>PVIA01002298.1:0-185830 GCA_004024845.1 Tonatia bakeri | reverse complement strand
GGCTTACAGTCGCTGGGAGTAGCTGATTTATCACTGAAGAGTTGTCTGACTTCTGGCGGCCCCTTCATGATCAATTCTGGGCTCAGGATTAAACTAAGTGGTGTGTAATAAAATCTCTTTCTTTGTTTAACTACTTTTGGTAAATTATCTCATATTAAGTGTATGGATGCATCTTCTAGCTAATCTGTTCTTTCTCAAAAGATCTGTTTTAATTAGAAATGGTCAGTTTTATTTTGTAAGTGAGCATGTAGGTTACTGTTGGCTAGAAACACCAGCAAAAAAAAAAAAAAAAAAAAAAGTTAAAACTCTATTCATAAATTCAATTGAATTCAGAAAGATTTTTTCTTTTCTTTCTCTCTATTTCTTGTTTCCTGCCTCTTTTTTTCTTCCTTTGTTTGGCTTCCCCTTCTCCATCCCCCAATCTGCCTTTCACTGAGCAAATACTCTCTGTGTGAGTGCCTACTTCACCCCCTAGAACAGTGTGAAGTGCTGGGATTCTGTGGTGAGTATACCCATAGGACTCACTCAGTCCTCACCATCTCATACTTACCTATTTTTAGGTAAAATATCTGAAAGCAGAAAATATCCTTTCATACATAATTCTACCCCAGGCCCCAGCACTATGTCACAAAGTAGATGCTCAAAAATATTTATTAAACTTAATTGGTAGTTCAAGTCTCTCTGGTTTCTCTAGTTTTTATTAAAGACCCCTAGACAAAATAGGTGCTATCCTGCCAATGATCTTCCTGCAGCACTTGCCCAAGGACTTATATTTCTGTTGATTTATCTGATGTCTTTCTCTTAACAGTAACAGTAATGTTTGGATCACCCATGGTAGTAACAGACTGTTTCTGGTATATTTCACACAAGTAAACACCAGACTAGAAGTCAGCCTTCACTGTGTTTCTACCTTGCTTGCTGTATTTCTTCGTAAATAAAATGGAGAATATATCTAGTGATCAGGTCTTACACAGTAACTATGGTATTGTCATTTATGTTAAAACTCTTAAAACAAAAAAGAGCTACATAAATGCAAAATGTTATTTTTACTGATACACAGGATTTAAAAAGACTTTAAATGCTTTACATTACAAAGTGACTAAAGTATTGATAAAGACTTTATTCTTTCTATATTTCTTTTTTTAACAGCTTTATAATAATCTTAAAAATACAACCTGTCCAGATGATCCTGTGAAGGAAACTGGGTGAATCAGTGTAGTTCTCCTCAAATACCCACTCAGGATTTAAGCTGCAAAAAAAGATGAGTTGTGTGTGCATCTGGAATGTTTCTGAGGAGCTTTTATTCCTAATGCCAGAGAAGGAGGTGGAGATTAATTTGTGGGCTTGGCTTTCCAGAGTCTATGATGCAATAGAGTAACACAAATACAGATCCATACCTGCAAATGCAGCCAGCCACACACAGTCGTGCTCATTCATACAGAGATGTAGACTGCCTCCACTATCATCTTTCCTTCTTGGCTCGTAATCAAATTCTTAGATTTGCCAAAGTCCATCAGTGGGTTGGGGAGAGAGAGGGACAGCAAATGAAGGGGAAGATAAAGGAGAAGATTGGAGCAAAATGCACCAGAGCTTGGGAAGAAAAACCTCTTACTCACTCACTGATTAATAAAATTGTTCAGGTTGACCTGCAAAGTATAAATTTGCTGGAAGAGTGAGAGGAGAGGAGAAAATGACAGGGAAGAAACAGGAGGGCTGTGAGGACCGTGGATCAGGAGACCAACTCATTTTACTAACACCTGTCAAAGAAAGCTTTATAGTATTTGGTCATGTCCTAACAAGTCAATTGGAAAATATCTTCTATTTAAATTGTTTGCCTATAGTCTTATGCAGCCCTGCAAATCAAAACCGGGTGACAGCTAAGGAAAGCATGTAAATATCACTCACCTTTAGATTATTATTTTTAAAATCTCACTTCTCTCTGCTCTGAATCACAGGCTTAATACAAGTTTTATTGTGGAATTTCTAGGTCAAGTTATACATTTGACATCATTGGAACTTAGACAAAAAGATGAGAAAAGTAAAATGTCAAGTGTTTGTGGAATCTGTGAATTCTACGCATTTCTTTTCATATCTCTGTACTTACTCTGTCTTTAGGTGACAGAATTTCTCCCTTGCTACCACACCTCCATCCCCATCAAAACCTTCAACGTAGTTCCAAACCTGATTAGTTCTCATTTGTCTCTCAATCTTTCCTTAGATTGCACATCCTTTGGAAGGCCTTTGGTGACTCTTGTAAGACTCAATATTCCTTTGAATGACCTTCAAACCCTGTACTTACTGTAAATGAGCCTTATTCCACTGTGGTAAAGTTAAATTTTACTTCTCCACCTTCTTTATGAAGGGGTTAAAAAAACAACTTATTAGACTGTAGGTAGCTTAATAATAGGGTCTTACTCTGTAATTAGTACATTTCATGGCATCTGGGACCTAGGGATTGAAAATACAAGGTCTGGCACAAATAACCCCCCTTTTATTACATAAAAATATTTTATTGCAAAATCATAAACATGTAATTCTGTAACATAACAATATCACACTCAAGCACACCAGATGACATTTTAGGTGAAATGTTCAAATTGCTGTCCGTCTCACATGAGACATTTACATACCCTACCAACCACACTCAATGGCATTCCTGTGGCTGGACCCTGTATACTAATGAAATAAAAGTTGCTGAAGTGTTGCCCTGGCTGGTGTAGCTCAGTGGATTGAGCGAGGGGTGCGAACCAGGCATCGCAGGTTCGATTCCCGGTCAGGGCACATGCCTGGGTTGCAGGCCATGTCTCTCAGCAACCTCACATTGATGTTTCTCTCTCTCTCTCTCTCCCCCTCTCTCTCTCTTCCCTCTCTAAAAATAAATAAATTAAAATCTTAAAAAAAAAAGTTGCTGAAGTGTTTAATAAGGAAAAGAAATTAAGAGAACCATAGTTGTTGGTTATATAAGGAGTTGCTATCCAACCCTACCCAAAGTAAAAAGGAATAGTTAAGTGGTTTCTGAGAACTAGGGCATTTCATAATAAAAGTGAAGGTAGAGCATGAGAACCCAGGAACTCAAGTTTGCATTTTATATTATTTGGTTTTATGTAGTTGGTCATTTTAACTTTATTTTTATTTGTGTATAATAAAATGTATTAAAAATATTTAATCTTCAAATATGCAAATATAATGTTATGGACTATAATTTTTGACCATGTTGTATAGCTTATTTTTTTTAAATTATCAGTCTTTAATTATGAGGATCTGTGAGGTTTCCTTTTTGCTTACCAAAAATATTCTTTCATCCAAAATGTCAGGATGTGACCACAAGCTAATTTGAACAGTTTAACCTTCTGACCATTTTTATCTTATCTTTCAATATAAGCACCTGGCTGATGGGATATTACCAATGCTTTAAATCATGGGATGCTGACAATCACCAATGGCCAAAACACCTTTATCCTTAGAAAATCTTCTAAATGATGAGGATTCCTTGCCAATAAAAATAAAACAATAGGCAAAATAGCCAGTTTAACCTTCATTCTTCTCCATGCGCAATAAGTACAAAAGAAATTACAAAATGTTTGTGTTATTGGTCTGACCTTTCCTCCTTTGTACCCTCAATCCAGGGAAAAAAAATTCCAGATAAGCACCTACTTTTAAAAATATTTATCTCGGTTCTTAGAATCGAGGTGGATTTGCTATCATTCCTGTCATACTACTGCTGCCATGTCCTAAAACATTCAAAATAAGTGTGGAATTAGCATGTATGTGGGGAAAAACATTTCCAAGACAATGGTTGTTCCTTATTAGTGACCATCAAGCTTTTTCTATTCCTTCTGTATCACACACAGTTATCTTGGGTCAAGTTTAAGGATCCTAGCTTTTGTTTTATAAATGACAAGATTTTAATATCAATAATGAAAAAATAAGTGACAGGGTGATTGAGCACTTTTAAAATTATTATTATTAACAATTTTGTTTTTAGAACAGCTTTAAATGTACAAATATATGAGCAGCTAGTACAAAAAATTTTCTCCCCGTACATTTCCCCCCATTCATGAACATCTTGCATTAATGTGGTACATTTGCTGGAACTGAAGAACCAATATTGATACGTTAGTATTAAATAAAGCCCATTGTTTGCATTAGGGCTCACTTCTTGTATCGCACAGCTCTATCATTACTGACAAATGCATAATGCCACGCGTCCAACATTATGGTGTCATAGAATAGTTTCTCCCACCTAAAAAACCTCTTGTGCTCCACCTACTCATCCTGACTCTTGTTGATGTAAAAACATCTGAACTTGTAGAGAATTTTTATGAGTTTATTTGAACCAAACTGACACCCTATGCTTGGGAGCAAGATCTCAAATGCTTTGGAGAACAATGCAGCTTCTTTCATGCATTTGAAATCGAGGAGAGAACTAAGGAAGATTACGTGGAGGTGGGAGAAAGAACGGCAGAGATCAGATTATAGGATAGATAATCAGATTAGACATTCTTTTGAGAGTGGTTGTTTCAAAGGTGTGTAAACTAGTGTAGATGTGCAGAAACAACGGACAGGGCTTGCTTAAGGAAAAGGTAAGACTTTTAGTTAAAGAGACAGAGAGAGAGAGGGAGAGAGAGAGAGAGACTTTATATGAATGAGGTGTGACTACCCACCATGACCCACCATGATCTATTTATTATCCGATCACCTGGTGAGGTTATTTTCCACAGAAGCCCATTTTTTCACCCATTCTCCTTCCCTGAAGTCCAGACAACATTTTTATTGTCTCTATAGTTTGTGCCTTCTTCAGACTGTCATACTGTTGGAGCCAAACAACAGGTAACCATTTCAGACTGTCTTCTTTAACTATGCAATATACATTTAAGATTTTTTCATGTCTTTTGGCAGCTTGATAGCTCATTTCTTTGGTTGCTGAACAATATCCTATTTTCTGAATGTGCCACAGTTTGTTTATGCATTCACCTATGGAAAGCTATTTAAGCTGCTTCCAATTTTTGCAATGACAAGTAATGCTGCAATTAACATTAATTCACAGGTTTTCCTATGGATAGAAGTTTTCATCTCATTTGGGTAAACACTTAAGAGTGTAATTGTGCCCTGGCTGGTATGGCTCACTGGGTTGAATGTAGACCTGTTGAATCAAAGTATTCCAAGTTCAATTCCCAGTCAAGGCACATGCCTGGGGTGTGGACCAGGTCCCCATGGAGGCAAGTGAGAAGTAACCACACATTCATATTTCTCTTCTACTCCCCCTCCCTTCCCCTTTGTCTAAAAATAAAATAAATAAAATTTAAAAAAGTAAAAAAAGTGGGATTGCTTGGTAGTATGGTAAGACCATTGTTAAAGAACAAATACCCTATCAAATGATTCATGAAAAGGACAGCAGCATCCTGTGTAGCAAGTACAAAGGAGGTCCTAGAAGCTATAGTGTGGAAGGCTTTTATAGGCCGGAAGTGAGTAGGACAAGTTACTAGCAAAAGTAAAGAAAGGATTGTTTCAAGCAAGTTTACCTTCCATTGAGGGAAAGAAGGGGTCTTACCAGGCAGATTGTCTCTGGCTTCCTTTGGGGAAGTGAAGAATGCTCATGTGACAGATTACATCATTTATACTGACCAGAAAATTCCAGACTGACTTAAATTTACAATCATGGAGAAGGTTGAAATTGCAGATCAGTCAGGTGTTGTCCAAGTTTAGTGTCACGGACTTTAGCATAAGCGACTCCATTTGGAGGTTGTCTTTTTTTTTTTTTTTAACAACTCTAGAAAAGTAAAACTCAATACAGACTTTGCACACTCATGGAAAGCTCCTGCAGATCGTATCAGAAAAGAAAGCCATACCATTAACTTTTTAGTAGCAATCATTTTAGCATGTGGGTACTTTGATATGTCAGAAATTTTAAATATTTTCCAAAACTCAACATCTTTGTTTAATGTCAGTGAAAGAAAATTTCTTGAATTCAGATTTTGGCAACGTGAAACTTAGTAGTTTATCTTTTCATTGTCATTCACATCAGATTTGTTCTTTCAATCTAGTTGTTGAGTTAGCTTTAAAGCTAAAAACAGGAGTTGCTGGCCTATAAATTGTAGTGTTAATAACAAATTAGACTTATCCAAACATTTTAACAACTTTGTACATTTTAAAGTAATATCTACATTTTAAAAAGACTATAATTCATGTTTTTTTTTCCCACGTAGGTCAACAAAAATTAGTGTAGTGTTACCATACTTTAAAAAATGACACAATAAATTTGTAAACACTTCTGAAACTTCTCACGTTATGGCTCTATTCTTTTTGGATTTATTTATTTTACAGGTAGTTTTCCCCTTGAATTCAAGCAAGTATGAGCCGGCAGGAAGACTGTGAAACCACATTTTCCACTTATTGTTTAGATTCTTTTCCTCCTCAGCGGGTATATTTCTCTAAGATGATATCAGTGTGTAGGTTTAAGATTTTTTGACTTACACCTTCCTGAATTCCTTATTTTAAATTCTAGACTAACTAAAAACATTTTGAAAAATATTAATAGCATACTTATTTTAGAGAAGTTAGCCTTTTTTTATGGTACCATGTTAACCTGCACCTAGTACTAAGCTCTTTCTTTACTCATAAATCTGCAGCAGCAACAAGGATAATAAGAGGAGGTAATAAAATTAACAGAATACCTACTATATGCCACCCAGTTTATGTATAGTTGTCTATTATCTTCACATTTGTTACATGGACATACATCCTAGAACTATGCTGCAAGGCTTGGTCAGTGGGTGGAAAGACTCACCCATAATATTGGAATCTAGCAGCAAGAAGAAGCTTCATAGTAAGAGAGTGAGAAAGTGAGAGAAAGAAAAAGAGAGTGAGAGAACTTAGGTTAATTATAAACCCTTTCCAGAAGGCATATGCTTAATCTTTAAAATAACTTACCCTTGAATTGACTTTTTTGGTCAAAAGTAATACTCGCATAGCAAACAGGCAGAAAAGCAGTAATGACGTAATTGGCAGGTGGCTATGCGGTGCCAGAAACTGGAGCACGGGAATGTGTGCTATTCGCAGAGTCAGCCTGTGCACGGACAGCTGGCAGGCAGGGTGAGGAAGGGGCAAGCGAGTGGTAGAGGTGTTGCTGCAGGCCTGTTGCTCGAAAGCACTACTACTTTCCAGACAGACAGAAAAGCCAAGTATGATTCCCATGTGAGAGGAAATAAGGAAACCAGGTGAAGATTCAGACACAGGGGAAGAAGTGAAAAACCTGGGACAGAAGGGTTCTCGTCACAAGAAACAACCCTGGTCATAAGAAACAGTTTGTAAAATGGCTAAATCATAGTTAAATATTGATAACATTATATAATGTTTCATAAGGGCTTATTATATCTCAGGAATGATGTTAGGAACTTTACATAGATTATCTTTTTTAGTTTTCACAATGACCCTAATGAATTAGTACTATTATCGTCACTTTATGACGGGGACCCCAAAAAACCTGGATGCATTTATGAAAAATTGTGTATTTATTCTTACATGTTCAAACTTCAGTCACCTTCAAAGTGCTCTCTATTTGATGCAATACACCTATCGAGACCTTTTTTCCACTGCTCAAAACAGTTTTTGAACTTTTTGATTTTGATGCCTTTTAGTGCTTATGCTGTTTTTTTTGTTTCACCTCTTTCACAGTGGCAAAACATTTCCAATTGAGGACATTTTTTAATCCAGGGAAACAAAAAAGAAGTCACTTGGGGCTACACAGGGTGAATAGAGAGGGTGGGATATGGGGGCCATGCCATTTTGGTCAAAAACTGCTGAACATTCAGTGCGGTACGGGCAGGTACACTTATAAATTGCCTATCATGAAATGGGCAAATGTGCTGAAAGTCTTTAAAAAAATTCAGTTTCTGAAACTGAATACAGCCTCTTGCATCAACACCAGCTGGTACACTAATACAGATGGGTCCCTAGAACACTCACCTAGTGGGGGAGGCCTGTGTTACAAGGAGTACACCTCCAGAAGATAATTTAATTTGAAGTGGGGGAATCCTCCCTCATAAAACAAAAGAATAAAAGCCCAGTAGGTGACCTGACTGGTGTTTCTTAGTTAGTTGGGAGTCCAGCAAGGCAAAAGGTTGCCTGTTCCATTCAGGTCAAGGCATATGCTTGGGTTACATGTCTGGTCCCTGGTCAAGGCATGTGCGAGAGGCAACCGATCCATGTTTCTCTCACACATTGATGTTTCTCTCACTCTCTTCCTCACTTCCCCCTCTCTAAAAATAAATAAATAACATCTTTAAAAAAAAGCGCAGTAGGCTTGGTATGTTGCACAAATTTATAGCCATTAGGCTGACTTGGAATTTGAGCCCAAGCTAACCCAAGAACCCATTCATAGAATCCTATGGCAAAGGACTGTAGCAGGTAAATAATCTTAATCTCTGTACCAAGCCCAGTTTGATCTCCACTCTTCCTACTTCCTCAAATTCCTGGCATAATTGGCTTCAGAGCATGCGGCAATGTCATAGTTGTACAAACCAGAAAGTTTTGGGCTTGGATTTTAGTATTGTTATATTACTTCTATCAGATTCCTATTGCTGGATTTCTGTAATGATACATAAGAAAACCTTTGTGGGGCCAGGGGGTAATGCTGAAAAGAGACTGCTTTTTTAGAATTTTCTTAACTATTTCCTAGTCAATTAATTCTCAAACCTGATGGCACCTGGTGACATTTATGGTTATACAACCTTAGCTGCACTGGGCAAGAGAAGACCAAGCTGGTTGGGACAAGAGAGGGATGTTGCCAGCAGTGCTGTGCAGCCTGTGGCTGCTGGTGAACTGTGTGCAGTTCCAGAGGCCCTGCTTGAGTGGGTCCCGGGGATGTGGAGCTGCTCTGGAGGGTGGGCAGAGACGTACCTGGGACTTTGGCTGGTGGCACTTAAGCTCTTAGTGCAGGCCCACTACCAACTCCTTTACACCTACAAGGTGTGTGGAACCTGGTCCTCCAAACAAATCTCCTACCTGCTTTCTCACCAGGTCATGGATATTGTGACCTGCCCTGGCTGTCAAAACCAACATACCATCGCAGACATCCTGGGCTGGTTCTCTGACTTGGATGGTAAGAGGAATATTGAAGAAATTCAGACCATCAGAGAGAGGTTTGCTGAGTGACTGTTGAGGGGCCCTAGAGCTGGTTATAGAGGTTGTGAGGCCCCAAAGTCCATCATGGCTCCAGAAGAAGATGAGGTCCAGGATCCCTCCCACCCTGGCAACATGGAGCCCAAATGACCCTGCCTTCTACTCTCCAGAATGCTGTTTTGGCCCTGGGTCTGTTTCTGTAAATAAACAGATATCACTTGCAGTTGGTGGAGCCTGGGCTCTCCTCTTGTCCCTGGTTCTGGAGTCAGAGTGACTCACAGAAACACTTCCAGGGGCAGCTGCAGAACCCCTGACCCACCCCTGTGACTCTGCTCAGAGGAACCGCCTTTGTACTTGCCTGCTACAGGCCATGTCCGAGTAGGAAGGGGCTGGATGGGGAGTCCGAGTCCTTCCTGACTGGCTGTGTGGCCTTGGGCAGGTCACTTTGGCCTCTGAACCACTGCCTCCTACACATGAAGATACTCATGTTGCCAGGTGTACAGTCAGGAATCAGACTCAAGACAGGCAGAGTAGCTCAATTATGCCCCACAGGTCAGGTTCCTGATCTTGTTGGCTGTGGGGAAAAGGCTAGAAGGAATGGTCAGTTAACCACTGTTCTTTATGGGGGCAGGATCAGCACAACCTGGGAGTCCCATGCCTCTGGCCAGACACAAGGAAGAGGCCCCGCAGATCCCTCTCATACCATGTGCCCACCCCCTGGACACAAACCAGGCTGCTCAGTGTGGCCGCAGATGGACTGGTCCACTTGTGGTGGTGGGCCAGTGGGAGTTGGACTGTCTGCCATCTGACAGGCCATGGGCCTGTGAGTGCTCCACGTGGTCTTCCCACTTCTGGGGTGAGTGATTTGTGTCCCAATCTTGTTTCACTGCCTTCTCAGGTAATTCCTGTGTTTATGAAGGTTTGTTTATTTCCAGAAGTGTTCCAGGCTGTGTAACCTTCAACATGAATCACCAGCCCATCTCTCTGATCTGGCAGGATCTGAGCTCCTGATTACCACCCTATGTGGGCACTCAGAGTCTCAGAGCCAGACCCAGAGCCTCATTTTTGTTCTCCTGGGCTTTTGTAGCTTGTGATTTGCCTAGACCTTCTTTACTTCCCTTTGCAACAACTCTCTAGTATTCCCACCCAGAGCCTGCTGTGCCATTTGCAGAGATTGTCATCATCGTATAGCCTCAGCTAGTCCCCAGCCATCTCCTCCACAGAGGCTCCGAGGCCAAGGAGACTGAGGGTCATGGGGACTGTGGGCCTGTGGGACTGTGGAATCGCCTGCCTTGAAATGCAGGAGAAGGACCTGGGCCTTGGCCAGGCCATCTCAGTGCCTCCAGAGGTGGAATCAGAATTTGGGAAGGCCTAGAGAGGTGGCTGGACCCCAGAGTGCAGAACAGGACCTAGAAGGGCCACCCAAGTCTCTCCTACCTTGGATGGGAAACCGAAGCCTGTGGTTTAGATTTGTATGTTGACCATGTCTCTCAGATTTTTCATTCTGATGCTTTGACATTTGGGCCCTGCTGACCCTGGAGGGACTGCCCCTCCCAGGGTTAGTCAGTTCCCAGAGATAGTAGCAGATAAGTGAGCACACCAGGGCAGCACCAGACAACCAGGTCAGCCTCCTCTCTGCCCAGAGCCACTGGAGTTATCTGCACCAGCAAGTCTGAGGCTTGCTGGCCCTGCCATACCTTCCAGGAGAAACCACAGTACAGGCTCTTATGCTTCTTTCCTTTCCTTTCCTTTCCTTTCCTTTCCTTTCCTTTCCTTTCCTTTCCTTTCCTTTCCTTTCCTTTCCTTTCCTTTCCTTTCCTTTCCTTTTTTCCTTTCTTTTTTTTCTTTTCTCTTTTCTTTTCTTTCCTTTTCTTCTCTTTTCTGTCCTTCCTTCCTTCCTTCCTTCCTTCCTTCCTTCCTTCCTTCCTTCCTTCCTTCCTTCTTGTCTTTCATTTTTTTATTATTCAAGTACATTTGTGTCCATTTTCCTCCCACCCCAGCCATCCCCATCTCCCACCCCTGGTTGTTTTTCTACCCTTGATTCCTGACCCACCCAGAAACTTTCCACATTGCCCCATGGCTTGGCATCCCCTTTCTCCTGGGACCTGGGAGTATCACCAACTGTCTTTCCATTGGCACTGCCTCCTGGCCTGCCAGGCTCTGGTTAGCAATAAAACCTACCATTTCAAGCAGTGAAATGAAAAAGAATTAAGAAAGACCCATCAAGTTCCTGCATCCTGTTTCTTATCTTTTTCTTCACTAGCTTCCCTATCATTGTGTCTCTGATAAGATCACCTAGTTAAACTTGAGTCAATTCTGAAAAGAATAAAACATATCATCAGAATAATTCCAACCTACTTAATGACTTCTGCCTGTATTTATAGAGACTCAGATGAAAATCCACGTTCAAAGTGCTCCCAAGAATCTTTCTAGTGCCAACTAGACCAGGGACTGGTACTCTAGGTGTAGGTTCCAAAGACCTAAAACCACAAAAATAGCTACACCTGTGCTGGTCCACTGTCATCATAAGCTCTGCTCTGATTACCACTCTGCAGTCAGCCCACTTTCTGCTATTTCAGGTTTGGGGAAGGAAGAAACTTTCCCCTAACCTCAAGGTTCTTTCGACTGGTCTAAAAATCAAATAAAGATGAGACTGATTAACAAGACCAAGTCACCAAATTTTATACGTATGTATGTATGGGAAACTCACATACAGGAGAGAGTCAGAGACCCCACAAACAGGACAGGTTCAGAGACAAAGTGAAATTAAAGGTATGTAACATTTTGAACTAAAAATGAGGGAAGTTTCCTTGTGGCTTCAAATGGTCATAGCAGGATGATAAGAAGATTTCTAAGCAGATGTTTAGAAATTAGAAGTTTTTCCTGCCCTATAGGTAGGTTATAAAAATTATTTCCAGTAATTATTCTTATTATGAGCAAAGCTCCTAATTTAAATTCTTTAAGTAAGAGATTAAAAGTTTCTTGTGAGATTCCAGGGACTTGATTGCCTTCAGATCAAAATGATTTACATGCCAAAGTGATACATTTTGGGGAGACCAGTTCTGAACCCTTACACTTTTCTCCTCTGAAAATTCCTAAGAAGTTTTACATTCCAGATGTTGGGTTGATAAATATTTTTATAACTCATTAAACCACTCTCATTTCAGGAGGTAGTGGTGTAAGTAGGCTCCCCAAATTAAGCTCATGGTTCAAACAATCAGGTATTTAATGAGAGGTATCTCTATGGAAACACGAGAAAATCAGTGGTCAGTGAATGGAACAGAAATCCCATTTTTTGAGTTCTGAAGGCAGTCAGTCAAGGAGATTTCTAAATGTCTTTCTCAAAGTACGTTTAGATGGAGAGAAGGCATGGCGGGGCAATCTGATAGGCTCTCCTGATCTTCAATTCCATGTATGTCTCTGGTGGTGTTTCTCCAATAGGCACGAAGGTTGTCCATATATTAGCTGCTGTGGTGATTTCTCTGAAGTCCACACCAATTTGCCCAACTTCAGCTTGCATGGCCCTGGGAAAAGGGCAGCTTATTTCTCAATAAATCCATGTCAAACAGGAATTATTTGAAAAATTGCAAATGTTAATTTGGGAAGACATACTCCAATACTGGAGAAAAATAGAGGAATTTAATATCCAATCCAGTTTACAGGTAGAAAGCAAACACCTTCAAAGATAATGAGGAACACTAGATCTAATATCAATAAAAAGTATATTATTGAAACAATTTTTCTCTGTAAAATCACCTTCATTTTAGGAGATAGCAAAACCGACTTATTTACAAAATAACTCTAATTTCAATAAACTTGGCCTAATTATTTGTGCAAGGCCAGTAAGAATAGTGATTAGCCATATGGGCTCCTTTAAACCTGCTTTGCTGGAATTGTTCATAATGAATTTTGAGATTGCACATGCACGGAACTCTCGGGGCCAGAAAAGCCAAGGCAAGGACTTGTCATTAGACATGTTCTGTAATACCTATCAATGAGTACCTCTGTTTTTGATGTCCGCCTGATATCCTGAGGTTTCTGCACCTGCCAAAAAGTGGCACTCTTTACTATATATTCTGCTGGGAACCCTGTAATATCTCCAAGAGTTTTTATTGGCTTTCATAAATCAATCTTTCTTAATATCATAAAGTTGTCTGGTCATATTTGAGTCTGTGAATGTCTTTTTCAAATATGACATTCCAGTCAAAGTGTTACCATGCGGTGGTTTGTAGGGGTGCCAGGGAGTCTCCTCCATTGGCCTGAATGTTAGCAGGGGGAGGTTCTTACGTTGAGCATACGAAAAGCTCCTCCCCTGTCCCTCCAGCTCCAGGTTGGGATTGGGACCAGGGTAAGGCAGGCTCATGCAGCACAGAAGTCAAAATGGTGTAGGGAGAAGTGCTGGACCAGAGAGGTCTGCCCATCTAGCCTGGGGAAGAAGACATTGGATAGGAAGGGGACCCAACCAAAGCATGTGAAAATTTAGGAAGTTAATTGGTCATTTTGAGGAAGCACCTGGTTCTTTCCACCCAAGCTAAAATAAACCCAGGGGAACAAAAGAAGGCTCTCTTGCTTGAGGCTCACTACTCAGGAACGTGTATTAAGATAATGCAAGCTATTCTCTCCATGGGCCATGTGGCCTTAGCATCCACGTGGCCCAAGGCCTCCAGGAGGGAGCCTCTGTCTTGTTGACCTGGTGAAGCGTCCCAGGAGCAAACAACTTTGTGGCTTTAGCATCCACGTGGCCCATGGCCTCCAGAAAGGATCCTAAGATAGGTAGCAGCCAGGAACAAGCTAAACTACCTAAGGCTCCAAAGGACAGTACTTTAAAATGGAGCAGAAATTCTGGGCACTGCTGTTTGCTTTGGTGTTGCTGAGGACAGTTGGACTCTATCTTGGTTTTGCAGAGGAGGTGAATTTTGACATGGGGAGTCTGCCATTCTCTCAGATTTCACAGCATCTAGATAAAATCTGTTTCCTTTGTCATCAGTAACTGCCTCATGAGTTTGGCTTTTGTGGAGGTAGGCAGATGAATCCCCTGTTTTATGCAGTAACAAAAGCCTGGGTAGATAACCAGTTTCAATTGTGTTTTGTTACAGGGAGAACAGATTCCTATTGAACTTTCACAACTAAAAATACTGCCATGAAAATGGGAACACTTACTGTCAGTTTTTGATTCTGGGGAAGTTAAGTAGGGAGTAAAAGACAAATGTTTCAGTTCTGTTTATAAAAATTATAATTTATAATGTTTATAATTTACCAAAAGTTCTAAACCATAGCTAGCTTTAGTGGAAAAAAAATCCTTATACATCTGGAAAAAAGAAGAACCAGCAAGGTTTCAAACAAAAAGTCATAAACATTGTAGCCATTGTTGCCTCAGGTCATTCGGTTTGGTGTAATTAAAACTCTCTGCCCTGGCTGTTGTGTCTCAGTGGGTTGAGCGCTGACTTGTGAATGGAAAGGCTGTCATGGTACTTGCCTGGTTTTTGGCCAGGTCCCCAGTTGGGAGCGTGCTAGAGGCAGCGGATCGATGCTCCTCTCATACATCGGTGTTTCCCTCCCTCCCTGAGTCCCGCCTTTCCACTCTCTACAGAAACAAATAAATAAAATCTTAAAAAAACAACAACAACTTTTTCTGCTTGAATCCAGTTTTTCAAGTAATTCTTTCACCCCTGGTCTGATAATTGAGGATGACAGAGTCAGTAAAACTTCTGAGAAGTTTTCAAGGCTGTCCTTGTAAGATTTGTTTAGTAAAACAGGTGCCTGAATCACTAGAGATTGGGGAAAATATAACCCAAGTGGGGAAAACAGGGTTTTTTTCTATATTATAAACACATACAATAAAATTATTGTTAAAGAGTTCACTTAAAAAATAAGTTTTTATCTTACCTATATTTATTTAATTGTTCTCAATAACTATGTTTAGATTACTCATGAAAAATTTACCACATCAAATTGTTTTTCTTGCTGATAAACTTTACATTTGCATAACATGAATTTATTTGACTAAAAACCCAAGTAGAGTAAAAGATTATACTTAATTCTGATAACTCTAAAAACGTGTATTTAACCAAATTGAACTCCAGCTTTAACATCAAATATTTCCCAAATACCATAATTCTGAAAATGATTTAAGTTATTCTGTTATATTTTTGAGAATTATCATATATGTGCTTGTTTAAGCCAATTAAATAGTTTTTCAAATATAGATTAGCAATAAAACCCATAGTTAGAAAATTCCACACAACACATGTAAACATATAGAAAGACACAGAAACCTCTTAGCCTTCATCTTAAAATTATTGCCATAAGATAGGTTCAAATAAAAATAAAATAAAAAACACTTGGATCCAAACTATGTTCCTGGCAGATGGAATAAATTAAGTTTATTTGCTTAGGTAGCTAAAGCTTTTATTATGAGTATTTGTTAAGTAAATAGTTAACATTAATATTGGTCCTTGGTAAGGGAGCCTTAAAATTTTTTGGAAGTGGTTTGTACTTTCAGAAAAATACCCCTTGGTTTCCCTTTTTTTTTTTTTTTTCATCAGTCTTAGGAATTGGGAATGATAAAAATAAGTAGTTTTCTACAGCAGAATTTCTGGTTTCAGGAAGATTTCAACATAAGAACAATTTTTCTCAAAACCAGGTTTTAAGTTAAGTGCCATCGAAGGCAGATCACCCTGCCTGACTGCATCTTCCTAATCTGCATCGTCTTCTCCGGGGACACGGTTTTATTTTAGCTGGGGAGTTAACTCGACATAAACAGCATTCCCAACAGTCTCTGATTCTCAGCTTCCAATTTGGCCAAATTTCAAATGATAGAGTTATTAAATCCTTTCAGTCTGGCCAAGTTTCAGCTGGGACAAATAGTGAACATTCGACAGTGCTAAACAATTTCGAGACTCAGAGTCGCCTTCAGGAGTGCGAAGGCCGCGATCTCTCAGAGTCGTTCCCTCTGATAGCCAAAAGAAAAACCGATGGAGAAGTGTTCCCAGCCAGTCACAATATCTATTCCCATAAAACTTTCAGGTAAAGTTAACATAACTTCTTTATATAAAGCTTGTTTAAACATTCCAAGCTTTATAATTTTATCAAGACTTGCATTTTTTATCCTAGCTGGTGTGGCTCGGTGGACTGAGCACTGCTAGCCTGCGAACCAAAGGATCACTGGTCAATTGCCAGTCAGGGCACAGGCCTGGGTTGCTGCCCAGGTCCCTGATAGGGGGCGCGAGAGAGGCAACCACACACTGGTGTTCCTCTTCCTCTCTTTCTCCCTCCTTACCCCTCTAAAATAAATAAAATAAAAAATTTTAAAACACTTACATTTCTCTATTTTTAAAAAAATTTAATTGCAAACTGAATCAGGGTTTCACTAATGGATTTTATACTTCAGTTCATGGAATGTTCATATCAAGGAGTCCTGGAAATTTTTTCTTTTCTATCCCTTAGTGATTTTACCCACTTTTGTGTAAAAAAGGTGGGTCCTAGTGAGAGGTCAAGCCAAAAGGACTTAGCCCTGTTATCAGGCCCCGCTATCAATCTTTAACTTGATTTAATGGCAACCAGCCTGACTGCTTCCCTCCAACAATTGATGGTAAGGTTTGGGATTTTAATCTCTTCCTTTCAGATTGTTTAGGTTTTTCCAAACTGAGATAAATAGAGCAGACTTGTTTGGGGCCCTTTAATGTGTGTGTGGGGAGCCAGCAGGGTTTTTTTGTTGTTGTTCATTTAGCCTTTGCTAACGCTATATTAAAGCCTTTGTGTTAACCCCATCAATGTCTATTTTATTTGCCCAGATTATTAATAACCATTTAAAGGTTTCCATCCTGCTGGTATGACTCTCATAACTCTCTTGTCTTCTCTTTGTTTCACCCTTTTAATATTTAGAATAGTTATCTCGTTCTGTTTATTTGATCTGGAAACCCTTGCTTCATAAGTGCACTTTAAAATTATCTAATCTAATTGGAAGATTTCTCATCATAGACATTATAATTTTAGGTTATAATTTCCTTGAGGGCTGGCGACAATTTGGTAGGACCCTAGCCATAAATGGGGTTTAGCCCACATTCCTGTCTGGTCATATTTTGGAGTTTCCAGCCTAACCGTTACCAAGTCAAGTTCTTTTTTTTTTTCTCCTTCAGGCGCCAGGACCAACAATCACCAGCTGATACTAAAGAATTAGTCTCTAAATTTCTTGATGTTTACACTGAACAGACAGTAATCAAACTGCCCTATGTATACCGTTCACAAGAGAAGCTCTTTTTTTCAAGTCAAATTCTTAAGACAAAATGTTTATGTTGTCTTTTAGTAAGATTTTACCATACTTATTTTATTTTTCTTTTTAAGTGCAGGGCAAGTTTACTTGCAATGTCTTGATTTTTTTTTTTTTTTTACAATATCTGCAAATGTTTAAAGGCAAACAGGAGGGGGTGAGGGTAGACTTTGATTTTTGTTTTCATTTCTGTTCTTTTATTTTATTAAGTGTATAATGACTAGCCATTGTAACAATATAAGAACTTTCTAAGGAACAAATTCTATCTAGAAGTTTTTTTGGCTCAGAGGATCCATCATCTGCCTCGCTTATTAGGACATGAATAGTTACTCAAACCAATAAGCCTAGTATAGCTTTACCAAGGAAGCAAGGAAATAGCCTGAGAAAGCAAAGACTTTTTGTTCACGGGTGGTAGGGATGGTGCAGTTCTGTTCTCCCCCAAGAATATGGATGACTTTCTGGCATCAAATCTACTAATTTGTGGCACAGGGTGGGCACCACTGAAATGAGGTTTTTCTAGTACTAAACATGCAACAAAGTTGAAACTACAAAGACCCCTTGTAAGAACAGCTTTCAGGTTATGGAGACCAGAGAAAATATTCTCACTGGTCAAAATGACCAAACTCTCAGGACATAGAACAAGATGAAAGGAGAGATGCCAGGCAAAGATAGAGAAAAACAGAATGAACAAAACCACGAGTGCACATACTAAAGAACCAACACTTACCAAGTCCAAGAAGCTAGTTTCACAAATAATTTCTCCTACTAATCCAAAATTAGAAGAAGAAGAAAAAAGGCTCTTCTGTGAACCAAAGGCTCGCAGGTTTGATTCCCAGTCAGGGCACATGCCTGGGTTGCAGACCAGGTCCTGAGTTGAGGACACACACGAGGCAGCCACACATTAATGTTTCTCTCCCTCTCTTTCTTGCTCCCTTCCCCTCTCTCTAGAAGTAAATAAATATTTTCTTCTTAAAAAGCTCTCACCACTGCTTTCACTGAACTCAGTAAGTAGAGATCTGGGAGCCTGACTTAGCCAGAGCTCTTATCTTTATTGGCATCGCTATTGCTAGACATCCTAGTGCCCTTCTACGTCAGTGCCCAGCCAGTGAAGTACTCTGCTCACCAACTGTAAAAAGGAAAGAAACTTCTTCCTTTTGGCTAGTTTAATAATCAAATAGACATGAGACAGGTATATAAGAAGAATCACCCAGGTTTAATAATTGCATATGCATTGGAAACCCACATACTTGAGAAACTCAGAAACTCCACATGTATGAGAGCTTAAGGGACAGAAAACTAAAGTGAGGTATGTATGGCATTTGAACTAAATATGAGATAACCTTCCATGGAGGCTTAAAGGGTTGTAGCAGGTTGCTAAGAACAGATGTTTAAAAATTAGAAGTGTGTCCTGCCTTGTAGATAGGTCATAGAAAGTAATTACAGTCAAAGCCCCTAATTTAAATTCTGTAAGAAAGAGGTATAAGTTTCTGGTGAGTATGAAGAACTTGATAGTCCTCAGCTCAAAATAATCCACATGCTAAAGTGGCACATTTGGGGGAGACCTGTTCTGAGCCTCTACACAGCCATACCCTAGGAAAGGAGTCAGTCCTAAATCTTAATTCACTTTTCTGCATCCTGATATTTGAGGTAAGTTTTGTGGTTTATAATTTTCAAAAGTCAGGGACAAAGATAAAGAAAGAAAACATGGTAGATGTATTATTTTTTTGACAAGAATTGTGGGTGAAAAAAAGGCTCTGTGAAAAGCAATCTCACAAGGTGATCTGATCATAAATTTCTAATTGTTTAGGTCATGGTGAGTAGTTAGGCCCCAGGCATATGACTTTTTATTAAAGAGTTCATCTTTGCCAGAAGCAAGCCCTGTTCATTGTTTCTGTTGAAAAAGAATAACAGGAACTTTGAGGAAACATAATCATCAGGAGGGTCTACTCATGAAGCTACGTCTTACGGACATTCTCGAATTAAGTGAGAGAACCCTATGCACGAGTCGACAGAAAGAACTCTATGTTTATAGTAAGGCACTGTGGTTCTAACTTCCCCTTCCCTTGACGACCTTTCTCCTTCATAAACACTCCTTCATTTTGGCACCCACAGCAGAGTGTGCGTGAGGGTTGCAGTATCAGTATGCCCTGGGCTGCAAAACTGACTTTTTCCCTGAATAAATCCGTTTTTGGTGATGAGACACCTAGTCTATGTTATTTCTCCATTTTGGGGGCTCATCCAGGATTCCAGAGAACATCCCCAACAACTTCAGGGCAGGTAGGCATTCCGGTACTAACAGCCCACACACGGCTGCTTTGGCTCACTGCTTAGTCTTCGGTTCATAAGCTTGGAATGAGTCTCCTTCTGGAATTGAGCTTCTGCTTTTTGCATTTTGAAGCTCTCCAGGCTTTACTTGAGAGCTGCTTAGAGTTTTGCTGTTGTTGTTGCTGGCGTTAAAAGACCTTGCTTGTTTGTCCGTCTTGTCTGTGAGTACTTCATTTGGCAAGTCAGCTGAAAACAAGTTGTCCTTCAAGACAAAGATGGCTTTTGCCTAAAAATTCCTTTGGGGACAGAGGTTATTTCTACTGAAATTAGTCAGTTTGGCCCAGTATTAGACTGTGCTGTTTCATTGAGAGGAGTTCCACTTGGCACTCAGCTCAGCCTATAGCTGTACTTTCCCAAGAGTTGTTGTGTGTGTGTGTTTCTTTTTTCCTAGAAGTGGCTTTTCGCCTTTGGCTTAGTCCTTTGTGATAAGACTGTTCTAGTATCTGACCTGTAGGTTGCTCAAACTGTTGTACATTTTCTTGGGTTTTTGCTCTAGAGAAGAGCATCCAAAAATGAAATCTCGGCTATCTAAATATTTTAAGGCACCTCTTCCACCAGAGATTCCAGCAGAGTACCCAATTAAATGCCAGGAGCAATTTTTATGTGCATATTTAACTAAATGGACAGTTCTACATAAAAGTTATTCAGAAAATCAGTGGCTACTCTAGGAACTTTTGAGATTTCCAAATAATTTTCTTAAAACTAAATTGGGCAATAATAGCACTAAAATTGGTAAAACTGAATGGGGTGCCTATTTATATGGCATTTTGAGGCTTCCAAGTGAAACAAAGAATCCGAAGTTTCCTCTTTGAAAAATAAAGTCGTGCAATTAACAGAGGCTACTGAAAATTTAAAAAGAGAGAAAATGGCATGTGAAACCATGTTTTGTTTTTGTTTTCTCTGCAGCACTGGCTTCCTTTTCCTCCTCTACTCCATCGTCTCAGGATCCATCTTCGGACCTGCCTTCCTCTCCCGTAGAGACTTGGCCTCGAGATTCTTCTCCAGCTTGCACAGGCACTTTCTCCTCAACTTCTTTGCCTCAAGCTCCACCCTGATGCCATCTTACCTTTCACTACCACCTTCCTTACCTTCTTTTTTTACTCCCAGTGCTGTTTTTCCTTGAATCTGAGGCAGAAAAGTTAGAATAAGAAACAAAGGCGTTGAGCTCTACCCATCCCCTTCTCTGTCTTGGCTGGAACATCACAGATGCAACTTTCACTAACCACATGTTTACCAGCTTTGTCCTTCCCAGTTTTCTGTTATTGAGAGGATCAAAAAGAAATAGCTATCTGGAAAGGAGAGAGAAGGATGAGTCATATCAGCAGTCTCCCCACCAGCACCAAAAGCTGAGGACTAACCTATCCTCCCCTTGCCCTCATTTAATAAAAACCTTCAACCCAGACCCTATCAGTACATCTCAATCTCCAAGGTCACTTCTCCAATGTATAAATTTACTCTAATAAGTTTACTGTGCTTTGCTAAATCCTTCTGTCATGCTCTTGAGTTTTTTCTTGTTCCATAACAAGAATCTAAATCCTGTTAATGACTCCTTTGGCCTCCTTGTGTGCCACCCAGCATCACCTTCTGATGAGCCAGTCAGGGGGTCTTTTCCTTTCACAATAGTACTCTGCAAGACTTGCAACAAAGGAGTAGTGAGCAGCTGCAATTTGAGGATCCCTTCCTGATCTTGTCTCTATAAACCTGCATGTTGTTCTTTCTCTCCTCCACTCCCTACTGCATCTGGGTATCTCTCTCTTCTCCCATCTCCCTTTCTCTCTTCTCTTGGACTCTCTTCAAGTCTACCTCCTACGTGACAAGGAACCTCAGACCTGCACCCTGAGAAAGTAAGTTTTCTGCCCATAGTTGCTGATAAGTTTGCCCATATGGATTTTCCTTGTTTTCTCTCTGCCTTTCATAAACACACAGTTTACCAGATTTCTCTCCTTTCTTCCATGGTCCAGACATCCATGATTTCTTCAGTATTTCCATGGGCCTCAGTTTTACCTGGTCCAAGTGCAAATTAAAACTCCTACAGACTATTTTATCATCTCATGACTATCGTGGCTAATTCCAGGCATCCCAAGACAATAATTGGCCACAGTCTTATGTTGGGGACCACTGTTGGGGACCACCCTGCCTGGTCTCAGGAAGCTGTGACCCTCTGTGACTTAGGCTGAGTGAGAGATGTCCGGATCAGGAGCCACTAAGGAGACAAAAACTTATTCCCCTGGCATGAACGCTACCTGTTCTGTGCCTGACCTTTAATGCTAGATCAGTTACCAATGACGGGTAAAACTCATCAAAGGGAGGGGCAACCTAAGCCAGGTTCTGATCTCATAAAGGCCTCTGTGGAATAAATCTCATGAGACTGTGGAAATAAATGAAGGGGCTGGGGAAAGGAAGGGGTAATTGGTATCTACCCCTGCCCCCTCTTAGCCTGAGTCTTTGTACTCAGATGTGAGAAATCCAAGTCTCCTTGTTGCCTCCATCTCCAGCCCTTAGCAAACAGCCAAAGTAAGGGGCAGCTCAGACCGGAGACGGCGGACCCCTGGGGTAATCAGGCCTGAGACAAAGAATATGCAAAATCCTGTGAGATCTGTTTGCTGGAGAATGTTATTAACTTGGAATTTGAAGGCACAATCAGGAAAACCTTTGAAACCTGTAGTCTTTTCATATGATAAAACTCCAATCTCTGCCCGGAATCACAACAGAAACTCTGTTAACATCCTTATAAGATACTTGTTCCCTTTGATCCCTTCTGCCAGACTGACAATCCACAAACTGTGTCTACTTTCTCAATAAATACCCACTGGGACAAAGGAAGGGGCTCTTCCCCCTAGGGGGGTTTAGCCCAGAGCGGCTCAAAGAATTGGAGAGTGAGCGCTCCGTCTTTGACTTCCATTCAGGAAAACTGTTTCTGTGCATGATTATTTCTACAGTGGGTTTATGCGTGTCCATAGCCGGGAAATGGCCGGGTTCTGCATGCAACAGCAAGGAGGTTTTTATGCGTGTCCATAGCAGGGAAATGGCCGGGTTCTGCACGCAACAGCAAGTATGCTTAAGCGTGTCCATAGCCAGCTGGGAGAAGGCTGGGTTCTGCACGCTTCAGTCAGACAGCCAGGTGTTTAAGCGAGGTTTAAAAATTGCTACAGTCAGTCAGACAGCCGGGTGTTTAAGTGAGGTTTGAAAATCACTACAGTCTTATTGGCCCAAATAAAGGGAGTAGGGCCAGGGACTTCACAGACCTGCTCTCTGTGAGGGCCTTCCTTCTCCTTTCAGCCTCCCTATGCTTGGACAAATAAACAAATCCCCACTGGTTGGGGAGCCATAGGTTCATGGTACAGGGACCACACTGGTCCACCAGAGACAGTTCTGCCAGACTAATGGGTGTGGAGGACCACAGCTACCTAAGTTTGGAGTGTGTTAGGCTGCCTTCAACAAGTGGTGAAAGGGTGAAGGGGGATTCTCAGTTCACCCCTTAATGGGAGAACTGGTATGGATGCCTAGCACTCACCATTGCACCCCTTTTCTTTATCCAGGCATTATGGGAAGGTCTAGGCTCCATTCTAGCCAACTATAAGGACTTCAAATTAGATGGCTTAAAACAAACAAAATCCTATTTTCTTCTACAATACAGCATGGACCAATATGAATTAGGAAATGAAAAGACATGGCCTGAAACTGGGACCTTAAATTACAACACTACCCTTCAATTAGGTCTCTTCTTCAATGCCAGGGAAACTGGACAGAAATCTCTTACATACAAGCCTTCATGACCTATACCAAGACACAAAGAAAAAATGGTTCATGTAAGATCCATTACACTTATTCCACTTTATGTCGCCCTCTCCAGGGGA
Organism: Tonatia bakeri; assembly: GCA_004024845.1. Lineage (NCBI taxonomy): Eukaryota > Metazoa > Chordata > Mammalia > Chiroptera > Phyllostomidae > Tonatia > Tonatia bakeri. The sequence continues at coordinate 162,259 of PVIA01002298.1, read as the reverse complement.
ATAAAGATATTCTTAATGAGCCTCTCTTATTGAAGCCTCCATCATGCCCAGTCGATAATCCAAAACACATGAAGACCAGATGCCAGGCCCCTTCCCATTTCAATATTCCCCTGGGACGCCTCCTCTGGCAGCTCTCACCCTGTTTATAAGCCCTCCTACTACACCTCCACATTATGCACCACTGTACTTTCCATTACCTATGGAAACTATGGAGTCCAGTTCCACAAAGCAAAAAACAAATGAAAGTCTCCTGCCACCCAGGTCCCACCAAACTATGTCCTTTCAGAGAAGTTGCTAATGGAGATGTAGAGACCATTAGGATTCATGTCCCTTTTAGCATGACAGACCTCGCCCAATGCAAATAAAAAGTGAGGACTGGTTCTCAAAAAGTCCAGGTCAATTTATAAATTTCAAGCTTTGACAATGTCATTTGACTTGACTTGAAGGGACATCCATATTGTTCTGTCTTCCTGTGGTATACTTCTGAAAAACCACATGAGGTCTGTAAGTATTTTGCTGTTAATAGCCCTTCTTATTCCAGATGGCAACATAAGTATGTAAAAAAAAAAAAAAAAGTAAGTTTGGGATTTATGTAAATGTCGACTTTTTTTCACTTCATGGGTTTGGGTCACAGCTATGAGTTTAGACTTTGGGTCCAAGTTTCATAGGATAGAGTCTTGGCTTCTGTAGTTTCCTGGAGACTCACTATTGCATAGCTTGCCTTCCTTCTTCCTTGGTCAACAGAAATGCTTTCATGGTGAAGGATTCTACATCAGGATTGTCAAGGGCTATGCCCTTTAAGTCAGGTCTGCTGGAGAATTACTGTTCAGTAGTTGTAACACAAGAATGCTTCCTTCTTAGGACCCACTTCAAGAATTAAGGTAAACAGGTTTAGGATTTGGCATAATTTTAGAGTGAGCTTAGGTGAATCTAAGATAAATGCATTGTATTTAGTAAATGTTCCTTCTGTTACCCTGTGATATTTTTTTTGGCTTAAGGACAGTTTAAATCTGATGTGGAGTTTGACCTTCTAAAGGTTGGCCTAGAGTCAGCTTAGTGGTTTCTTCCTCTACCCAATTGCCACAGAGTCTAATTGTTTTTGAGAAGTAAGCCAGTATACTAAGAATGCTCCCTACATTTTAGATTAAGACTATAAAGGTAACCTTTTGGGGTTTTGTTGTTGTTGTTGTTGTTGTTTGCTACATATAGAGCAAATAACTTTCCTAGGTCAAGGAGGACCAAGGCTAGGGCTCCCATTAGACTCTATTTGGGAGCCTTGAAAGCTCAGTTTAAACCTGGTACCAATCTAATGGCTCAAAATCAGGTATCTTTATTGCCTCATAAAGGGGCTTAGCTATCAGCCCAAATTCAAGGATACAGATTTGGCAGAAACCTCCATTTTTTAAAAGACTTTTAATTTTTTTTTTTTTTTTTTTGTCTGAGAGACTGAAGTATTTAGAATAGCTTCTTTTGTTGTTGTTGTTCTGGAGAGATAGAGTGAGATCCCTGGGTTAGGTGGTAGCCTAAATATTTGACTGTTGAGGAGGAAATCCAGGTCTTATTAGGAGACATTTGATATCTCCTTTCCCCCAGGAAACTGAGGCCAAAGATAGTGTTGTGGTCAGAGTCGTGTCTGGTGGAGCTACAAATTAGAATATCATCAACACACTGAATTATGATCCCATGTGGTAGCTCTAGTTCCCTGAGACTTTTTTCAAACACTTGTCCAAAGATATGAAGACTATCTTGGAACTCTTGAAGGAGGACAGTCTAAGTGTCTATTGAGCTTTTACGTGGGTGTCAAGATCCATTCATTCAAAGGCAAACAGAAGTTGACTGTCTGAGTGAAGTAGGATGCAAAAAAATAATGCATCCTTGAAATCAAGCACCATAAACTATTTGGCTTCATGAGAAACTTGGAATGAGAGTATATGGATTGGGTACAATGGGGTGAATGGGAATCACAGCTTCGTTAATGGCTTACATGTCCTTAATCATACGATACTCTCCCTTGATTTTTTTTACAAGCAGTATAGGAGGAGCATTATAAGGAGTTTGACAAGGAACTATGAGTCCATGCTGAAGAGATTTGTCAATGAGAGGTTTTACTACCCAAAGGGCCTCTGATCCCACATGGTACTGCCATTTATGGAGTATTGTACAGCTGTACCTGGCTGGTCTTTCCAGGTAGTCCCTTGTGTCACACTATTGGGTTGAAAACAGACTACACATGGGCTGGGTCACAGTCTAACTAAGAAATATGGAGAGGCTATTTCTCTGGATTAAACCAAGAAGTTGGATATTAGTACCTAGGACCATTGTTAAATCCCTCTTCATTAACAGATGACATTCTGGCATTACCAGGAATTGTTGAGAAATTAAACAATCTGGAAGGCAGCTGCTAAGCGGTATGTATGGTAAAAAGTTTTCTTATAGGCTGCCCGTTTACCCCCATAATGGTACAAGCCTCAGATGTCAAGGTTATTGTGTGTTCCATTAAGACTGATCAAGTAGCTCTTTGAATCAATTAAAACATTAACTTCTTTTTACATTAAGAGTCACTCAGGGTTTTTCTCTAGTCATGAGATGTCTTTTCTGTGAAGCCACCAGGAACCTGAGCTGAGCCCCTTCATTCTTATTTAGAAAAGGCCATTATATGTATGGGTGTTCCCCTCTGCCTCCAAAGCTGGAGACACTCGCTTTTCCAATGTCCTGGTTGGTTGCAAAGACAGAAATGTGAAGGGGGCTTTTTCCTGGAGAGGGAACATCATGGTCTTGGCTTTTGGACATATTATGTGTTCTAATCACCAGGCTCATTGCACTTAAATCAAGCTCCCTTGCGGGCCCCAGAAGTTCTCTACTCAGGCATCCCAATGTGCCTTTTGGGTGACCTTGGGGCTGAGCCTGCTGCTGGCCTGTCTGGTCTTGCATTTGGCCTTTTCATCCCTTTCAGTTTGATATTGGTTATTGAAGACTCCAAAGGCTGTTTTCAGTAACTGAGCCATCAGGGTTTGAGGGTTAAAATGGAATTTTTTAACTTCTGCCTGATATCTGAGTGATAAAATCTTGACTGAGTAAGGCTTGTCCCTCAAAAGCAGAGTAATCTATATTGGTATAATTTTTAAGTCCTCAATCAGTCTGCCTTGAAACAGAGCAAATTTTTTTCTTCTTTTTTTTTTTTTTTAGTTACCTCTTTTCTTTTTCATAATTTACAGGCTTGATGACACATTTTTCATGCCACTTATAGGGAAATGTGTTATATGATTCTTCCCAGCAAGGTTTGCCTATTCCACCTTATAATTCCAAGCTGGGTCTTGGACTGGGACTCAGTTGCCCTCAGTGGGTGTCTATCTAATTGACCTATCACCATTTCAGAAGCACGTCACTGAGCTCCTCACCAGATCTTATGTTTTTTTCTCGGCAGGTGGACAAGACAATATGAATGGAACTCCAAATCAGTTCAAAAGACAGTGTCATAGCTTGTAATATATCTGTAAACTGACCTGGGTCTTATGAGAGCCTGCCTTTTTTTTAATATTGGGCTGTCATGCTAAAAGGGACATGAATGAACCCTAATGGTTCCCTCATCTTTGTTTGCAACTTTCCTGAGAGGACATAATTTGGTGGGAACTGGGTAAACTCTTCTATTAAACATGCCTCAGAAATTCTAAGGTACTAGAAGCAATAACCTACCCCCAAAAGTGGTTGTGTTCTACCCTGAGGGACATCAAAGGGACCCACATAAAGTGTATATATATATATATAAACTTTTGCCAACAGGGTTGCAAGTGAGGCATCTATTATGGCCCTAATTCCACATATTCTTCCTCTGCCCATCAAACCAAGTTATGCCCCTAATGAAAATACCTGGGCAAAAAGGCAATGTTTGCTTCTAAATAACAAAGGACAGTGGATGAGAGATCAGAGACTGTTACTCCAAACTAAGGATCAATAAAAATTTAAAAAATCATTTCATGACTCTCTCCAAGTGGAAGTGCTAGTTATTTTTTAATATTAAACATCTTTATTAAAAAGGCTTATCTTGAGTCATAAAAGAAGTCACTCAGGCCTGTGACCTCTGTTCAGTTAATGAGCCAGAGATAAAAAATAAAGCCTCCCCTCTTCTCAAGCCCATCCAGACAAGGAGTACCTTCCCAGGAGGAGATCGGCAAGCAGATTTCACACAAATGCTCAACTCCCAGGATTTCTGCTGTCTCCTGGTATTCACAGACTCTTTTGTTGGATGGGTAGAGACCTTCAGATGGAAAAGGCAGTTGAGATAACCAAAGCCCCCGCTAATGATGCTAAGGAGATCATTCTGACGTTCGGACTGCCTCAAAGTGACAATGCCCTTTCTTTTATGGCCAAATTTATTCAAAAAATAACCCAAACCCTGCACATTAACTATTATTTGCATAGTGTATGGAAACCTCAGTCTTCAAGAAAGGTAGAAAATGCTAATCATACATTTAAAAAATCTTAGCAAAATTATGCAAGATTATGCTAAACTCCAGGGAGTGGATGCTTGGATACATGCATCACACCTGAAGAAGGCACCAGACCATGACTGGAACTGACTGCGTTCAGCCTGATGACCTGAAACTGAAGCTGTCAAAAATTAAAGCCAGCAACCTCTGGAGCAAACAAATAGGCAAAATAACTGAAGCAAGCCTGTACAAGTCTTTCCTTAATATTAATTCTTATTTTATTTTTCTCTTTCCCTTGAAAGGAACATGATTGTGCTTACATTTCCTAAGCTATTGTGAAAGGGGATAAACTTTCTGATTATTAAGTATATCATCAAGAACTTTGATCTAGGCAAGGTAATAATGGCCTTTATTTTATTGTCTTCAGTTTAAATGCATCATGTAGACTAGGTTGTAATTTGTTCTCATTCTCTTTTGAATTCTTCTTGTTATTAAGTTCTGCATCTGCTGCTTATTAACCCTGGATGCAAACTGTTTCTTACTAATGCACCTTCCCTCTGATGTGAAAGAGGATACCCAGAAAAGGTTCTTTCTGACATCAAGGGACAAAAAGACTGCTGAAGTTGGAAGACCTGACCATTGATTAGTGATGCTTTTACAGGAAAATGTTAACCAAAAAAAGATGGGGGTGGGGATGATAAAGACTAAAGGGAACTTTAAGGAAACATAATCAGTTGGAGGGTTAATGGAAGGAGCTGGGGCTTATAGACATTCTCACACTTTCTAAGTGTGAGAATCCTGCAAGCAAGAACCCTACAGGAAGAACTCTATGTGTATAATAAAGCTCTATGGCTCTAACTTCCCCTTCCCGTAACTTTGTCTTCCCTTGTGTAAATACTCCTCTTTCTTGACCCCCAGGGCAGAGTGTGCACATGTATGCATGCACTGAGTTGCAATCCTTTCTTTTGCACAAATAAGTCTTTTTTGATGACGAAACAGCTAGTCAGTATTATTTTTCAGTCGGCATTGTACATGTAGGTTTACACACTTTTCAATTGCCTCCCATCAAACCCCTTTTTTTTAATACTGACCACCCTTTTAGACTCCTTTTTCTAAAGCATGACTCTCCTCAACTGAGTACATAATCTTAACTAATTTTTAATTCAGCCGCAGTCTTGTTTCTCTCCACCCTCATGCAATCTTCCTTATGTTCCCTCTTTAAATTTCAAAGGCATAAAAGAAGCTGCCAACTGTTATTCTCAGAAGCGTTTAAGATCTTGCTCCTCAGTATATATATGTTATTAATTTTGACTCAAATCAACTGTTAGAAAACTTCTCCATAGGATTAGATGTTTTTATGTTGATATTCCCTCTATGACTGTCCTGAGCTGAATTATGCACCCCCACACACACAAATATTAAAAAATAAAAATTAGTAAATAAAAAAAGAAACAAAAAAAAACACAAAAAAAGAAGAAAAAAGATGTTAAAGTACTAATTCCCAGTACCTCAGAATGTGACTTTATTAAGAGGGCAGATTTTGCCACCCTAAAATATGTCCCTGAAGCACATTGATAATTTTAAGCTGGTTATTTTCAAAAGACAGCAGGCATGAGAGAAGCTCTGAGAACTGAAAGATTACTTTTTTGCAAGAAATATTTGCATGTATCAGGGAAATCTCCATTTGTGTCTCACTCTTTGTTCCAGGAAGAGAAGGATGGCTTTGTCTCTACAAACGCTTATCAATGGGGAATCCAGGCAAAGACTTAAATCTGTGTAGCAGCCATGTATTTGTTTACTGTATTTTTCCTACTAACCCCCTGTACTGATTCTCCACCACCAACATCTTTTGTTTTTAGCTGAATATAGTATTTAAGGTGATGGCTTCAGCCATTTCAAAAAAAAATTTAAAAATTGAACATATTGAAGCAGAGAATAGGCTAGAGAAAAAGGAGGAGATGTTGGTCAAAGGGAACAAACTTGTGCTTAGAAGATAAATAATTTATGGATATCTAATGTACAGCAAAGTGACTATAGTTAATAATATTATATTATAAATTTAAAATTTGTTAACAGAGTAGATCTTTAGTAGCCTCAAAAAAGGTAACTGTGAGGTGATAGTCATTTTTGACTAGCTTGATTGTGGTAGTCATTTCACAATAAATACTAAAATCAAATTATTACATTGCACACCTTAAATACAAGATCTGTCCAGAAAAAGTCCAGCCATTGTTAAAAAACAAAAATAGTTTGCGTGACATCAATGTAACCTGGCTGCCAAGGAGAGTGGACTGGAATGAACATGCATGAACAATAATGACTTCACTGTACTAGTCCATGGGGCTGGTAGTTGCTATTGAATATGTGTACTGTGTGGCCGTCACATTCAAAATGACTGAGCAAGTACAACAATGAATCTTCCTCTAATTTTGCATTAATCCGTGAACATTCCTCCACAGAAACTATTCAGATGTTTCAGAAGTCTAAAGCTATGGGCAACTGGTGATTGGCAGCTTCATCACAACAATGTGCCCATGTATCACATCTCCTGCTCAGTATTTTGAAGACTTCAAAACCTCCGGGTGACTTAGCCACCCTACAGCCCAGACTTGGCACCCTGTGACTCCTGGCTTTTCCCAAAACTAAAATCACCTTTGAAAGGGAAGACATTTCTGACCATCTATGAGGTTCAGAAAAATCTGGTGGGGCAGCTAATGGTGATTGGGAGAACGGTGTGAGGTCCCAAGGTGACTACTTTGAAGGAGACTGAGGTGTCATTGTCCTGTGTGCAATGTTTCTTGTATCTTATATCTTCTTTGATAAGTGTTTCCATTTTTCATGTTATATGGCTGGATACATTCTGGACAGACCCTGTATATACAATTTTTACTTGTTACTTATACCTCGGGGGGGCTATGGAGAGAGAGAGAGAGAAGGTATGGGATGGAGAGAGAAGGTAGACAAAAGTATTTTTCTTTTTTACAAAGAAGCCTATAAGGTAAGAAATGACCATGTGTGCAGAAGTAAAAGAGTGGCACAGTGACAGAAGACAAAAAAATTTGACCTTTAGACCAGCCTATTCTCGAGATGGTATGCTGAGGAAAGGATGTTTACAGATTCAGGCTGAAGGTAGACAGAATACAGCATCCTGTGGGTAGGGAGGTGACTCGGACACTGGCCCGCAGTGTCCGAGGCATTGTGGATGAGATGAAATAAATTCACACAGACTACCGAGTCCTGTGGAGGAAAAGGGACAGCACAGCTTCTCTCTCAAGAAGAGAGCGCCCTGACCCTTGCCTTGATAGGTTTTTATTGGCTTTCAATTTGCACAGGAATACAGGTAAAGCTCATTAATCATTGTCAGGCAGTAAGGATCAAACAATAGATAACATACAATGAACTCTGAGGGCCTATTTTGAGTTAGGGTCAGATAGCTAAATGGCCATAAAACTTTGGGGAATAAACTCACTTCCTGTTTGGACTCTTGTCATTTAATTGAGAGCATTTTAAACAAAGCAGGTTTCACAGGATTTTACATATTCTTTCTTAGGCCTGATCACCCAGGGAACCTGCCCTTTCCAGCACAGGGCTGCACCCACAACCAGCATTGTTTCAAGCTTAAGGCATTGTTCCAGGCGTAAGTCAGGCAGGGGAAGTAAGGCAGCCAGGGGATTAGGAGACTTTTTGCAGACAGAATGAGGACTCAGGCTATGTCATAGCCCAGGGGCAAGAGTCCATCATCCCTTTTTTCTATAGCCCCTCAAGTCCTTCCCTGAGGCCTCCCCATGATCATGCCTGTCTTAGGTCATTCCCCCCTTGGGGAATCTTACCTTTCATTGGCTAACCAATCAAGTACTGGGGGTCAGGCAGGATGAAGTAAAAGGAGCAGAGGCAGCACCTCTGCCAGGGAGATAAGCTTTGTCTCCTTAGTGGCTTACGGTCCGAAGGTCACTCACTCAGCCTTAGCCATGGGGGGATTACAGCTCCTGAAACCTGGCAGGGTAGTTCCTAACAGGGATAGAAATTTAAACCAAAGTTTAGTTAATAAACATTTTGTTTTTACTGATAGTGGCCCAGGCAATTCTGCAAATCATTTACAAGGCAAAGAATGGGAATGTGGAGGATCTGTTTCTGTTCTTGTCACTGGAATACAAAACATTATTAATGAGTCTTTTTTTTTACATAGTACAATTTTTTTATTAATGAGGTAAAATATATATAACACGAAATGTACTGTTTTAACCATTTCTGAGTGTACATGTTATACATCTATGAGTCGTAATAAGTCATGTGCAAAAGTTCGTTTCAGAACACAAAATGGTGAGGGATTTCTTTAACCTTTATTGTCTTTCAGGAATACAGGCTTCAGTAAAATTCGGCATTATCAAAAATGTCCCAAAATGTACATACATCAAAGTGAGGAATCACATGTTGGTATTTGTTCCTCTCGAAGGTCACAGTGTCCTCCATAGCTATTACAGTTATTGTGGGGGAATGGGAAAATTACCCCTTTCCTCCTCTGGTTCTTTCGGCTAGTTGAATAGACACATTGACAAGAGAAAGTCCAATTAAATATGCACACATGGGAACCCCCGACTCCCCAATGCATGAGAAAGTCAGAGACCATCTGTACATTAGAGGTTCAGAGACAAAAAGGAAAAACAAAGTATATATTTTATTCTGAGCTAAGGTGAGGTAAGGTACCTTGGGGCTTCAGAGGGGAAGATCAGTGCAGGATGAAAAGAGCAGGTGTTCAGTAATTACTAGTTTTCCCTGTCATAGGATATTGTCCACTTAAGAAACATTCAAACCTGTAGAGAAGTTTTGTGAGATTATCTGAGCCAAACTGACAAAAATTATCAGGAAGCAAAACCTCAACAAGTTGAGAAAATGCTCCAGAAAATGACAGTTTTATACCTTACATTATGGATTTTATAAGGGTGTTACATGAAATCCATCAGTGATAGACGAGGGAGGCAGGAGAAAGCAAAGTGGTGAAACCGCTGGGATTGGACAAAACGTAAAATGATAGTTACATATCTTTTATATGGTGGATACAGGATAGTTAACAGTCAACAATTAACATAACAATGAAGAAATTTGTGGTCTCTCTCTGGTTCAGTGCATGTGCTTTGAGGGGTCCAGAAAAAGAAAATTTGACTTTTAAAGGTATGTTATCAGAGATTCAAAAAGACAAGAGACAGGCTTAATTAAGGTAAAGTTTGACCTTTGTCAGGGAAGATTTGAGCCTAGGACATGACTACCAGCCATGAACTCTTTTTAGTTAATAGCTTTTAATTTCACACCATCCTATGTGGTTCCTTTGGTCTCCAAGTTTACAAGGCTGACATGTAGGCCTCTCCTGATCATGTCAGTTTTAGCCTATAGTCCTTTTCCTTTCACAATAGGTCAAAAAATTTATGTCTGATAATCTCTTACCATGTGCACCACCACTAATTTTAATTTTTCTAAGTAGTTAAGTAGATTAAAGTTTTCTCTTGAGCCCTCAGGACCTTCATTGCTTTTAGCACAAAATAATTCACATACCACAGAGTCACATCTGATGCAACTTGCTCTGAACTCATACAATACCAACGACACAAGATAGTGAATGAGAATAGACTTACTAGTCTGGCAGCCTGCCTCATTTTAAAGGCAACCAAAGTTTGCTATCCTGAAACTACCCTTTTGGGATAAAGACTTTAAGCTGATTATCAAGGAATAAAAGACTCAAAAGGAACATTTGACCTTTCTCCCTTTCCTGCCCAAGAGATTTAGACAAAGAAACCTCTTGCAGAAAGAACATCTTGGCATATTGATGTCAACTCATATTAATTTGAATTAAGTATCATAAATAGAGGGCTTGAGACAGGAATACTCCAAACCTATGAGCTAGATACCTTTGTTTCACATTGTTTCTGAGTCACTCAGCAGGATTTTTTTGGGCTATGTATATTTCCTTCTCCCTCATTAGTTGTTAATAGTCCATTCTCACTCCTAAAATCTAAAACCCTATATACCTCATTTTCTCCTTTGTTTAAAATGTCTTATATACCTAAAATATCACCTCATTGTGCTTGGAATATTAGCCAATCTAGAAGAACATATAAAATGGGAGAAAAAGTATTAATATTTTTTAGTCTCTGTAATTAGCAACTGAGTAATGCAGAATAATTATTTTCACCACTATCTCTAAATAGAAAAGATAATGTAGATGAGGAAAAAAATCTTTTCTTTCTTTTTGTTGTTGTTGTTGTTGTTGAATGAACTCAAAAAGAGTATGGAGGAATTATCAGTCCTGCATTCTTAGCACCAAGATTAGTGCTGGATATTTATCAGTCATTTGCCAGGCAATCAGGATGATGGATGCTAGGTGGTCTGGAAGATGGTTCCAGAATGTCTGGTCAGGTTCCAGCAGTCTGGATAATGCATGTCTAGTAGACTTATCTCTGAGATTTTCAGGGAGTAATACAGTGGCCTAGATATATGAGTCCCACAAGGGATAATTAAAGGGTCACATGGAAGTCCAGATGTATATTCAGTCATTGGTGCAGAACTGGAAATTTCAAAGAAGTGAAGTTTTCAAGCTAGTTAAAATAAGAATTAAATCTTTTCTCATGCTTCAATCTTCATAATGTTAATCATTTTAGCAGCTTGGTTAAAATGACTTCATTTTCTATACTCCTTATCTTCACCTTTTAGGTATCTTGGCCTGGTCAAACAGTTAAAATGACATAAGACAGATTAGCAGGAGAAAAACAAAGAGGTTTAATAACATGTATACCTCCCATGTATATGGAAGACATCCAGGAAAACTGAACAACTCTCCCAAATGGTCAAAACCATTCCCTTAAATAACATCTTCAGCTCAAGACAAAAGAAGATATAGGGGATGGGGAGTTAGTTAGGTGAGATAGTCAGGAAAACAAGTAAACAGCATATGGTCATTATGTGTATTTGTCGGTGCCTTCTTTATTGATAAGGTACAGAGGGGCAGATGCCCTTACAAATGGAGATTTCCAATCATCCCAAAACAACCCTTATGTCAAAGCGACACATTTTGAAGGGACAAATTCTGCTCCCCTACAATAACTTTTATCTCCTCTTACTAAGTGAAAGGGGACAAATACTAAAATTTTATAAACATATTTTTGTGAATGTAAAAATCATGTTATTTTAATGTGTGACATGAAGATTGGCTGAACAAATAAGTGAGTGCAGAGGTACAAGAAGACAGGAAGTGCTCCATGTTCCCTCTTTCCTAGTTTATTAGAACACATTGCTTCCTCTGCCCCACTTGCCTCCACATCCTGCTTAAGTGAAAAGAACAAATTAAGTTTAACTTGCCAGAGACTGTGACTTGGACTACTCTGCTCTCCAGTATTTACACAAAAAGCCTGGTTATAATGAGAAATATTTATGGAGATCTCTTGGAAGGGGGTGAATTCTATCTGTTCCTCTTGATATTTAAATGTTATCCATGGATTAAACCAGACCATCAAAGAATTATGTACTTAGAGTGAATTATTTTGTCTCCTCATAGAAACACTTCCACTGAGCCAAGCCCCCATACATGAGTATGATGGAGAGGTTTAGAGTTTTGACTTTAGACTTAGGACAGACTTGAATTTAAATCTAAATTGGGTCACTTAATCATTGTTAGCTCAGCAAACAATTGCTTGGAACACAATGTTGATTTGACCCAGTCCAAAGTTTATTTTGCCCAGCTCAATCTTTCTAAAGGTGTGTGGGTAAGACATGAAGGGCAGTTTTTCTGTGACAGCAGCTCTCACTTTATTTTGAAGTGGTTCTGCTTATATTATTTCCACAACTTTTGGAGCTTTATCTGTAAGTGGGGTTCATATAGTTACTTATTTACACAGGGTTTCTAGAACATTACTTATTGAAAAAGATTATCACAACATCAGGAGGTAATAAACCTCTATTAGGGTATGTTTCCGGAGTGATGATCTGAATTCTATAGTCAATTATATATAGGGCATCCTTTCCCTTTGGCCAAAGATGGTCAAGGAGGACATAGACATTTTCATAGGTAAAACTAACCAAATTATCAGTGAAAATATAAATCTGTATGTTCTGGATCATTTGGGGCAGGTCTCCTGAACATGCAAGTCAGTTAGGCAAAAGAGTAGCCAAATTTCATGTGCACAGTGATTTGAGGAATAGAGAAAGCCACACTGGGAGTGGAGAAAAGAGCAGATGTGAGAGAAAGATACATTCCTGGGAGCTTTTCTTTCATCTTCAGTGCTTTTCTGAAGGCTATACTCTGTCCTTAGAATCCAAAAGTACTTCACTGGAAAATTGTGTGTAGTTTCAGAAGCTGTATATTTATGTAACATAAACTTTTTCAATATGTATTCTTTTTTTGTTTTTAGAATGTAAAACTGAATGTTAAATATGAATAGATTAAATGTAAAGGAGACACTATATGTACGATCCATGCATTTATGCAAGGGATGTGTTTTATAGATAAAACCAGCATTGGCTACATCATGTGCTACCTTAATAATTACTTTAAATGTAAATCATAATATACTTAACTATTACTGCATTAAAATAGTCTCTCAATAGCTTGATTTGTTCTCTTCCAGCTTAAAATCTTCAACACAAACAACTCACAAATGAAAATAATTTGTAATTAAAAACTGGACCATCGCTAAGCAAGAATTCCCCTCAAAAGGCTTTGACCGAAGACAGTTTAATAAAAAAGGTGTTTTTTTAAAATCTAGACTAGGTTGAGAGATAATGAGAAGTAATCGAGCACCCAGAGATCTGCTTCGGTAGGAGGCTGTCACCACTCTTGGCCTGAAGAAGCAAGAAGAAAAGTTGAGCTGGAGAAGATGCCACCTCCCAGGGTCTTCATGGTCTTCCTTAGAGTCAGCGGGTCCAAAAAAATATGAAACAAACTTAATATTAATATTACTTCTGCTTTACTAAGTAAGGAGTAATTATTAAATGTATGAGTGTGTGCCATACTATGTAAACTCATAGAATCTTTCAATTACTCATGCCTTAGTCTGTACCATTCTGTAGGTTTCATGTTTTTTGTTTGTTTGTTTGTTTACTGTTTTAATATGTCTTAAATAATTTCAGCCATATAGTCAGGGGTAGTTCATTCTTGTTGCTGTCATTATTGTTCTTGCTATTACTGTTGCTGTGTGAATAGCTGGGTTTCCTTATTATCTCTTTTACCAGTGGTTCCCCGATTAATTGCAACTTTTCATCCTGTAGTTGCATGTCAGAGTGGGCCTTTCATATTCAGAAGTGGTGGTGTTTACTAAGCAGTCACCAGTGAGTTCTTTCCTTGCCTTTCTTGCCTTCACTTCTTTATTATCAGATTTGGCCAATATTGACTCAAACAAGTTGAAACAAAACATCTTAACTATTTCCCCCACATTTACATTTTAATTTAAAAAGGCATACAGAGACATTGTATGAAAAAACATACAAGCCGAAAATATTGCAGATTAAACAATAAGCAGAAGTCTCTTACACTTCCTAGAAATAATCACTCATTAATTAATTTTTATTCTGCTCTGATCTATGTGGGGGAAGGGGATGCAGAAACACTGGAATTATCTTCTGGAGGGTGGGTCCCTTGTAGCACAGACTTCCCCTGCTAGGTGAGTGTTCTTGGAACCCATGTGTATCAGTGTACCAGCTGGCCTTGCTGTGAGAGGCTGAGTTCAGCTTCAGTGAATTTGGCTTTTGAAGACTCCATGTGTTTGCCCATTTCATGGTAGGTGATTTATGAACACAACTGCCCAAGTCACACTGATTGTTGAGCAGTTTTTTGACCAATAACAGCATTACCCCCAAGCCCCACCCTTCCTATTCACCTGATCTCACCTAAAGACATTTTTGTTTGTTTCCCTGGATGAAAAAAGTTCTCAAAGGGAAACATTTTACCAAGTGGAAAAGGCGCAACAAACAAACAAAAACAGCAGAACCACTAAAAGGCATCAAAATCAACGAGTTCAAAACCTGTTTTGAGCGGTGGAAAAAACATCTCAATAGGTGCATTTCATCAAATAGAGAGGACTTTGAAGATGACTAAAGTTTAAACATGTAAGAATAAATACCAAATTTTTAATAAATAAATTCTGGGGATTTTGTGTCTCCCCTTGTATGTCTTCAAGTATATTATAGAAAAGAAGGTATATTAATAAGTAAATATAACTTCAAACTCTGGTATTTAGGCTCTTGAGTCTCACTACCAGGGAATTTGGGAAGGGTTTAAACAAAATTGATGCAATGTCAATAGTAAAAGAAAAGGTCACTTAATTATGTAAATATCAGATCTGTGAAAATAAAACTACAATTTTATTATTTGATTTTAATCCATATAGTACATTTCTTTATAAGTTACTAGTATAATTTACTATTGAAGATTTTTGTGCCACCTGATCAAGCCCGGAATTTTCTGAGGCTTGGGACTATGCTAGGCTAAAGAATAAAATTATTCTTGAGACTCGTTAAAGAGGGTAAGGCTGCCTTTGTTCAGGATTATTGCAACAAAAATAGAAATTATTGCAATGAGGTTTGGCTATAGGGGAGACAGATTGAATTCAGCTTCTAGTACAGCAAGGAAACTTGGGGGTTTACAACTAAGGAACAGATTAAACACAGGGGGAAATAAAATCAATGGATAGATTATCACTAAGAAAGTAGAGTGCAATTCTTTGCTAAACTGACCTGACAAGATTCCTGCTGAAGGTAGTTTAATTAGATACCACCTGGGAAATGATAAGGCATGAAAAATTTGGTCATATATTGAGAGTGATCAGATATTGAGCAGGGGGATTCTGGCTAAAAGAATTTAACAGGATTCCTGGTCAAACTAGACTCTACAGGCACCGAGAAAAAAGGCCAAGATCAGGTCTAGTCAAGTCGATGGCTCAAACAAGCCTGACTAAAGTTTGGTCAAGAAGAGCATCTTTGTTGTTGCCGGCAATAGAGGACCATGCTGTGCTCTAGGGCCACAGATCAATATCTTCTGCTAAACTGACGAGGCAACATTATTTCTCTTGGGGGTTTCTGGCTTGCAGTGTGATAAATACCAAAGGTCATCAGAAACTTTAAAAATAGTCAGTTCTATTCCTTTTCTGTTGTTTTCATAAGCTCTGTGAGAGGGAATGAATCTGAGTCTTATCTTTTAATTCAATTCAAATTGTTATTTAAAAATTAATTCAAGAAATAATTTTTTGGACAAAAGAAGGGCCACATACTAAACCTGACATGTTCAGGGAGGCCTGTGTGTCAGCCTTACAAACTCAGACAGAAAGTAACCACATAGGATGGTCTGAAATCAAACTTTTCTAACTGAAAGTGGTTCATGGCTGGTAGTCATGTCCTAGGCTGGTATTTTTTTCCTAACAAAGGTCAATCTTTACTTTAACTTGGCCTGTCTGTGGTCTTTGTGCATTTGGGAGAACACACCTGATAACACACCTTTGAAATAGCAAATTTCTTTTGTTCCAGGGGCCTTTCAAGCACAACTGCCAGAGCAATAACCACTAATCCCTTCACTGTAATTGTGTTAATTGTTGACTGTTAACTGTCTGGTACCCACCGTTGTTAAAGAAATGTGTGTCTAATCATTTTACTTGTTATCCAATCCCAAAGATTTACCCACCCACTTCTTACTTTCTGCTGCATCCTTAATCTATTACCAATGAATTTCATGTAATCCCCTGAAGTCCTTTCCTTTGATTTTGCTGTCTAAACTAAGTGGTAAAACTGTCATTTTCCAGAGCATTTCATCAGTTTGTTGAGATTTTGCTTCCCTGCAATTGTCATCATTTTGGCTGAAATAAATCTGAGGCAGGAGATAGAAATGAGGAAACTCCGGAGGCACTGCAGGACTAGGAAAAAGGACATTGCTACAGGACAGAGATCCTGTTCTAAGACTGGTTGTCCCTGCTTTCTGGAATAGTGCTGAATTGTGGCAAATCATGACTGCATCTGTACAGAAGATACTACATGACCCCTGCTTTAGTATTATAGCATTACAATAAGTGAGCATTGCCCCTCCCCACAGTGAGCAATCAAGGAAAATCATGGGAGATTTCCTGTGCCATAGCTTAAATGTTATATAACTAATTGCACAAGCATGGTAAAAGCCCACCGAAACTAGCCAGGACATATCCACCCTATAAGAATAAAATCTGCCCTGGTTGGTAGTTGGTATGGCTCAGTGGACTGAGCACTGGCCTGCAAACCAAAGGGTTTCTGGTTCGATTCCCAGTCAGGGCACATGCTTGGGTTGCAGGCCAGGTTCCCGGTAGGGGTGTGTGAAAGGCACCCACACATTAATGCTTCTCTTTCGCTTCCCTTCCTCTCTCTAAAAAATAAATAAATAAAATCCTTAAAATAAAGGAATAAAATCCCTCTGGTCACTGAACAATCTCTGCTCAGAGTTCACCTGTTACCATATTCTGTGGAGTGTATTATCACTTAATAAATATACTCTTCCTCTCTCTGCTGTAAACTCTGTTTGCTTCAATTCATTGTTTGTGATCACCAAAAGCCTGGTTAATTGTGCCCACCTGCACCAAACTCACAAAAATTCTTACAAGTTTGAATGTCTCTTATATTGACAATTTCTTAGCATCAGCTAAGTAGCAGACATTAAGTTAGTCACTGCATACACATAGTTCAATGATAGATCAATCTTACCTATAAAAAGCTCAGACTATACTAACACTACCAGAAAATGTATTAAACATGATGGTAAAACACAAAGAAACTACAGAGAAAAGACTAAATATATTTACTCTTCCCATCCTTGATCAATTTCAGAGAAAAAAAATTTTTATCTACTGTGTCATTCCCACTAGTTCTTGAACCAAATGTAGTAAAGCTTGGTAGAGGAAAAGAGTGTTTTGAATTATTTTTCACATTTTAAGATTATTCCTCAGAAATATTTTTTTTTATTCCTTTGTTACTTCAGGTTTTTCTTTAACTTCAAAAGTGTGTTAACTAAAAAAAAAAATCTTCTATAGTCCCTGTACTGGGTCTGGAATTCTGTGCTGAATTTCAGATTAATTGGATAATATTCTATATGTGCCATTATTCTGTCCTATTTATGATCAGAGGTTTTCCCTAGTCCCTATAGTTAGTAGGAAATTTTAATTCAAAACAAGGAAAAGCACTAGAACCTCAACAAACAACTTCTCCCTTCCTACCCAATGATTTACAAATGTCACCACTATCAGAGATTCCCACCTAAAAATCTTTTCCTATAGATGTGAATAGCGACCACACTTGCATGCATTGCCCACTAGAATTCGTGATTTAATTTATGAATTCTCCTTCAGGGAACAAACCCCACACACAGTTCAGTTCCCTCAACCCTGCAGGACTTTTTTTTCTCTTTTCCTCCAAAGTCTCACAGGCCATTAGAGCAAAAATTGCCATGGCCTCGATGCTAAAGGCATTTTTTTTTTCATTTCAGAAGGCCAACATAGTCTTTTTTAAATATATTTTATTGATTATGCTATTACAATTGTCCCATTTCCCCCTTCACTCCCCTCCACCCACATTTGCCCCCTTTAGTTCATGTCCATGTATCATAAGTTTTTTAGCTTCTACATTTCCCATACTATTCTTAACCTTCCCCTGTCTATTTTCTACCTACCATCTATGCTACTTATTCTCTGCACCTTTTCCCCCTCTCTCCTCCTCCCACTCCCTTGTTGTTAACCCTCCATGTGGTCTCCATTTCTGTGGTTCTGTTCCTGTTCTAGTTGTTTGCTTACTTTTTTTTGCTTTTGTTTTAGGTGTGGTTGTTAATAATTGTGAGTTTGCTGTCTGCTAAAGGCTTTTTTAAATACAATATTTGAGTTATGTTTTAAAAAAACAACTAGGATTTCTCAAATGATAAAGGTGATAAATAACATTCTAATTAGATAGCAGAGCAGGTACGTGACACCTAAATACTTAGTACTAAAAAATGATATGTATATATTTAAATAAAGTTCTGTAAGACTTTCTTGAGTGACAAAAAACTGAAAATAACATGACCACCTAAATGTAAAAAATGACCAAAAATTGTATATTTCTTAATACATTTATGTGTATATTAGTATATACAAACAAATGCTTGCAAACTGATCTGAAAAGACCTCATAAAAAGGATGTGAAACTGGGTGGCACCAAATAGTACCTTGCTTTATCTAATGGTTTGAATATATACAATGTGATAGTATAGAATTATGTGTGGTGTGTGTTTATTATCTGGGAAATCAAAAGTAACTTGTGAAAACAATAAATATAAATACTCAGTAGAAGAAAAATGCATAGATTTTTAAAAAATGAATGAATGGTATGACTGTAGAGAAAATATTTTTGTATGGTTACGACTTTCTGAACAAATAAATATGGAATTTAGGTTAACAAAAAAGGCTTGGAAATTAAAAGATGACTGGATTGAGATTTATTTTCCCCAGGAAGTATAAGTTTATTTTTTAAAAGGAATAAAATGTGTAATGTGAGAATTTTCCTGGGCCTGCAAAGCTGGAAGCATTTGGCCTCTCTCCTCAAGCCCCTCCCCTTGAAATTCTTTATATTCCAAAGGAAAATTATCTTAAAATCCTCTCTTTCATTTCTCATTATATAATAATTTGTTTAGGCAGAGTAAATCTCTCTCTAGGATTAGAAGAGAGCTACAGGTAAATAAACTTCAACATTTATATTTTGTGATTCTTTTCCCATAGTGCAAAGTCAGCCTTTCCACTTGCAGGTTTCCCTATTTGGCTCTTACCACATTGCTTCAGAAGGAGCAAGACAAGGTTAAAGGATGTAGAGTAGGAAGCTGAGCCAGAGGCTCTCAACAGCTCATTAGGTTAAGCAGAAAATTACACAAGAAGGACTAGATGGAGCAGATATAGCCTTTATGACTCCATTACAGGGAGCACATTACAGGGATCAGCAAGCAGGACCACACCTCCCTGAGTCTGAGACTTGTGTTAAGGAGTCCCAGACAAAGGAAGCACGCACATATCTTGCATGTGACTCTAAACTACATTACCTCAGTGTGTGTGTGCTGAGACAAAAGGTCAAGGAGTGGTCACACAGGATAAGAGACTGCTCCCAAAAGGAGATAAGGAGGGAATTACAATCCACATCCAAAGCCACACACATTCCTTTCAGGGGCCCTTCCACCAGCCTTCCTTTATGGGGGTTGGAGGAGCCCTGTCCAGCATGAGCCCACAAAGGACAAAGAGGAATTGGGAAAGTTATCACGTTAGGTAATAATACTTCTTATTTTTGCTCCAAAAACTTCATGTTCACATTCAGATAACATGAACAAAAAAAGATATTAAAACCTTACTACTGGACTAGTATTCAGTTTCATTGAAAATGAAACGTTTGTAGCATCTATGTAAGAAATGTACAAACCTATAATAATTTTTGTGAGTTTATTTGAGCCAAACGGACCACAGTTGCTGAGAAGAAAAATCTCAATGGATTGAGAAAATGCTTTGGAAAGTGGCAGTTTTACCACCTATTTTAGACATCATAATCAAAGGAGAAGAGGTAAAGGGGTTACATTTAATTTATTGGTGACAGATTTTGGACATGGAAGAAAGAAAAGTAGGGAAATCTCCAGGATTAAAACAAATAGATACACACTTCTTTTTTAAGTATATTTTATTGATTATGCTATTATAGTTGTCCCATTTTTTCTCCCCTTTATTCCCCTCTGTCCTGCGCCCCCCTCCCTCTAGAATTCCCCCCTCCCTTAGTTTATGTCTATGGGTCTTACATATAAGTTCTTTGGCTTCTCCATTTCCTATACTATTCATAACACACACACACACACATCTATTTTGTACCTACCAATTATACTTTTTCTTGCCTTTACCCCCATTCCCCGCCTCCTCTGATAACCTTCCATGTGACCTCCTTTTTTTGTGATTCTGTTCTTGTTCTAGTTGTTTGCTCAGTTGTTTTTTTTTTTAGATTCAGTTGATAGTTGTGAGTTTGCTGTCATTTTACTGTTCATAGTTTTGATCTTCTTTTTCTTCAACAAGTCCCTTTAACATTTCATATAATAAGGGCTTGGTGATGATGAACTCCTTTAGCTTTATCTTGTCTGGGAAGCACTTGATCTGCCCTTCCATTCTAAATAATAGCTTTGCTAGATAGAGTAATCTTGTATGTAGGTCCTTGCTTTTCATGACTTTTAATACTTCTTTCTAGGCTCTCGTTGCCTGTAAGGCTTCTTTTGAGAAATTAGCTGACGGTCTTATGGGAACTCCTTTGTAGGTAACTGTCTCCTTTTCTCTTTCTGTTTTTAAGATTCTCTTCCTATCTTAATCTTGGGTGACTTAATTATGATGTGTCTTGGTGTGTTCTTCCTCGGGTCCAAATTCTATAGTACATTCTGAGCTTCTTGGACTTGCCATCTATTTCTTTCACCAGATCAGGGAAATTTTCTTTCATTATTTTTTTCAAATAAGTTTTCAATTTCTTGGTCTTCCTCTTCTCCATTTGTTCCTCCTAATTTATCCACACATGAATGTGGAACCTCCGGTCCCCAGCCACTGCTTTGCCACACGTCCTCTCTGCCCCAGCTGTCCATCTCCATCCCTCCTACCAATCTGGATGAATATTTCTTCTTTAACTCCTTGGTTATTGGCCTTCCATACAGTTCAATTTGCTGGCAGTTCTGGTTATTTTTTATTTTTAAATTGGTGGTTGTCCTTCTTTTGGTTGTGTAAGAAAACAAAACATATATACCTACACCTCCATCTTAGCCAGAAGAACCCATACTTCTTTTTTAAAAATATATTTATTTTATTGATTATTCTATTATGGTTGTCCCATTTTTTCCCACACTACCCAGTACCTTTGTTTCCTCCAGCAATCCCCACCCTTAGTTCATGACCATGGGTCATGCATATAAGTTGTTTGGCTTCTCCATTTCCTATACTGTTCTTAACATGCCCCTGTCTATTTCATACCTACCAATTTGTACTTCTTGATCCCTGCACACTTTCCCCTGTTCTCTCCCTTCCCCCACCCAACTGATAACCCTAATGATCTCCATATCTATGAGTCTGTTCTGCTTGTTCGCTTAGTTTGCTTTTTAGATTCAGTTGTTGACAGTTAAAATTCATCATCATCAAGTCATTACTGATGAAATGTTAAAGGGAATTATGTAAGAAAAGAAAATGAAAGCTATGAACATTAACATGGCAATAGATCCATACTTCTTTTACATAGGTAAGTATAGGATAGTTAACAGTTAACAATTAACACAATAACAATAACAATGAGTGGCTTTGTGGTTTCCTGCTCTTATGGGAGTTCATGCCCGGAGGGGTCTGGCAAAAGTAAATTACTCTGACATTTCAAAGGTACACTTTTATAGCTGTAAAAAGACAATAGACAGGCTCAGTTTAATGTAAAGATTGACCTTTGTCAACAAAAATGCCAACTTGACTACCGGCCATGACTTGCTTTTAGCTAGAAAGTTTTAATCTCAGACCATCCTATGTGATTATTTTTGGTCTCTGGGTTTGTAAGGTTGTCATGCAAGCCTCTCCTGAGCTTGTCAGGTTTAGTGTGTGACT
The DNA here is from genome assembly GCA_004024845.1 of Tonatia bakeri. Classification (NCBI taxonomy): domain Eukaryota; kingdom Metazoa; phylum Chordata; class Mammalia; order Chiroptera; family Phyllostomidae; genus Tonatia; species Tonatia bakeri. The sequence continues at coordinate 140,229 of PVIA01002298.1, read as the reverse complement.
CCTGTGTTGTCTACACTTGCTTTATTTGGTCACAAATCAACCCAAAGGATGCATTGATGACCAACCTTTGGTTGTGTAATATGGTTTCATAGTGCTAGGAATATTTCTAGGAAGTCTTAGTGTCAGCATTTGTCCTGCTGAGTGATAGACCATTGTGGATTGGGAGATGGGGCAAGACCATAAACTTGGATGGAAATCAATGTCAAATTTTTCTCAAAAGTGCAAAACATGTAAATGGGAAGAAGTCAGATTTTATGGGCATTTATTAAGAAAAACCATCTGGATCATTTCTGACCTATCAGCTATCATGATCCATGTTTTGTCACCTGTCTTACTTACTTTCCTGCATTTTACATCTAGTGTAACATTTACTTATAGTTTGAGGTCAAACCATACACCTCTTTAATTTTCCTAATCTGATCATGAGATGAGTTTCTATTTACTATGGCCCATCTACTTCCCCTTGGAAGCACTCAAGTGCCATTCATTATTCATCTGATACTCCCTAGCTGTGCAGAAAGCTATAACTTTAAAGTTTAATCAGAGACAAGGTTTTAAGAACACAATGGTGTAAATTGCAGTTACTATTTAAAAATTCCAGAAGCCAAAAGGATAGTAAGAATTTTATAAATAAATTTTCTGTGCCTCAGCAGCAGTTATAGAAGGTGATAATTTTTTAGCCACTTCAGCTTCCATCTGAATTAATATAGTTAGCTGTCCTTGTTGGGTTAGGGGTAAGCACATCCCCATAATTGGGTTCTAGCATTTATACATAAGATTCCTTTCTCAATATTTCTTTCCTATTACTGTAAATAGAACCTGGCCCTAAGCAATTCTACTTAGGCTGGTAGTGTGTGGGCTCGTGACTTCATGCAGGAAAGTTTTTACAACATAAGTCCAGGTGATTTTTAGGGGATGTTTATTAAAGCTGGAGACAGTGAAACAAGGACTGACCTAGGATAAAGAAGAAACAGGAGAGGAACTAGGTGGGGAAATGAGCCTAGGCTGGGCTGCTTTGGCTCACTAAGATGTCAGATAAAAGGGGCCTTTGGGAACAGGTTCATGGTGTTAGAGCAGGACTGATTGCCACTGCTAATTGATCCCTGGTTGCAAGACTTGTGGAGCCCTTGGAGTTTAGGAGATGCATGCTTGTGAGGGAAAAAGGGGGGAGGGGAAGAGGAAAGGCAGTGGCACACTCCCAGGAGGGAGAGTGTGCTGGGTCCTCCACTCTAAAAACGTTTAAAGCCTGGAGGTTTAGGGAAGATCTTTGGGAGGATCTCAATAGAATATTCATCAGCTTTATGCTGATGAGCCAAAATAAGGGTTATATCTTAACTTCATCTGTCTTTGGGTATGGTTGGCACAAATGACATTAATTGGAATTTCTGCTATCTCCTTGAGTAGCACGATTTAAGCTATTATCCTCTGGCTGGGGAAGAGAAGTAGAAACCATTTATTAAGTGTCCTTGGTTTAGGGAAGACTGAATTTGGTGGATGGCTGCAAACTACTTAAAATCTAGATTTACTGAATGGCTGCAAAATGCTTGTTTAACTATCTGTCTCAGCTTCCCTGTTTTACTAGTCCTGGCTTATTAGCCTCTCCCATCTTCCACTGAGCTCCTGCATGTCATAGGGAACACTCTCTGACACTTCCACAAAGATTCTTAGCTAAGAAAACTTGAGATTCAAGCTAGAATAAGGAAGTGCATCTTATCTTTGGAGCTAAATGTGTTCAAGCTCTCATTTATCCAGCAAAAGGTTTTACTCACACCCTCAGAAAGCAATTCCAATTGAAAACCAAAGTTAAAAACCAGCCATCCATTTTTTTTCTTCCTGCCCTGCCTTAACCTGGATTATTTTAGCCCTTAAATTTTTGCACCTTCTCAAGAATTTTTGTTTTTTTTAAAAAAAAAAACAGCTCAAATAATGCCAGGATCTCTTACCTTAAAACAGGGAGGTCCAAAATTTCAAGAGATGTTCGCCCAAATTCACCTGATGCAAAACAAGGAGCCAGTGGGGCATGATGGGCCCCTGCTGGTACCTGCTACAAGCCCAGGTCTGCAAGGTAGTCCTGGATGGGCTTTTTTGGAATCCTGTTGCACTACACCAAGTAAATGTCAACATGAAAAACATCCAAACCTGTAGAGAATTTTTGTGAGTTTATTTAAACCAAACCAATGACAATTGCTGAGAAGCAGAATCTCAACAGATTGAGAAAATATTCCAGAGAATGGCAGTTGTACCACTTATTTTATCAGAATCAAAGGGGAAGATTTAGGGGAGTTACATAAAGTCCACTGGTGATAGATTAGGGAAGTGAGAGAGAGTAAAGCAGGGAAATCGCTGGGATTAAATAAAAAGTAAAACAAATAGACATGTACTTCTTTTATAGGTGGGTGTAGAATAGTTGATGGTTAACAGAAACTCATTTTTTCTCATTAACGGAAAAAATTTATGGGCCAGAGCAAAGGAATTTAGTGCTATATAACATTTGTGGATTGTCCTTCACCAATCAAAATAGTGTCATGGACAATTTTATATATAACTTTGCTTGAAAAGTCATTTTCTAGAAATTGCATAAATTTTTACAATTCATGCTTTGGATCTTATAGGAAAAGAGATAAAAATCTGATTTGTCAGGTAGTCAGTAAACTAAGAACTACATTGTGCCTTCTAGTAAATCACAAGAATGATTATTAAATGGCTCAGCTTTCAGAATACTAGATCACTGGACATTTTCACCGCTAGTGCCCCACTCCTCATCATCCACCAAAGAAATGTCCCCAGTATAAATTCTACATGCAAAAGAATCCACCCACCTACCCCCACACAAAAACATGAAAATAGTTTTTTCTTTTGGCTAAGGACACAAAGGAAAACAGCATCAACCTTGGAGTCAGTGTCTTGGGAGGAGGCCCACTGGTTACAGAATCTTGTGCATATACAATGAAGGAGCACAGCACAGCTGGTTTCAATTTCCTTAAGAGGATTTGGCCTGTTGGCTTGTGTTTGTAGAACTTGGAATTCCTCAAACATCTGATTAAACTTTAATGTATATTGTATGTTTACTTCCTTAAACCTCTTCCTGTATGTTAATTATCTTCAAACAATTGGCCTTATAAATGGAAGAGCTGCCACTTCCTTGGATAATTTTCTATTAGCTTCTAGCTTTAGATTCTATTGTTCCACAAAGTAGTATAAATTAAATTTAGTTCCTAATGTTACTTTTGGAAAATAGTCTACATGGTACTGTTTGTTTCTTTCTCATTTTAAGGATTGTCCTCACCTCTTAGATACTATCTCATAGTGCAGAAAAAATACACCACAATTATTCTTCTCCCAGAAGCCTTTTACATGGTCCAGTTAGACATACTAACACACTGAAAAGATAATAAATAATTTAAATGACAGTTTCTAGCCCGAATGCTTTGGTGACTATTTTAGTCAGAGCTTTGATAAGAATACTTAAGAAATATTTTATGAACTATTTTATATTTAACAAATAATCTATAATACATTCATTTAATTTCACTTCCCCTAGCACTATAAGTTACTCTACAATCAAAAAGTGAATTAATGACTTACTATATAAATATTTTGCTATATGAAATAATATAAAATAAGAAAGAAAATAAAAAACAGCTCTGAGAATTATGGAACGAAGTTATGCAAAAGCTTTTGTAGGAAAACAAAATAACTCTTGAAATAGCCTTGAAAGATGAGTAGAACTTTGACAGGTCAACAATACTCAAAAGGCAAGTACAGCCAAAGATAACAATGTGCATGCAGAAATAAAGAAAATCAAGTGCATTTTTGTAGAACAGCAATTAATATAATAGGATTGAATATTAAATAGGAGGTATAGTTTGATAGTAAGTGGAGGTTTATTGAGAATGGCCGTGTTTGCCTGAATAAGGAGATTTTACTTAGTTTCACTGATACATCTATGTGTATTTACTGGATAAAAGTGAGGCTGGAAAAGTAAGGAAAAGGCTTGTTTTGTGCTTAGAGCCATTCAAAAGAAGGAAAAACAAACAGAAAGATCAGGACATTTGGGACAGCATCAGGGTATGAAATGTATTTAAAAAGATATGAAGAAATATGGGATGACAATGTTTCATAAAAACAGAAAAATATTACCAAAGATGAGACGAGAAAGATGTCTTAGTTTTATCTCAAGCTAATTCAGAAAATACCAAGATTCTAATTGCTCAAATCTATTTCAATACTTCATATACATATGTATTCCATTTTTCTTGTTCACTTAGTATTCAATCCAAGATCACATTATCTTAAATACCACAATGAAGGGACCAAAATTCTGCTACTCTGAAGTTGCTTTCTGGAATTATTGATTTTAAGCTCTTTAGTAAGGAACAAAAGACTCAGCAAGAACTTTTGACCCTTTCCCCTTTACGACCAAGAGATTCAGACAGAAAAGCCTGCTTCAGAAAGGAGATCTGAGAATGTTTGACTTAGTCTAATGTAAATTAAGTATGGTAAACCCAAGGGCTTTATGCAGGGGCCTGTTAGCTTGATATCCCCTGTGTCCAATTGTTTCTGAGTTGCCTACTGTATAAAGCAAAAACAGAACACAATTTTTGGACACTTTTAACAATTCAGTATGGAATCATTGTCAGCCACAACAGTTATTTCAAGTGCTCTGTCAAGCTTGAGGTATTGGGGTGTGATGGCATCGCCCTTGGGAGGAGCCTGGAAAGCTCAAAATCACAAGTATGGACACTTAACTTAAGGACTCCATCTGGACACTCATATGAGTGGGACCTCTGCCCATGGTGAGCTATAGGAACTCAAAGAACTGGCCATTCTCTCTTCAAGCTTGGCTGTGCCGTGGGTCATGCTCAGAGCTCTACTGAGTTTCTACTCCACCAGATGTGAGCCACCATTATGACTGCTGGTTCAAGACTAACTCCCAACTCTCCGTTTGCAGACATTGCCAGTGACTGGGACTGTGCACTGGACACGCTCTCTGCTTGCTTCCATCACATAAACTCCCCCTTTCTGTGTATAACCTGCTTATGACTCTATTAGTTTTTTTAGGAAGACTCCCCTAATACACCTAACATTGTGGAAAGACACAAATCTGTGTGAGTGACTTAATTCAAGGATGCTTCCTTGTTCACTACACCTAGCAAGGATTTTCCTGCCACATGTATACAGCTCTTCTTCAACCACCTGTGAATTGCCCATTCTCATTTCTAAAGCCTAATACTCTGTCCCTCCCTTTTTCCTTTATTAAAAAATGGCTTATATACCCAAAGGTGTCTTATTTTCTTTGTAATTTTCATGAAATTATCATGTCTATGTGAATTTCCCATGCACACACATTAAATTTTTGTTTTGTCCTGTTAATCTGTTAATTTGGTTATTACCCCAGCCTAGAAGGTCTTAGAAGTTGGGAGGAAAAGTATCAACATATTTTTAGCTCACATATTTTGGCAAACCAGGCAGAAGCATTACTGTGTGGTACCTGGTACACTGCTAACTCCCTGGCCTGCTGCAGCTGAGAGATCCACAGCCAACACAGGTGGGAAATATTTTACCCTGTCAGCCTACCTGTGGTGTTTGGTGGAAATTAAAAGTGATGAGTCTTTTTCCCTCTTCTAAATTTAGAAAATATTTGTGAAGCTAGTTTTTTGGACCTAGTGACTCTTGAATTTCTTTTAATTTAATTGTATTTTTAGTAGTCCTTTTCTCCCAGACAGATGATTATTGTGTTATTCCCTGTCTATACATTTTATGCTAGTTTTTCATAAGAAGGAACAGATAGAACACAGGCATTAACCTTCTGGAGGCCTGATGTTTGACCCAGCCTCACAGGCTGGGGAGTTAGGCAATTCTCTCCAAACCAGCCTCTGTCAAGACAAATGTTACCGTGAATATTTACATAAAAATCAGATGAGATTTTTCCTTTCATCTTGTTCTATATCCTAAAAGCTTGGCTCATGGCCAATGAAAATATTTTCTCTGGTCTCCACCATCTGGAAGGTGCACTTACTGGGATGCACCTGGTGGACAGCCCAATAGACTGTTTCCAAGAGTCTTTTTTTCCAGCTGGGCCAGCTCTCAGGGGACTTTGTTATAAGGGGTCTCAACCCATAAGAGGCCTTTGTCATCTAATGCTTTGTTACTTGGCAATGCCAAAAAATTCTATTCTAGTGATGTTTGCCTGATGCCTCAATTTGTGTTTCTAGCTAAAAATATATCACATTTTGTGGGAGACCAGAGACACCACATACACCCCACCATTCTGATCACTTGTGCAGTGAAGGTCTGTGCTTTCTCTTTCTTTGGAAATGGACTTTCATCTATGAGGGCTATATAATTTGCACTCTCTTTGTGGAAGCCTTTTTACTTACTTAGTTAAGCTATAAAAGGCTTATTGGTTGAGTCACCACAAATTCTACTTTCACTGGCCAGACGGTGGATGTTTTGAACTGGAAAAACTTCTAAATTGAAAATTTTAGAGAGCTCTCATATTTGTATAATAACTAGCCATTAAGACACTCTTAATGAGATTGAAGGACAGAGATTGGAACAAAAATCAAAGTCCACACAGAACCCTTCTTTACCTTCAGATATTTGTGGATATTGCTAAAAACTTGACACTGGAAGTAGAATTGTTTGTCACTAAGGAGAAAAAATAAATACATAGAAATATAATTTGTCTTAAAAGTTTTTGAATTTACTATTTAGCTTTTTGGGTCTTACAGACACTAATTAGGTCCATTAACAAAATATTTAAAAAAAAAAGAAAGGAAAGTTATAGATTTCCCTACAAGGTGAAAACTATTTACAAGTTTATTGAGATAAAAGATTTATGAGAATTGGTATATATGAACAGCTTTTCAAGAATTTAATAACTGACTGGAAATTTGTCAAAAATTGGAAGCTGATTTTTGAAGACTGATAGGACTATTTTGAAAGTCTCAACAAGTCTTACTGCTGGGTAATCAGAAATGTAAATATAGCACACTGAAGTCTGAGGCTGAGGTAACTGAAGGAAGAAAAAAACCTGGCACTTTTGAAAACACAAGTCACCCATGCTTGATACCCCCACTTCTCCAGCCTCTTTAAAAATTGTAAAGGGCGAAAGAAAAATCTTGTTTCTGTTTTGCAATTTTTAGTAATTTTGTTTATGTATATGATCCGTTTGTGATATATTTGTATGTATGTGTATATATATTGATTTTTTTGCTTCCACATGGTATTACTAGGTTGGGATATTTTATTGGCTTGAAGGAATGAAGCACTTATATGAATTAAGAAATCCAGGTACTGTCTGGAAAAAGTCCAGCCATTGTTAATGTAACAAGAATGGCTTGTGTGGCATCATGTAACCTGGCAGCCAAGGAGGATGGGCTGGAATGTGCATGTGAGAACAATGATGACTTCACTGTACCAGTCAGTGGGGGCAGTAGACTCCGTTGAGTGAGCACTGTGAGTACACACTCACTCCCTTGAGTGTGTACTGTGTGGCCGTCAAATTCAAAATGACTGAGAGAGTGGAGCAATGAATCTGCATCAAATTTGGCGTTAAGCTTGAACATTCCTCTACAGAAACTGTTTGGATGATTCAGAAAGCCACAGATAAGGGCAAGTGGAGACTGGCAGCTTCATCACAACAACACACCCACTCATGCATCACATCTCCTGCAGAGGCTGAAACATCAAATCAGCCAAGTGACTCAGACCCCCTTCTTAAATTTATTGAGATTAGTTTTGTATTCTAACATGTGATCTATCCTAGAAAATGTTCCATGTGCAGTTGAAAAGTATGTATATTCTGCTGCTTTGGGATGAAATACTCTGAAGATATCAATTAAATCCATTTGATCTAGTGTCATTTGATCTAGTGTGTCATTTAAGGCCACTGTCTCCTTATTGATTTTCTGCCTGGAAGATTTATCTGTTGAAGTCAATGGGGTGTTAAAATCCCCAAGTGTGACTGTATTTCTATCAACCTCTCCTTTGGCTAACTGTGGCTTTTAGGATTCTCTCCTTGCCTTTAAGTCTTGGTGTAGCCTTCTTTGGATCCAACTTGTTTGGGATTCTCTGAGCTTCCTGGACTTATATGACTTTTTCTTTCACTGGATTAGGGAAGTTTTCAGTCATTATTTCTTCAAATAGGTTCTCGATCCCTTGCTCAGTCTCTTCTCCTTCTGGTGTTCCCATGATGTGGATCTTGTTATGCTTCATGTTACCCAAAATATTTCTTAAGATTTCCACATTTTTAAAATTCTTTTTTCTTGTTGCTATTCTGCCAGGGTGTTTTTTTTACCTTGTCTTCCAAAACACTCACTTTATCCCCTGCTTCATCTAACCTACTGTTTATTCCTTCCAGTATATTATTTATTTTATATATTATGTTCTTTATTTCTGACCAGTCCCATTTTATGGTTTCTGTGTCTTTTTTCATGCTGTTGAGTATCCTTGTAATCCTTATTTAAACTCTGTATGTAACAAATTGGTCGCCTCCATTTCATTTAGTTTTTCTGGAGAATTCTCTTGTTCTTTCATTAGAGGTCTTTTCTTTTTTTTTTCCTTTTTTTTTATTGTTGTTCAAATACAGTTGTCTCCATTTCCCCCCACTACTCCCCCCACCCCAGCCATCCCCACTTCCCACCCTTGATTCTAATCCCCTTTGGTTTTGTCCATTTGTCCTTCATACATGGTCCTGAAAACCCTCCCCTCCCCACCCATTATCCCCTCCTGCCTCCCCTCTGGTACTGTTAGCTTGTTCTTAATTTCAATGTCTGTGGTTATATTTTCCTTGCTTGTTTGTTTTGTTGATTAGGCTCCACTTATAGGTGAGATCAAATGGTATTTACCTTTCACCACCTGGCTTATTTCACTTAGCATAATGCTCTCTATATCCATCCATGCTGTTGCAAAGATTAGGAGTGCCTTCTTTTTTCTGTTGCATAGTATTCCATTGTGTAAATTTGTCTTCCCGTTTTGGCTGCGTCTTTGTATTTTTCACCTTAAGAAATATTGAGAAAGAAAATTTTATATATGGTTAAACTAAATAATAAATATAATTAAGTAAATTAATTTAAATATCAAAAGTAAGCTCTAGGAAAACCAGAATTTAGTTCTTTTTCAGTTTGTTAAAAGGAGAAAGTTTTTCTGTATTTTTCTTCAAATAAGGTATTACGAAAAATCTTCTACCCATAAAGCAAAGATTCTATGATTTATTAAGGTAATTCTGTGTCATATTTTCTTAATCAGATCCTTGACCACTTAAAAAACATTCTCAATCCTAAGAACAAAATTTTTGCTAGTCTGTATTTGTTTGATAACTTTTATTATCACTTTGTGTAAATAAATAATTTAATATTGTTTTACGATGGGATATGCTCTTTGGTCAAATAATTTGACAGACTTCTTAAGCTTTACATTTTAAAAGGAGACTTTTTTCTTAACCTGGAGATGGCATTGGGTTATTCCACAGGGCACTTGGAATACTTCAAAATTTGCTCTTTTTTCCACCTCATAAAATAAAAATTAACTAATTAGGCATATTAAATATACTTGAATTAAATGAGTAGTTTCATCAGAAAAAAATATAGTAGCATGTTATATTTGTATACATATCTAGAGATTGTATAAAAATCTCTAATAGTGTACATAGTTCTGATATAATTTCATTTATAATTTTAATTTTTATCTTAGCATATTATGTTTCAGAAAAGCTAAGTTCTCTGTCAGTTACAGATTTATAGGCCTGTCACTTTAAGTTTTGTCATTTACAGGAAGTCACTGTCTGACTGATTCCTTTACAGACATGTCTTCCTCTTCATAAGATTCGTGAAAAAGGCTCTGACTCACTCTCAGATAGAATGTCTTGAGAACAGATGTTCACATTATACTTTTGAACTACACAAAAAATTTATAGCACTCTAAGAAATAACTGGATTCATTAAAATATTGGCAAATGATCAGTATAAGCACACATTCATTAGATAAAACTGAGTGAACTGAGGGTATTTATCATTTTTAACATATTTTTGTTCAAAATATTGCTGATTCTCAATTTTTTTGTTTTCCAGATGAAAGAAATCTTTTTGTTTGTTTGTTTGTTTGTTCATTTTTAGAGCAGTTTGGTAAATTATACCTTTTTTACCAATAATGAAAAATTGATATTTCTCTCTCTACTTTATCCATTCAGAATCTGGACACTTAATAAATGAATATTACGATTTTATGGCAATAAAATTGTTCACATAAATTTAATAAGAATTAGTTCTCTTTATAATAGCATACTATTGGTTTTATTAACCAAGACTTTGACTGGAATGGCAGGTTTAGAGCGACAGATTTAGGGAAACTTTGGATATCACCAGAAAGATTTAAGGAATTAACACTTACTTTAAAAGCAGATAAAAGCCCCCTGGGAAGACAGCCTGGTACCTTGCTTATACAGTTCACAACAGCCTTTTCAGGTGATGAATAAAGGCTACCATCCTGGTGTAACTGAGTACAGAGCATGGGCCCCTTGAAAGTAAAGGAACTCCACCATCCCCCCTAGATCCTGCAAAAATGCATAGTGGGGAGTGTCCACAGAGTGAAGGGTACAGCTTTTGAGGTACATTGCATAACAAAATCAGATTAACCCCCTTGTTCCTTCCTGAAGGGAGGAGCTGCAGAAGGAGGCTGCTGCTGCATGGGGCAAGTTGTGTATGTGACTGTTGCACTGGCAGAGTGACTCATGACATAGCCAGAGTTGGGGAAGATCATACAGCACCTGTGTGAGCTGCAGGGGCTGATGCCCACCCTGTATGTCTGTCCATGGCAGGGAACTCTTGCCCTGACTAAAGATGGCAGCCGAAAGAATGTCAAAGTCTAAGAAACTGATAAAAATGGTGGACACTAATGCACCGTAGGAAGAGCTGGGTGTTCTGAGCTGAGCATTTAAAACTGGAGCAGGTTGAGAGAAAAGAAAGGAGGTCTGGAGGTCAGCCTAGAGGTCTGCCTGGAGAAGACTGCAACGGAGCTGGCAGAGCTGCAGGGGACCTGCCTGGCTAAGCACACAGACACACCAGTGAGCCGATGGTTGGGCTAAAGGCAGCTCCAGAGGAGGGAAATAGATGTTGGGAGAAGGACTCAGACTGGTACACCCAGACTTGTGAGAGATGCTTAGAGCTAAAATGGGACCACGAATGAGCTGCAGACTTCTGCGTTTCTGAAAGACAGTATTTCTGAGTGACATATTCTGAAACTGGTCTGGCTTAGCAGAGGGATGCAGGGCTATTCATTTTGGGGTATTTTTAAAGAGAGGAAGACTTAATAGCAGAAAGGCTCATACCCTCTCTGTCACACATACCTAGTATGTAGAAGTTACTCCTTTGGACAGGGTCTCTTAGAGTATGGAAGCTCTCTCTCTGGGCTTTTGGCATTTGGACATTCTGGGCCTCTGGCCTTGCTTCCCACATGGACAGGAATGCTGGTGGGACCAGGAGATGTGGGGCCCACCAGGGGCTTAAACCTTCATTGTTTCTGAGTTATGTAGCAAGAATTTCTCTGCCAACTTGAGAAAGTTCAGATCTTTCTCAACTACCTATAAGTTGCTCAGTTGCACTTCTGAAATCTAATACCTCATCCTCTAACCTTTTCTCCTTTGTTCAAAAATGTCTTATATACCCAATATTCCCTCACTGTCTTTGGAATTCTTATGAAACATCATGCCTATGTAAATAACCCATGTGGTTGTGTTAAACGTTATTGTTCTTCTGTTAATTTGTATCTCTTAATTGTTTATTAGCTCAGCCTAGAAGAACTTGAAGGTGGGAGGAAAAGTATTAACATTTTCTTTAACCCCAATAATAACACTGATCATAAACAGTATAATAGGATTAATTTGGTTTTGATTTACATATTGCTGCTTTTTAACTCTTAGGTCAAATAATTGTCTATATTTCCCCCCAGCTTTTGATCTTAATTTATACCAAATTATTCTGAGCACTTCAGAAAGAAATGCTTTGGTCCCTTGCATGTATATTGTCTTTCCAATATAAACAGGATTTCAGAGTCTCTAAAGACCCAGTACATGAAAAACCAGCATTTCTCAACAAATCAGCCTACAAGGCCAAGGTTTTTTCATAGGGTAGCAGCACCATCATGTAAATGGAAGTCTATCATACCCTGAATGCACTGATCAATCAGTATTCCTAAATGTGGTAGAACCAGGCAATGTTGGTATTCTGATGTGATACAACTTTAAGTTTATAACTATTTATAAAGTGTCCTTGAAAAAAATAATAAACTTTAATTTAACTTAATGTTTAGATAGGAATTCTAGTCATAAGAAATATGTGAGAAAAAAGAACAAGTTAACATCATAAGACAGCCACCTGAAAAAATTAGAATGCAGGACTTCTAAATTCAGACAGACCTGGTTTCTTCAACAAGTTAAAGACACCGAAGAATAGTAAGGAGCATCATCAGTAGGGGCTGCAGCAGGTCTGAGAGTGTTAGGTGGTAAGTACTCTGTAACTTTGGCCTTGGGCTGTAACTTGGCAATTGCTACTCCCTATTGGCAGCAGCCCAGGCAGCTGCCAAACCCCTTCTGTGATGACACAGGCATCTGCAGGTTGTACTCCTTGATGGCATGTTTTGCAACATTCCTCAAAAGTTAGGACCTAGGACTGTGTAAAGAAAATGATGCAATTATAATTCAAAATCTTTCCCTATATTTTCAATCCATTTTATGGAGTTTGAGCATTATAAAATGGTCATGTGTACTGATTAATAACTGGTTCCACCTTAGATATTACAGTAGTTTTCTTCACTTCACTTATTGCTACAATTAAGTTACCTAGTAGTTCAAGTAAAAGGGGAACACCCCCCTACAGAAATTGTTTACTGTTGTGTTGCTGAAACCATGGGAAAATGCAATTAGAAACTGTTTTTGCACAATCTGAAAGGGCTTACTATGATGGAAACAAATGAACTATGTCTGGTACACCTTAGAATTCCAAAAAAATTAGTCCTGGTTTATCTCTTAATTACATGCACAACATTCCCTCATAACCCTATCTTTTACAACACATAAACTTATAAAGCAGTTTTTCACCATGACTGGAAACAAAATCCTACCCTCCCATCCTCCCTTTAATAAGCTGTCAGAGAAAGAAGTAAGATGTTACTATAACATTCAGATGGAGCAATTTGTTGGATATTTACCAAGTCACAGAAACCACTGGTATTATAGTTCTTTCTTTTTCTTTCTTTCTTCCTATTTCACCCTTCCATTCTTCCTTTTTTAGTTACAGAAGTTATAGTTTAGAATATTGAGACTTTCGGCCAAGATGGAGGCATAGGTAGACACACTGTACCTTCTTCCAAAACTAAAAGAAGGACAACAAAAATTTAGAAACAAAAAAACAACCAGTATTGACAGAAAATTGAACTGTATGGAAGTCCAACAACCAAGGAGTTAAAATAGACATATTCATCCAGACCAGTAGGAGGGGCTGAGTCGGGCGGCCAGGTGAAGAGTGGTCATGGCAAAAAAAGCGGTGCCTGGAGGACCCTGGCACAAAGTGGCAGCAGGTGAACCCAGCAAGGCGGCGGATTGTGGACAGATGTGGTGCACAAGGGCTGGTGGAGTGAGCAGGCCCACATTCACATGCAGATAAACCAGGCGAAACTGGGGAGTGAGACAGACTGCACGATCCAGGGTCCCAGCACCAGGAAATAGAACCTCGAAACACCAATTGAAAACACCTGTGGGGGTTGAGGTGCTGGGAGAAACTCCTAGCCTCGCAGGAGAGTTCGTTGGAGAGACCCACAGGGTCCTAGAATGTACACAAGCCCACCCACATGGAAATCAGCACCAGAAGGGCCCAGTTTGCTTGGGGAAAGTGGGGGAAATGACTGAAATCGAGCAGAGAGTGGAGTAATCACAATTGTTCCCTCTTGGACCCCTCCCCCACAAACAACGTCACAACGCAGTGATGTGGGTTGCCCCACCCTGGTGAACACCTAAGGCCCCACCCCTCACTCCATAACAGGAACATCAAGACAAAAAAAAAAATAAAAAGGCCTAAACCAAAGAACAGATCAAAGCACCAGAACAAATACAACTAAGCAATCAAGAGATAGCCAACCAATCAGATGCACAGTTCAAAGCACTGGTGATCAGGATGCCCACAGAATTGGTTGAATTTGGTCACAAATTAGATGAACAAATGCAGGCTACGGTAAGTGAAATAAATGAAAATGCACAGGGAACCAATAGTGATGGGAAGGAAACTGGGACTCAAATCAATGGAGTGGGCCTGAAGGAAGAAAGAAACAACCAAAGAGAAAAGAATGAAGCAATAAGAATTCAAAAAAATGAGGAGAGACTTAGGAACCTCCAGGATGTCTTTAAATGTTCCAACATCTGAATTATAGGGGTACCAGAAGGGGAAGAGGAAGAACAAGTGGAAAAGTTATTTGAACAAATAATAAGGGAGAATTTCCCCATTCTGGCAAAGGAAATAGATTTCCAGAAAGTCCAGGAAGTTCAGAGAGTCCCAAAGAAGTTGGACCCAAGGAGGAACACACCAAGGCACATCATAATTACATTACCCAAAATTAAAATGAAGGAGAGAATCCTAAAAGCAGCAAGAGATAAGGAGTTCCCATCAGACTGTCAACTGATTTCTCCAGAGACCTTGCAGGCAAGAAGGTGCTGGAAAGAAGTATTCCAAGTCATGAAAGTCAAGAACCTACATCTAAGATTGCTCTATCCAGCAAAGCTTTCATTTAGAATGGAAGGACAGATAAAGTGCTTCTCAGATAAGGTCAAGTTAAAATTCATCATCACCAAGCACTTATTATATGAAATGGTAAAATAACTTATCTAAGAAAAAGAAGATAAAAACCATGTATAGTAAAATGACAGCAAACTCACAATTATTAACAACCACACCTAAAAACAAAACAAAACAAAATGCCTAAGCAAACAACTAGAACAGGAACAGAACTACAGAAATAGAGATCACATGGAGGGTTAGCAACAGGGGGGTGGGAGGAGGAGAGAAGGGGAAAAGGTACAGAGAAGAAGTAGCATAGATGGTAGGTAGAAAATAGATGGGGGGAGGGCAAGAATAGTATGGGAAATGTAGAAGCTAAAGAACTTGTAAGTATGACACATGGACATGAACTAAAGGTGGGGAATGTGGGTGGGAGAGGGTGTGCAGGGTAGAGGGGAGTGAAGGGGGAAAATGGGATAACTGTAATAGCATAATCAATAAAATATATTTTTAAAAAAGAATATTGAAAAAATTTTAAACTGATTCTGGATAATTTGTGTGTGTGTGTGTGTGTGTTTTAAAGAATTTTAAAGTGCTATTTGGAAATAGAATTAATTTCAAGGTGTTGCCTTTAACTTGATGGTGTTGCTCCAAGCTCATTAAAGTCCTTACTAATATAAAGAAATTATTAAATAAATGATGAATGAATGCATGAATAAATAAATGGAGAAGAGACAAATCTCCCATGCAAATAAATTTCAAGTAATTGTGTAGTGCTTTGTCTTTAAGAAGACAGAGCATAACTCCTTTCTCCTTAAGTGTGGGTGCGTATAATAGCTTCCTCCTGTAACTGGAGGTAGTAGCTTGTTATTATAAGAAAGGGAACAAAGGTAATCAGACATTGCTGAGCCTAATGGGCTGGGGAGGATAAACTCGTTTGCTTCACCAGGAAGCTACAACCTCACACATTGCAGAGGATCAGAACATCTCCCTACAGTCCTCCCTTCTCCTCTACAGTACTGGATTGTTCCAGGGAGTAGGACACGGTAAGCACATGTGCAATACAAGTGAAAATGGCACAGAGGACAGGTACTTGACCATAGTGACTATCAGTCTAGCTTGGGGAAATAATATAATTATTAGGGAGATGGACCCAGTGCAAGATCGGGAAAGCTTGGGAAGTTGAATGATTACTTTGAAAATGCTCCTGATCTTTACCAAGACAGATGCTGTAATCCTATGGGAACAAAGCCCACCCCCCACCTCCCTAGAAGTCATGCTTACCCCATGAACCTGTGTGTTCATTCTCCACAACCATGTGACCCTAGCAGACTCCAAGCACAGCCCGCAGTTGGGAGCCTGGATATAACGGTATAGTCTGGAACACAAGTTAAGCTATGGGAATGGGGACTGACACTGCTGCCAAGGACTGAGGTTTAATATGGCACAGAAACTCTGGACACTGGCTTTGGTTTTTGCCTTGCTGAAAACATGATTGAACTTTCTGCATAGCAGGACAGACAGAGATGGGACACAGGGGCTACCTTCCACCTGAACAAACCTTACCACAAGACCACACCTCCCATACAGGTCCCTGGTGTGCTTTTCTTTCAATCCAGCGAAAGAGTCCACTTCCACTGGCAATACTTTTGTGGGAGATAAAAAACTATCTAAGAAACTATCTACTTTCTAAGTTTTCTTTTTTTTTTTTGGTCTGGCTGAGCTAATAATCAAATTAACAGAGACAAATTAAAAGGAGAAAATCTAAGTTTTTTTTTAAAGATTTTATTTTTCTATTTTTTAGACAGAGGGGAAGGGAGGAAGAAAGAGAGGGAGAGCAACATCAATGTGAGGTTGTCTCTCGCTCGCCCCCTACTGGGGATCGGGCCCGCAACCCAGGCATGTGCCCTGACACAAATGGAACTGGCAACCCTTTGGCTTGTAGGCCAGCACTCAATCCACTGACCTGCACCATCCAGGGCCGAAAATGTAAGTTTTAATACATGCACATGGGGAATTCACATAGGCATAAAATTTCCAAAGGCCGTGAGGCAACATTGGGTATACAGAACATTTTGGACAAAGGAGAAAGAGACTGTAGTTTTCGGGAGCAAGTGTCCTTAAAATGTGCCACCCTGGCATGCAGATTATTTCCAACTAAAATCAATTAAAGCCCCACAAACAGTAATAGTTTTGTATTTCCCCTTTTTTCTTAAAAAATATTCATATAGAAAATCCTGCTTTAGGGCAAGAGTTATAATTTAATCACCTTAAGAATTTTATATTCCACCACTAGGAAGATTCCAAGTCTGTTGAGCTAGAATAACTAGCTTCCCAATCTCACCCACCCCCTCAATAGTGAGTTTCCCAGTTGCCTAGAAGAGTTTTCCTGCTGTGTATGTTCCTCTCTTTCTCAAATACCTGTAAGTCGCTCATTTTCATTTTTAAAATCTGATACCATCTGCCCCTTTTATCTCCTTTGTCCAAATTGTCTTATATGCCCAATGTTGCCTCACTGTGTTTGAAATTTTTATACTTATGCAAAGTTCATATGCATATCTATTAAGCCTTTGATTTTCTCCTGTTAACTGCTGTTTAATGTTTGAGTTATTCAGCCATCTAAAGAACCAAAAAGATAAGAGGGCTGTTTTTCTTATCCCAAACAGGTAGAAATGGGGAATTAGATTTCAGAAGTGAGAATGCACAATTTAAAGGTAGTTGAGGATAAAGGGAACAGACAAATCTTGCTAGGCAACTTAGAAATATTGAGACCCAGGGTCTATCTGGCTAAGAGGATTGGAGTCCACCTGACCCAGTGCCCTTTTGTTTATCATACTTAATTCAAATTAGATTGGGGACACCATAAACTCTCATTCCTGAAGAAATTTTCTCTGTCTGAATCTCTCGGGCAAGAATGGAGAGAGGGTCAAACTATTTTTATGAGTTGTTGTTTCTTAATAAACAATTTAAAATCATTCCCAAAAAGCAGTGTTAGGGTGACAGAATTTTGGGTCCCTTCACTTCCAAAGAGTATGGTAGAAAAGGAGGGTAAGGAGACCAGTAGAGCAGAAAAAACTAAGAAACATTACTCCAGCCAGTGGTCAAGATCAAGGTAAACATCAACAACGATAAATCATGTTGGTAGCATATACACTTACTGTGCTGAAATAAAATGGCACTGTACATCTGTGCTCTTCCTCCCCAAAACCACGATGTCAGTCTAATGATGATAACATCAGACAAATCCCTGTTGAGAGACTTTCCACAAAATACTTAAGAATTACTGCTCAAAATTACCAAGATCATGAAAAACAAAACTATACACACATACACACACACACACACACACACACACACGTGCGCACGCACACGGTCCTCACAAAGAGTAGCCTAGGGCACAACAAGAACAAAATGGAGTCGCCTAGACAGAATTCTGAGACAGAAAGAGGACATTAAGTAAAATGAAGGGAATCTAATGTGGACACAAAAGGGTCGCATACTAAACCCAACAAGCTCAGGGGAGGCCTATAGAGGATGGTTTGAAACTAAAACTTTTTAACTAAAAGCAGTTCATGGTGAGCACTCATGTCTTAGGCTAGAATCTTCCCTGGAAGTTAATCTTATCTTAATTGGCCTGTATATTGTCTTTTTGAATCTACAATAGCATTCCTTTGCAAGGTCAAGGTAACTTCCCTTTTTCCAGACCCCTTTGGGTACAACCACCACACCCAGAAGGGACCACAAATACCCTCACTGTATTGTTAACAAGTTATTTGTTAATGGTTACCTATCCTGTACCCACCATGCAAAAGAAGTATGTGTCTATCATTTTACTTTTTATTCAGTCCCAGAAGTTTCCCCCTTTCTTTTCTCCCACTCCCTAATCTACCACCAATGGATTTCATGTAACCCACTTACACCCCTCTTTTGATTGTAGTGTATAAACTAAGGTATAAAACTAACATTCTCCAAAGTGTTTTCTCAACTCATTAAAATTTTGCTTCCTGGAAATTTGTCATAACTTTGCTTCAAATAAACTCATAAAATTTTTCTATAGGTTTGAACATTTCTTATGTTTATATTAATCAAGTATGGACTTCAGTTAGTAATATTCTCAATACTTGTTCATTCACTGTGACAAATGCATGGAGCTAATATAAGATGTTAATACTAGAGGAAATTGGGTGTGGGGTATATGGAAACTCTATAATTTTTTTGTAAAAACAGAAATATGACAAAATTATAGGAATTAAAATTAGCCCTGGCCGGTGTAGCTCAGTGGATTGAGTGCCAGCTTGCAAACCAAAGGGTTGCCGGTTCAATTCCCAGTCTGGACACAAGTCTGGGTTGTAGGCCAGGTCCCCATTGGAGGCCACATGAGAGGCAACCATACACTGATGTTTCTCTCTTTCTCCCTCCCTTCCCCTCTCTCTAAATAAATAAATCTTTAAAAAAAGAATTATAATTAAAATAAACAGTGAGATAATAATTCAACTTCCACTAGAAAAATACATCAGATTAAACAAAGTACACAACATTCAATATTACAAATGTTACCAAACAAAAAAGGGAAATTGGTCTGCCTGCCACCACAAAAGCCAAACTTGTGAAGCAGGTGCCGAGAAAAGGAAAATAGGTTTTATTTGCACACTGCATAATGTGGGAGAATGAGGGAGTCCCCAGCTCATAGCTCATCTCCTCTGCAGAACCCAGACAAAGCCCAGCTGTCCTTGGCAAGACCAGAACAAAAGGTAAGGCCCAGTGCTCCTGCTGTATTTTAAAGTACCATCTTTGGGGCCTGCTGGTGACTGCTGAGTGGTCATTCAGTTAGCCTAGCTTTTTCCCAGCTGCTGTCTGGCTTCATGTTCATGCTCCCTCCTGAAGGCTGCATGTGGACCTGGCATGGCCATGGCCATGGCCATGGGTCTGGTAAGGCCACAAGTTTGCATGCTCCCAAATGAGAGAACATGTGAATGCACTGACAAATCCTTCACCAGATCAGGGGATGGGGGAGAGAGACAGACGCTCCTAGAGGCATGGGCTGTGCTGCTACTAAAGCTGTAATGGCCCTGAAGAGGACAGGCCAGTGCACCACCTGAGTACAGGTCCCAGGCTGTGAGTGATGAACAAGAGTTTCTTTCTTCCCCTAGGACTATATTGGTTTTGGGTGTGAAACAGGACAGGTGTTTTCCCAAGATGACCAGTTAACTTCCCAAACTTTCATGTGCTTCAGGTTGGGCCCACCTGCCAACTAATCCCTCCTTTCTCCAGGCCAGACTGACAAGCCTCTGTGGTCCAGCACCTCCCCCTGCCACCATCTTGACATCTATGGCACGTGTGCTTGCCTTCCCCTGGTCCCATCCCCCAATCTGGTACTGGAGGAACAGGAAAAAAGGACATTTCACCTGTCCAGTTATTTTGCTAGCCTTTTGCACACTTATGAACCTAACCCTGACACCACTGTGGCCAATGGGGGAGACTACTGTGGTGTTCAGTCAGCTCCGTGCCAGGAAGGAAGACCAGAAGGCATGTACTCAACTACCCAGTAACATGGCCTCATAGTCCCTTGGTAGTGCAGCCTGGTACTCCACTGTAAAATTCAATGATCTTGCCGTGGTCCCGAGAAGAGGCAGTTTACAAAGGTATTCTTTGGTTGCACACCATGCCTCTCAAACTTCTGACCTCCATCTCTGAGGAGTATGGCTCCGTGGGTGCACAAGCGGCTCCCCACTCCTATTCCCATGGCCTACCTCCATCTCCCCTGGAGGCCCCTCTTGTTCCTGCCTTCAGGCAGACAGGCTATCAGGATCACAAATAAGATCAGAAAAATGAAAGAATGCTTAGAGGAGAAAAACAAAGTCAAACGATTTTTATAATTTTACATAAATAATAAAATAGAAACAATGCAGGCAAAATAGAGTAAGTGAAAATATCACACATATAAAAATAGTGGAAATAAGACCAAATGATTTATAAAATGAAAGTGATAAGATATCTATGAATATACTCACACTTATTTGCCAATAAATTAAAGATGAAATGGGGACAGTCTTGATAACATATGACTTTAATCAATAATAAATACAAATAAAAAATTAAAACATAATTTTGATTATATTTCTTTAATGGCTATTGGAAACTATACTACTACAATCATTAATAAATTTAGTAATTTAATAAACATTTAAATGGTAGTATAGCCTTTAAAGAAATATAACAAACAATGGAATATTATACAGAAAACAAATATGAGAGTAGATAGTTTTATAGGAAAAGTCTATTAAGTATTTTTTAAAATGATGTTTTTAATTTGTTGGTGTTAAAAGTGATATTCTTTTTCACTCCAGTAGGAGGAGGTAAAACCTAAGGAATTTTTTAAAAAGCAACAGAGAAGAAACACGGAAAGCTAAATAGAAACCCAAAGTTTAAGATGGATTTTAATTCTAAACACTATTGTGAGACATACTCAGAGTCTTGAAGAAGTTAAAAGTTTTATTTTCTAGGTTAGGTGTTTTCTGACCATTTCAAATGAAAATGTTTGAATTTTCTGTCTGGGAAAGAGTTGTGGAGGCTATGCAATATCAAATAAATAGACTAAGAGAAACTACAAACTACGACCTCTTCCCCTCACCCCTCTGTCTCTCTCACACACATATGTACACTCGCACAACCTAGGGAGAATTACCCTGATTTGAAAAGGAATAGTAGATCTCTTTTAATTTTTTTTTCCAGAAATCAAGTATCACCTTTGGTCTTTAGGTGGCATCAAAGAGCAATATAATATACTCAGATGAAAAAAAAATGCAAAAGTAGAGAAAACTAAATAGGTTCTGCAATAAATCATCTTTGTTTAATTAGGCAGGTGGACACTATGTATATGTATCAAAATAACATTTAACAGAGTTTTAATTTTGTCTGAAAGATGAACTGTTAATTATTTAAAATCTTTAAAAATATTTGTTATAAATTCTACAATTAAATGTATAGATTTATGATATGAATTCTTTTATCTTTGCTAAAAAGCAAGCATTACCAATTTCATTTGTCTAGGCATTTCTAATATTACTTTGTCAGGTCTTGGACATTGCATTCATTAATACATTTAGGTGCTAGACATCAAAATGCACAAATAACTTTGTTGTCTACTTGATGTCCTTATTTGTTCTATGTCAAGGCTATGGGGTTAGGGATGAATAAAAAATTCAATAAAAACTATCAATTTATGGCCAAGTTTATGTCAAGTACTACAGGTTGTTGATGATACAATGATGTCTATCTTGCCCTCAAAGAATTCACAATTGAGAGAGGAATGACCTAAAGGTACACAGACAATTAAAATACAGTGCTGATAAAATACAATGTTCATCATTGCAGTGCTTTTGTTCAAATAACTTTCATTTTACTTAACGCCACCCACGTGCAAGAGTGGTGATGCTGGTATTTCAGATGTGCCAAAAAGAAGCCATAAAGTGCTTCTATTAAATGAAAAAGGGAGTACAGTACAATAAGATATTTTGAGAAAAGAGTGGGAGAGAGAGAAGGAAGGAGAGCACCCTCACGTAACTTTTATTACAGCATGCTGTTATAACTGTTCTATTTTATTTTTAGCTATTGTTGATATCCTCTTCATCTCATAGTGTGCCTAATTTTTAAATTAAACTTTGTCATGGTTGTGTACGTGTAGGAAGAGGGGCACTTGATCTATTGCAAGGGGAGAGATAGAGCAATGGAAATTGTAGAGGAATGAATTTGAAGGTGTCACAAGTGTGTGTGAGTGATACAATCTTTCCTGTAAGTCAGCCAGGCAACTACTCGCTTAGCTGCCTGCTGAGCAGCCTGGCACCAAGGACTGACAAGAGTCACACACCGTAACTATGCTATTCACTCAGGTTTTAATGAATGCAGGTTCACTCAACATAGAATATCAACATACATTAATATTTTACTCTCACTCTAACAATCTAAGAGAATTATAACACATACACACACAGAACAATCAATGGGCGATAACAAACCAAATCCCAGAGTCTCAGTCTGCAAGTCTGGGAGGCAGCACGATGTGCAAGGGACTTGTCAGCCCCTTGGTAGGAAGGATCTCTGGAGCCAGGTGGGCAGCGAGGCAGACGAAGTCCTCAGTCTGGCAGGCACAGCCTCTGGTGGACAATGCCAAGGGAGATCTGTGTGGCACAGAGCAGCACTCTGGTGTGTGGAGCTCAGCTCTCTCAGCAGTGGTCTGGAATCTGCCTCAGTTATACTTTGAAACTGGTGTACTCCACTCTTCTAGGTCTTTTTGATAAATGTCTTGGCGCCCCTGATGCCAAGTGTAGAAATTCCCCAGGAGCCTATGGGTGGTGCACGGCTATTCTGCTTGATATCCCTGATGGCAAGTGTGGAATCTCCCCCAGAGCCTATCTATGGGTGGTCCCCCTCTGCAGACACAGCTATCCTGGCCACATGTGAAGATATCTTAGGTGTGTCTCCTCACCAGATGTGTCTGCTCTGACTTAGGTAGTTTTCCTCTTGAATAAAAGTGTCATGGCTGACTGACAGCCATCTTGGCTGACTGAGCGACTCCATTTTGTTTTATATACTTTGTGCTATCTTGACTGGACAAGTGCCACTTTATTAATCTTGCTCTCCTCAGCAGATTTTTTGTCAGGAACAATGAGAGCAGATTTGATGCAGTTAGGTTTATGTTGTGTAAAGTGCATTTGAAATAGCAGAGTGGAAAATAGGAAATATATTCATTTCCATGAGAAGTATTCACAGTCCAGATAAGTTTGTGATGAGGGAACTCAGGGGTAGGAAAGTTTTAGTTTTATTATTTTATTATTCTTTAAAGATTTTATTTATTTATTTTTAGAGAGAGGGTAAGGAAGACAAAAAGAAAGGGAGAGAAACATCAATGTGTGGTTGCCTCCCATGCACCCCCCAACAGGGACCTGGCCCTCAACCTAGGCATGTGCCCTGATGGGGAATCAAACCAGTGACCCTTTGGTTCACAGGTCTGCATCCACTGAGCTACACCTGCCAGGGCAGAAACTTTTCATTTTAAATAATAGCTAGTAGCTTAGTAGTTAATGAATATAAAAAGCTATTGTTTCAGGAACTGAGGATATGATCCATCCTGACTGCAAGGGACCACAAGTAATTTCACCCTTTTGCCCCAGGAAAAGGGCAAGCAATTGAGATGGTATCTGAGCCATTTGTTCCAGGGAGAGACATTTCACTGACCAAGACACAGGACACACGGCAGAGATAAAGAACCACCGGTCAATGGATGAAAGGATGCTAGGGAAATTGGCAGGCTGTGCAGCTTTTTTTTTTTTTTTTTACTTTTTTTTATTGTTGTTCAAGTACAGTTTTCTGCCTTTTCCCCCCACCCTTCCCACTACTCCATCCCTCACCACCTCCATCCCCTGTTTCCAACCCTCTTGTTATTGTCCATGTGTCCTTTATAATTGTTCCTGCACACCCTTCACCCTTTTCTCCTATAATTTCCTCCCCTCTCCCCTCTTGTCACTGTTGGTCGGCTCTCTATTTCAGTGTTTTTGGTTATATTTTGCTGGTTTGTTTGTTTTGTTGATTAGGTTTCTGTTAAAGGTGAGATCATACGGTATTTGTCTTTCACCACCTGGCTTGTTTCACTTAGCATAATGCTTTCTAGTTCCATCCCCATTGTCACAAAGGATAAGAGCTCCTTCTTTCTTTTTGCTGCATAGAATTCCATTGTGTAAATGCACCACAATTTTTTGATCCATTTGTTTACTGATGGGCACTTAGGCTGCTTCCAGCACTTGGCTATTCACAGCAGCACGATGTGCAGCTTTTATCTGATTAACCTCTTTCCTGAATTCCAAATCCCTTACCTACACTCTTTTCCCCCTGAATTCCAAATCCCTTGTCTACACTTTTATCCTCCTTATAAAAAGTCTGGCTTGAAAGGAAATGTAAAACAGTATTTTAGGGTTCATAACACATTGTGTTCTTCAGATTATAGGTCATCTGAATTAATCACACATAGTCAATCCCTATCTCTGCTTATTGGATCTGGCGGTGACAGGCAGCATGAGCACCAACTTTTCCAGTTTCATTTAGAGCACAGAGATATATCATGGCATCAACGTGCATGACTTTGTGAATTCTATAGGGTTCAGTAGTACAGTGTTGGAATAGATAACTCAGGCCAGGGATGTCTAGTGAAACATTTAACAATGATGAAAATGGTCTATTCTGTGCCATTCAATTCAGCAGCCATCAGTTACACATGGCTTTTAGCACTTGAAATGTAGTTAGTGTAACGGAGGAACCAAATTTTCTGTAGTAGACTATCCTGCGTGGGGTGAGCCCAGCTCCCACTCAGAGATGCACAGGACCCACACCCACAGATAGGTTCACCTGTGGGGAATCAGGCCTGCAATGTACCTAGGCCAATTTGAGTCTTGCTTTTCGCTAAAACTCTGTCACCCCAAATTGAGGACATTTACTGCAAAGTAACTTCCTAAAAACCATGCTAAACCTTCCAAGGATGGGTGTAACCAGTTCAACCACTTTTGCCTTTTCATTTGCAAATATCCCTTTTCTGTGATGTGATTAGTGGCATTGGCTCCTTTGTTTTCTGTAAAAGGTAACCACCTAAAGCGAATCTGTGCATAGTAAATGAGGACCATCATGTAACGGGCAAAGAAACTCAATAACGGTCTGTCATAGTGGAGGTGGCAGCTTTTGCTCCCCTTGGGAGAAAAGCCATGTTGTCCCTTTTCCTCCACCAGAATTGGGAGTCCATGTGAATGTCTCATTTCATCCATAGTGACACAGACATTGCGGGTCGGTGTGTCTGCATCAATTTTCCATGTTGATTCATTTTAATTACTTAAAATTTAACTTTAACTAACCACATGTGGCTAAGAGCTACTTCATACATGGTTCAGACTGGGAATTTGGATTTTGCAATTCATCTTGAAGGGACACTGGAGCTAGCAATTTTAGAATGTTGGCAATAGAATGACTGGAAGGATCATGGATTCTAAGTGACTTAGAAAGTAGTTAATGAGAGGAGAGGTATTGGTGTTGCAAAAGCAAATGTACCTTAAAGTACACTACAGTTGTAGAAATAACCAAATAAGAGAACTAGAAGCTTAGGAAGTTAAGACAATCAAATCTAGCCTTCAGAAGTGGAAGAATTCTAAGTAATTAATTAACTTTTACCGAGTCTAAGTTGAGGTTTGCTTTAATTGCAGAAGTAAAGTAGAGGTGGAAATGATGAGGTAAAATAATTGAAGTAGTGGTTCTGGACTGGATTAGCTGAATCTCCTAACTTTCCTTAACAGGGAATCTGTAGAATAATGTAGAATTGGTTTTGATTATTTACAAATAATCTGGGTGAAATCCTGATTTCATTAACTGGGAAGAGGTTGTTAGTGTCATTTAAGGGTAAGTCAAGCATTTCTAATATCCTGAATAAATTAAACAATGCAAGCAATATGTCTTCCGGCATGACAATAAAGCCCTATAGAGAAGCAATGCCTAGGAATTTGAATGAACCATATAAGAGTGTTGAATGCACTCTTATGACAATAGAACTTGGAGACAAGAGGAAGATTCTGAGGAAGAGGTAATAGTCCTCAGTAACCAAGTTCAAGACACTAGAAGTTTAGTGATGGCAACAGTAAGGGGTAGACTTTCCCATTTCAAATGGAGTAAGTTTCAGAAGGTCGGACATTTTACACTGAATGGCGAATTCAAAGCTTGTAAAAAATTAGAATATGAGGGAAAATGTATTTCTGGACTACATATGAAAAAATTAACTATATTCCCTTATGTGGGTTTCAGGGGAAACATGTACCTCTGGGTGAAATCCTGATTTCATTTAAAATAGTTGAGTACATTAATTTAAGAGGCTGACAACAAAGAAACTTTACATTTAACATGAAATTATAATGCATTGAACAGCATTCTTTACTCTTGTCTAAACTTTTGCACTGAGAACAGTGGTAGAGGTACCACACTGGTTTTCTTTTCTCATCAACTCTTCCACATTAACCATCTCATCACTTAAAGGAAAGTGAAGGCATACTCCACTCAATTCAAATCTAACCATGGTACATTTCCCTAAAATGGAAAAAAGCCCCAAAACTTTGGAGTGCCAAACAAAGGATTAATTCAAGCTATAGGTGTTAGCAAAACCTTCTTTAACTAAGGCACCATAAAACTTACCATCCTTATCATTGTTTTACCAATTATATAAAAATAACTCCAATCATAATTATATTTTAATGCTTCAAAAAGCATTTATGGTCACAGAAAATTCTTTAAAAATGCTAAATTTCAATGTATAAATATAATCCTTTTGTATTCTAGAAAAGGTATGGAACAAACAGTTGTCCTCCTACACAGATAAAAGTATGTCATCAAATAAAGATAGACCTGAAAATCCAGCCCAAAACAGAAGAGGATTTTTTCTGAATTAATTAATCTTTCTTCAGAGAATTTTATAGACACTAGACAGAGAAAATGAAACTTAAAAGTAATGAAAGATAATACCCTTTCTTTAGGTAAATTCTCATATTTATACAATGAGACTAATTAAATAATGCATTATTTATTTATTTTATTTTTTATTGACATTTGGGGTGATATTGGTCAATAAAATTATATAGGTTTCAGGCATACAATATTACAGTGCATCAGCTGTATGATATGTCATATGTTTACCAACCCAAGCTACTCCTCCTTCTCCTTCCATCACCATTTTTCCCCCCTTTACATTCTCCCACCCTCCCCACCCTCTTCACTCTGGGAATCACTATACTGTTGTCTGTGTTTATGAGTCTTTGTTGTTTTTTTGTTTACTTTGTTTAATCCCATCATACTTCTCACCTAGCCCCAACCCTCTCCCCTTTGATAAGTATCATTTGTTTTCTGTATCCATTAGTCTGTCTCCACTTAGTTTACGTCATTCATTACATTCCACATGTAATTGAAATCATATAGTACATGTCTTTCTCTGACTGGCTTTTTTCACTTAGCACAATAATCTCAAGGTCCATGCGTACTCTCCCAAAAAGTAAGATTTCCTTCTTTTTTCTTTTTAACATCACAATAGTATTGCATTGTGTTAATGTACCATGCCATTTTTATTCATTCATCTACTGATGGGCCCTTGAATTATTTCCAAATCTTGGCTCTTACAAGTAATGCTGCAGTAAAAGTAGGTATGAACATATTCTTTCAAATTAGTGTTTTAGGTTTCTTTGGATATATTCCCAAGAGAGGAATTGTTGAGGCATAAGGCAGTTTCATTTTTTTTTTAAGGAAATTCCATACTGCTTTCCACAGTGGCTGTACCAATATGCATTCTCACCAACATTGCAAAAACGTTCCCTTTTCTCTGCATCCTCGCCCACA
Organism: Tonatia bakeri; assembly: GCA_004024845.1. Lineage (NCBI taxonomy): Eukaryota > Metazoa > Chordata > Mammalia > Chiroptera > Phyllostomidae > Tonatia > Tonatia bakeri. Next base: position 112,057 of record PVIA01002298.1, on the reverse strand, counting down.
CTAGTTTGTTGGTTTATTGATGACAGCCATTCTGACAGGTGTGAGGTGATATCTCATTGTGGTCTTATTTTACATTTCTCTGTGATTAGTGATGTTGAGCATCTTTTCATATGTCTATTGGACATCTGTATGTCCTATTTGGAGAACCATCTATTCAAGTCCTTTGCCCATTTCTGAACTGGATTGTTTATTCTTTCTGTGTTGAGTTTTATAAGTTCCTTATAAATTTTGGATATTAAGCCCTTAGAGAGGAATCAAATAATTTAGAAACTCTCCCAAAATGAGATTCCATGGACTAATGGAAAATGTAATTTTATAATTTTAATATTTAGAATTTCAATATTCTTCTTTGGAAATTCTTCCTTACAAATAATTCAATCTTGATTAATTAAGTGTACATATTTTTCTGCCTTTGTCACTCTCCTTTATAACTAATTTGGTCTTCTGAAATCAGTCTTCCCTAAATACATACTTAAGGCAATAAATTATTCTGAGCTGTCTCAGAATTTGAATCCTCTGAGCTCTCAACAGAATGTGTCCTGCTCAGAAACACAGGACTCCTCCTCCATCAGATTGTGGTTTCCTGAGGTTCATTTTCCTTCTGTCTATAGACATCCTTGTCAACAGATAATTTTCTTAGAGCAATTATTTGTTCTTTCCTATTTTACAGGACATATCACATATTAAACAGTATAGGTTTTGAATAAGTGAATTTTCCTTTACAGAAGAAATATACAAAATAGTGAATAATTTGATTATAACACTTTACATATCATTTAAACTTACATTTTTTATTCCATTTCATAATACAATCGCCTGATATAAGGCATATTGAGATTAGGAGCCATAAGACTACATCCCACACTGAGGTAAGTAACTACCTGTAAGGTTAATGGCAAAATAGGAAGAAGTATGAAGGTAATAATATTGTTGGGTCATATCTCCAAAGTCCTTAAATTTTTCTTTTTATACACATATAATTAAATAGATACCAGGAAGGAGGTAATATTGTAATGTAGAAATTTTATGCATCTACATTACAATGTTTATTTGAAAGAAAATTATTCTGACCTACTGCACAATATATAGGAATTTGCTGCAATACAGATGATTTGGAGATAAATTGTCATATAACCTTATTGAAGATGAAAATACACAAGCTGAATGACAAAGTATCATGCTCAGGAGGATAGATAGAGGGCTTCTAGACCAATCTTTTGTATGCCTAGGATGCTTCCTCAACATCTCCTCTGAGAGATGACTAATCTAGGTTTGAATACATCGTTGGAAGGATCTTACCTAAACATAAAGTATTTTGAAACACCAGTGTCAAAAATAATTTATAAGCATTAGAAATTTATTTAATTGAATCAAAATGAAATAAAATAATATGTATACTTTTATACACTTAAAACACATTACATAATTATAGGGTGTTCACTTATGTATGTTCTATTTTTTTAAAAATTGAGCACTTACTGTGATGTAAGGAAATCAAAGAATAAAAACAGTTTGAGGATTTCAAGGTCGTTAGAAATCCTCAAGGTCATTCCCCAATTGCTCTAGGTCATTTCAAATGAATGTCAAGTTACAACTAGATTCTAATCATGTTAAAGATAGTTTCTTTTATTATGTATACTTCATACTTTTATTTACAACTTGTTTACCCTTTTCCAACTGTGACACAATGAGAATTATAATGTATTACAAAGGAAACAAATTTCATTTTTTGGAATTATATTTAGAGCATGTGATAAATAGAATTTTAAAAACTGATTGAGATAACATGTATTTTCTTATCTCTTTTAAAATAATTAATGTAATGTTTTAAATGTCAGTTTTCAACTGTTACCTTTTATTTATGTATTTATTCAACAATTATTTACTGCTAATTATGTTAGGCAGGTACAGTTCCTCCCTATCAGAAACTTTAGGTCCAAGAAAAAATAAATAAATGACCAACATAGTAAGATAAATGTTGAGATAAGATCAGGCATGAGGAGTTTAGAATCTAGAGGTGAGACACCTAACAAGTCTTAGGGATGATGTAAGGTTTATCCGTTTAGGAGGGGGGTGACACTTTCATATTTAAGCTTTAGAAACATCACTGAAACTGCAGTATGTAAAAGTAAAATCCGATGAGAAGGTTACTCCAGGAGATGGGGAGAGATGGAGAAGGGAATGGAGAGGTGGTTGATTTCAAATGACTAAAAGGGTAGATTTGATAGAACTTGTATTTAATCAAAGGTAGTGAATACTGAAAAGTGTCAAATCAAAGATAACACATTGGCTTAGACCCCTGGTTGCTGGTGACATTTATTCTTAAGAATAGTTATAAAGGATACAGTTTTGTTAACCCAACTGATTAAAAAAAACATTTTCTTCCTAAAATTTCCATTAATTTAACAGGCCATATTGTGTTGTATTAAGATGCAATTCCTCTTATTTAAAATAAGTAATTTAATATTTGATGGAATAGGTTCCAGAACACCTCAATCTTTGTTGTGCGTTTTTCTGCACAGTTACTGAGAATTCAGAAGGGGAAGGGCTGCTATTCATTTCTCAAAAGAAGACTCTAGAGAAATAAACACACCAAATGACTAAAATATGTCTTTGCCCAGTGTAGTTATGATGACTCTGATGTAAAGGAAAAGTTGCTATAGCAAATGCACTCATTGTTTATCATATTAAAGCTAATTCTGAGGCTGTATATCTGGGTTCAAATCCTGGTTCTGCAAGTTTCTGTCTTGCCATGGACAAATTTTTTAAACTATTTTAGGCTCAGACTCCATATCTGTAAACTAGAAATGACTTTACAAGGTGTTTGTAAAGATTAAAAGGCATAATGTATATAAAGTATTTAGAAGTTTATACTTATTTTAAAAAGTCATTATTATTATAATAAAAAAATTTAATGTTGTTTGTGGGGGGTGCATGAACGAGGGTACAAAACAATATAAAATCTTGGAGATTTTTTAAATAAAATTTCTGACGGAATTTATATATATACAAAAGGACAGTGATGAATATCAATATAATCTCTATGTATAAATCATAAAGATGTCATATAAATATAATATACACACATATACTGTATACGTCTACATGTACATAGATATTATATACATATAGGTACAAATAACCCTAAATTACATGAATCCAATGCCTAATACTGACAGTCTTACAGTGAGATAAGATTGACTCCATAAATACTTATCTACCTACCCAGGTAACTGTCTACCAAGTTTCTGTTCTTAATTATACTCCATCTTTCAAGTTTCCTTGATATTCTAACGGGAGATATGTTCCCTGTTTCCTATACAGTGGTAACATCTCTTGGAGTGATAATCCTTTTCTACTGTTATTACAGCTGATGTTGTGTTCATTCATCTACCTTTCTATACTATATTCTCCCTAAAGTCAATGCCTATATTTTAAAGTGTCTTTTTTATAATCTGTATCATCCAGTACAATATTTTACACATTCTAGATTATTAACAAATATTTTCAAATAGGTGAGTAAATGCCCTGGGTTTAGTGCAGCCTCAAATTCCTATGGGGCCAGGCAATTAACAGCAAAGAGAATGAATGAAGTAGGCTAAGTGTACACTAAAAGAATCTAGCGGTAAGTGTTAAATGAAGGTGCATACCTTGTCTAAAGCACGTGTGCCTCAATCCTGCCAATATAGCCCTATAGTATTGAAATAGTAGTGCAGGCCCAGTTTTGTTAAGTTATCTATTAAGAGAAGCTAGAATTCCTGACATAGGTTAAAAACTTTTAATGTTGCAAACATTGGACTGTTTCAGACCAAATAAAATATTCAGCTTTTGGGACACCATTTGGCCATCTCAGATACTCTAAAGTGTAGGGAGTAAGACAGATACTCTGAAGTTTATCATTCTTATTGCCCCTCCTTCTCTTCTTCCATAAGACTCCTACTCCTGATGATTTTTTCTTCAAAGTTCCTACATTCTCTCACTTATTTAATTCCCTCATACTCCCATCTGTCATATTTTGGGGTTTGGGCCCAAAGCATAGAAAACCTATTTAGGAATGGCTTCACTATTCCTAATACCTGGTCTGCTAACTAGTGGTCACAGAGGGGAACTTGAGAAAGAAGTTTCAAGGGATCAAGGAAGTTTCTGGATCATTGGTTGAAGTGGGAGACAAAGCATAGTACAGATTTCTTCTGGTTAGTAAAGGGATAGGGTAGATTTCAAGTCCATGGTCCCCATGATGAGGTCAGGACAAAAATACATTTTAAGATGTAATAAATCTAAAAATAAAGAGTTGATGAAACTAATTTCTTTTTTTATAATTAAAAAATATCTTATTCATTTATTTTTAGATAAAGGGGAGGGGAAGGGAAGGAGAAAGAGAAGGAAAAAAAAACATCAATGTACAAGGGAAATATCAAAATGTCCTCTCGCATGACCCAAATGGGGACATGGTTCACAGCCCAGTCATGTGTCCTGACTGGGAATTGAACAACTGACCTTTTGGTTCACAGGCCAGCACTCAGTTCAATGAGCCACACCAGCCAGAGCAGTGAAACCAATTTCTGATTGAGATTCCCAGAGTCCTTAATTGCTGCTGGGTGTCTGTGTCAGCCATTTAGTGGTTTTTGGTTAGATATGATCTGTGGTTAATTAAGCATTTCCACCATATTTATCACTATATTTGTTTTATCAATATTACATTTGGATATCACTTTTACAATTACATTTTTAAAACATGTCTATTTTTCTCCTCTTAAGCAATTAATTCATGCCATATAATGGAAGTGCGTTGTGTTTATTTTCCATATAATGGCATGAATTATTATTATTATTATTTTTCTTTATAATAATTATCTTTCTGTGCCTCTGTATCTTTGCCATATATTAAGGAATTAAATATAATTTCTTCCTTATCTTAGTTTGGCCTCAAGTCCTGAAAGGATAAGCATTGATAACATTGGCCAAATTATATTCTTAACTGCAAGAGTTGGTTTAACAATATTAAATTAGTAGGAAAATTGAATTCTATTAAGACATACACCTTGATTAGATAATTTTCTAGTTCTTTTTTATCCAATATTTTGAGGTTTCAAATTTAAAGAGCACATGTGAACTAATAATTACAATTTGCCTTTACATTAAAATATTGTTCAAATATAAAATATAGGTTAAAATAATACTTTGTTCTTTTTCATGTAAACAGTTAATTTTGGCTAAGGAAAGACAGAGGCACTGGAAACTTGTGCTACTGAAAAATACCTACGAAAGGAGTTCCTGGTTCCAAGTCTACCTTTAAGTAATTGCCAGTGAGTTCAGAACATTTCTAGGAAGTGCGTTGTGTTTATTTTCTGAGCACTTTATCTGTGCATCTTTAGTTCCCAATGCACCATTTTAACTGTTTTTTATTATTTCAAGTTTATGAGTGATCATGCCAAGAGCATAAACCATTGACCTATTATTTATGTTTTAATATTTTTAAAACCTACATAATTTTAAAAAAATATTCATAAACTTAACACATTTAGAGATCCTTAAGTAATTAATGTATTCCTGAACTGTGCCCATCCAAAAACTAATTTTAAATCAGTCAAGGTAGCAAAAGTCAGGAAGACATTAAAATAAGATAGCTCCATAAAGTACAGCATGTCAGTGTAATGTATAATTTTTATATTATTTAAGAATCTCCCAATTACTATTTGGTAGCTATGTTGGTAGCTATGTAATCTCCCAATTACTATTTGGTAGTATTCAAAATCTATTTGTTGGTTAAATACCATCAGTCAGGCACTTTTTAAAAATACTCAGGTTGCATGAGTGAACAACACCAGCAGACACTTGTGCTGCGGTCCTTACATCCCACGGCAGGCTAAGATGGCCAGGGAAGAAGAGGCCTATGAAAAGCCTCTTTGTGAAGGTAAGGTGCATGCCACATAGTCACCATTAATCAAATGGCACATAGAATTAGTTCTATGTTTTACCAATTTATTTATGATTTTAGTTAACAAATTATTTCTATAAAATTAGGTCTATTTACCCTAATGTAAACTGTTCTCTAAAAGAAAATATTTGGTCACTACAAGGATTATCACATTTATTTATTTTCAAGTTCTGGAATAAAGTACATGAACTACTACTTATTTGTTTTTAGATAAATGGAAAAGGACTATTTCTGTTTACATGTCACACTTAAATAGTTTAAAGTTTGATCTTGAGTAGCAAATTTTTTGGTGAAGAACTCATTTCCAATTGTCATTATTATAGCATTATTTGGGTCCATCTATGGAGTTCAACTTTTTATAACAAAGTAGTCAAATGGTTTTCACATATAGCTGTCCAGAACTTTAAAAGTTACCGTAGATTATGTCTCCTCTCTTTCTGTTATTCATTGTAGCTCTTCTCACCTTGTTTTTCTGCTTTTTCTTCATTGTCCAGCACACACACCAAGTTTCAGTTTGTTCATCTTTGAATGATTAAATCATTGAATGATTCTGGCTGTAGAAATGACATGCACTGGAAGAATAAAAATATATGAATAGGTACTGTTTGCACAGAACAGATTTGCTTCCAATTTATAAGTTCCATTTTTAAGGACAGGAGATTGCATCTCCAATGCACAAAATCATGGTAGATCTGAATCCAAAGAAATGTAATACTTCCACGTTTTTAATATATTTTTCCATATCTGTTTAAAAATATCATATCCTTACTAGATGCAACACAACTTGAGGATTATAATAATAAATAAAAATCTTTAGCCTATCAAGAGAACAAATAGGGGGAAAAGGCAGGTAGTAATGAAGGGAAAGAGGGAGGTCGGGAGGAAGAAAGGATAAAGAGAGCTGGCCTACTAAAATTCATCATTTAGACATTAAATCCAATAATATTACTTTAAACACCCTCATAGAAGTCCAACTGAAGCAAGTGTGGAGGGTTTTGTGGAAGAGGACACAGCTTTCTCCAAGGGGAGAAGAAGAGCAAGGAATAATAAATTTGAAGTTATTATACACCTTTGTATTCCAGATATATTTCTAAGTCTTTCTCAGAGTTTTCATTTTACATTTATAATAACCGTAGGTCTCATCATTATTCTTATTTCCATATTTCAGGTAAAATAAACAAAATTCGTAAAATCTAACTCTCCTAAATCATACAGTGAGTGTTTTTTTTCTGCAGAGCCTATTATTTTCTGAGAATATCTTAATGAAAAACCACAAAATTACAGCCTGTGTGACCACAGAACATTGAGATCCCTCTAAAATATTGCTCATGGTTTTTCTAAATATTGTTAGTCCTGCCTCTGAACAGTTGCTCCTGGCACAAATCTTGGGATGGCATCAACACTTCATGTTGAATTCTTTTTTACTGTACTATTTTCTTCCAAGATGTTTTCTCTGCTCCCCACAATATCACTGACACCAGCCTGTTCAATTTTTCATCTTTCCTTGCCCCTAATAATGTCAGAAGGGGACAAAATAATAAAAATAAAAAAACACTGAATCTAAATTATCATGAGTCTCGAATGTTTATTAACTAAAATCTAACAAAGGATCTTTCACGAGACACAACTTTCTGTCATGTGCTGTAGTTCTTCTCTTTTAAAATCAGAATTACTCACGTCTACTCATATCTAGCTAGATGGAAGACTCTGGTATCCTCATCTCAAAGTTCCTAATGGAAGCCAAAAATCAACTAGCGTGTTAGCATTTCTTCACCCTTATCAGATGTACTTTTACATCATTTTTGAAAAACAGTTCAACACCTCTTTAACCTGAATTTTACCAGTCAAGATTTTATAAAACTAAACACATTTTTAGTGGTGATAAAAGAAAAAAGAAATGTCCCCATTTTATTTCATATTAAGGACAACTTTCCTGTCTTGCCTAAATATTGAACATGATGTAAACTGAGGTCTGTTTTATCCCAGATCTTATTCTTTTTTTTATCATGTTATTTCTCTCGCATGAGGGTAACTATATTCAATAGTTTAGGAAAGAGAACCTCAAAGGCAGAAGGGAGAGAAAATGAAGGCAAGTTTGAGAAACAGCAATAGGCAAACTGAATGAAGTAAGGGTTTTGTTAAGGGTGGTATTGTGAAAATTAGTTGGAAAAATAATTTTAGCTTTACTTTATATATGACTAATTAATACTAAGATATTTTGACACAATTCATCAGGTGCTATATAGCCAACTAAGTAGAAATTTAGGAAGACAAAAGAAGCAAAATGTAAAAGTTCCAGTGCCTAGTGGAACAGCTGAAGTTGTAGCAACCATGTCCAAACCATTAGTCTAGAATAATTATCTGTTCATCTATAACATTTCATACAACAGTGCACTCATTCTATTCCCTCAGTTCCACCTTTTAAATATTCTGTATATTGACAAGACACTAGCACAATGTTCTTTCTTTGTATTTAGTATCTTTTTATCTAGTCCTAGTAGTTTGGAGGATTCAGACTGTCACTTGCTTTCCAACATTGCCAGCTACCCTAATTGCCTTGGATAGAAAATGGAATAATGAATGAAACAGTATGCTTTAACTTCAGAAAAATTATTTGAAATTAGTGTGCTTACATGTATACTTAATTTGTTCTCTCTCACCACATTCTTTTTTCCCCCCTCACAGATTTTCAGGAAGGCATCAAAGATGAGAGTGTTTTTGGTTTTTCTGTTACTGCTTCTCGGCATGGCTTCTAGTTTCCCTCAGAATGGGTCCATGTGCCCTACTGACTCATTACATAGCGTATCCAATTGTTTAATCTACTTTAACCACAGAATGAACTGGTCTCAAGCACAGGTATATATCCATGTTTTCACTTACAATTTTAAGTCTCCCTCTCATTGCTCAGGTTCTTTCAGATCACTTAACTTATAACACTACATTTTGGAAACAGATTTTTAAAAATTCTGCATAATGTGCACAATAATACAAAAAAAAACAGGATTACTTTTCTTTCATTTCCTTTCCCAGGGTATGTGCCAACAACATGGACTCCATCTTATCACCATCCATGACTTGAATGAGGTCTCTGCCATTGCCGCTTTGGTAAAAAATTACCAACAGAGTGAAAACATCTGGATCAAATTAGAAAATCCTGGTCAGGTATAGCTAAAATTATTTTTCTAAAGTAGAGGATATATATATTAGTAGGCTTGTATTAGGGGCCTGCTAGTCAATGTAGACACATATTCTCTTGGTCTCTTGGTTCTCACAAGATTGCTCAATTTCCATAGATTGAAAAATTATTAACTAAACTTCACATTTACAAAATTAATGAGAGGAGATCCAAGATGGCAGAAAACGTGGAATCTACACTAACCTCCTCCCAGGACCAATCTGGAATTACAATTAAATTGTAAAGAAAATATCCTGAATAACTAGAGAGAAGCCATATAACCACAAACAGACAGAAGAAACCACTTCACCACAATGAGACTGGTAGGGAGTGCAGAGGCAGTGCAAGAGGTCTGGCTGGGCTCTGGAAGGAATGAACAGTAGGTTACATGAAGCGCAGCACCAAATCAATGATTGGGAAGACAAGGTAGAAAAAAACACCCAGGCAGAGCAGCAAAAAGAATTTTTAAAAAATGAGAATAGCTTAAGAAATATTGTTGCACTAAAAAAATTTTACCATCTGTGACAGTATGGATGGACCTGGAGAACATTATGCTAAGTGAAATAAGCCAGTCAGTGAAGGACAAATACTATACAATTTCACTCAGACATGGAATCTAATGGACAAACTGAACTAACAAGGAAAATGGGGACAGGCTCATAAATGGAGAGAAAGCTGACAGCTGGTGGGGGAGATTAGGGAGTGGAGGGGTCAAGCAAAATGGCCAAAGGACATATGGACATGGACAACAGTGTGGTGATTGCTGGGGGAAGTGGGGTAAAAGGGGACTAAGTGGTAATGGAAAAAAATACAATAAAACTTAAATAAAAAAATCAATAAACTTACAATCTGTGGAGTCTGAGTTTCCTAATGATGTGAAACTGGGCATCTCAGGTGCATCTGGTAGGTCAGAGTTTTTTCTAAGAAAGGTATGATCAATGTACAATGTTTTGTATTGTGTTAGTTTGTGGATACTACTAACTTCTGTAAGGAGAATCAGTATCTTTTCTGCAATATTTGCCAGAAAACTTTGTTTTAAAAGTTAAAGAATATGGGGACAATTGTAATTGAACAATAAAAAAGAATATTCTATAAACTATATTAATAAACTCTAATCTACTCCTTTTGCCTCTGAAACATAATTTTATTACTATATTATATAAATATAATATACAATAATTCTATTGTTATGATATTATATAAAATTCTTATTATTATAATATTATGGCCAGAATATTCTTCTGAATATTCAACTTAAGGGATCCAATATGAGTATTGGGACATTAAATCTCCATAAGCAGCCAATGTTATCATAAATACATTTTTGACCATCTTTTCTCAGGGAGTATGATTTCAGTATTTTACCTGGTCTTCTAGTCACATGTTCATTCAAAAATAACATTTTAGTTGAATCAATCCACATAGTAGTAACTGACATCTATTGCCCAGTTACTATATTTTTTAAATAGACTTTTTAAAAAAGATTTTATTTATTCATTTTTAGAGAGAGGGGAAGAGAAAGAGAAAGAGAGGGAAATATCAATGTATAGTTGCCTCTCACATGCCCTATGCAGGGGACCTGGCCTGCCACCCAGGCATGTGCCCTGACTAGGAACTGAACTGACAACCCTTTGGTTCACAACCCACACTCAATCCACTGAGCTATACTAGTTCGGGTCAGTTACTAATTTTTTTATTATCAGAATTAAATTTTCTCTAAGCTGTGAGTTAATATATTCTATGGACCACACTGCGCCCTGGAAAGGTAAAGTTCCATATCATGACTTACAAATTCTAAAAGCTCTTGCTCTGTGGTCTATACCACATTTTATTATAACATAGCCAAGGGATACTCTATGTTTTGCTAACTCTTAACTGGTTAACTAAAGCTATTTTCTACTGGGGATTCATCATTTTATTTCAGAATAGCCAATGGAAAATTATTGATCAACTGCAAAATGGCCAGGATGGCCAGGAAGACATTATAAAACAAAAAGTATGTGTGGAACTTATAGCAACAGAAGGTGAGAATATGTGATAATCAATGTAAATATATTTAAAAAATTCTAAGACGCACCAATAAAATCTGTTCCTAATTATTTTCACTGTTTTTTTCTCAAACTTTCCAAGAAGATATAATGAATAGGGCAAAAAAGAAGGGCTCCTTTATCAAATATGTTTTGGAAATACTATATTCTATAAACTTCCTCTTAGAAATCTGTAAAAGAGATTATTGGATTAAAGGCTCTGAAAACTTTTTATTTTGAAAGGGAGAGAGGGTTTGGAGAGAGCAAAGACAGGGAGAAAGAGAGGGAAAGAAACATCAATGCGAGAGTGAAAAGTCAATTGGCTGCCTTTTGTACACACCCTGACTAGGGACAGAACCTGCGACCTAGGCTGGGAATCAAACTCATGACCCTTCATTCTGCAGGACAACGCCTAACCAACTGAGCCACAACAGCCAGGGCTAGGCTCTGAAAACTCTTGCATTAAAATAAAAAAAAAGCTTTGAACAACACCAAATGTATTTGATCGTAGATATTTTTTCCCCTCGCCTGGTAACATTTTGCAAAGTGATATTTTGTTTGCAAAATGCAGATTCAGTTTTACCAATTGAGTACTGCATGAAAAATATAAATAACTTCCTCAAAATGATTGAAAAATCACTGATTATCACACATTTTTAATCTATTTTATGCAGGATTCTTAAAGTGGAACAACACTGACTGTCAAGAAAGAAGGCCCTTCTTGTGTCAAGCCTTGTAAGGATTTCATTCAACCTTCTGGGAATTTGGAGAAAACTCCATCGTAAATTAATTATTCTCACAGTTATAAGAATAGGAATACCTTTCATGATGAATGCAGTATATAATATTGTTATAGTGATTTCTTTTTATATATTTATGAAGCCACATTTTTCAAATCAAAGCATGTCCTGAGCAATGTTTCTTGTGAGATTAAAAGCCAGACAATCAGAAAAGCAAGTGTGATACCAGCACACTTCAACTTTCATGTTAAATGAGCTAATATAGTAAAATTATTATTATATAATATAGAACTCAATAAATGAAATTCAGAGCACTTATTATTTCATTCCTACATGTGTAAGGAGATACACAGACCTCTGTATCTGACACATGCACTTCCAAGCATGGTGCTGGGCATATTAAGATTAAGACAAAAATTATTCCAGCTCAGTCTAATGGAAAAACCAGAAAATGAACAAGTACATTAATATACACTACAATTACCAGATTATAAATAGCATATAATATGTGTTGTCTACATTAAAATTATCTCTGGGCTAATTACCCCCATTACCAATAAATGCAATTCTAGTCATAATGTATGCATCCTTGTTTGCTACAGTGCATCACATGTAAATGACCTTCCAGATTATCCAGCTATTGATTATTTGATTTATCAGCACAGTTCATTGAGACAATTTACATCTGTGCTTGAGTAGGATTTACACGGTGTAAATCCTCAAATGTCCACTTTTAAAAAGCTCTCTGAATTCCTGTTGAAAATATCCCTTTCCTCCATTGTGTGTAATCTTAGTGTGATGGCCCATGTACATACCTGATTTCCCACTTTGGAAGTTCAAAGAACCAGATCCGAATTCCCCGAGCTTTGTCGTAATCCACGTGACCTGAGTCTGACAAATAGATGATCACTCCTAGAATTGTGAATCTTGATTAACACCAAAGTGAAGACAAATTTAGATATTTTGGCCTAGCTACTGCAGGGGGTTCAGAGTATTTCAGCCACATGCCCTTGCTGTTCTATCCCTGACCCTTCAAAGCTACCTTGATTACTTAATATTAAGTATTCCTTTAATTCTGAATTGTCCTCTCCAGTAAGCTTTCCCTCAGGTTAGCCAGAGCTGATTTCAGGGGTATGCAACCAAGAACCAAAGTCCTCTGGTATTTGAAAAATCCCTGATTCCCAAATCCTATAACAAGTGTAGGGAAATTTATACACAAAGAGAGAAATGATGACCTTGGATCTGTAATGACATAAAATGGTAAATTCTCAAGTTAGGTATTTATCCAGTCTTTCTCTGACTGCACTGGTATTAATTCACCAGAATCACCAAGTACTGAGTAACCTTATGTTAGTCAGGGTCTCCCACAAATCCACACAACTCACAAATCTACACAACCCAGCCATTTTCCTCTGCTACTAACCTTTCAAAATCTCCTCCTGTCCACCAAATTCTAGGTGTCCTATTTCTCTCTCCAGCAACATCCTAATCTTTTCTAGGTAACCTAATCTGAAAAACAAGAACAGAGCAAAGTTTGTTGAGTATAGAATGTCAGTTTACATTTTGGTAAGGGATTAAAATTCTCTAGAAAAATTCAGGCTATAAAACAGGTAAACTGCAATTTTTGGTGAAGCGCATTACTATACCACATGAGCATAGCTACCTAAGGTTTGGTTACTTATATATCTCTTTTTCTTGTATAATAAATTTGGGTGTTTTACATATTTTTAATAGTAGTTCAAATATTTATATATTTATAGGTCCTTTCATTCAGAATTGTCAACCAAAGAGAGTAAACTCACAAAATTAAGGAAAGTAACTGAAAATGATGCAAAAAACAAGGACTATAAATTAACCAAATATGATGGTGAAATGAGAGAAAAATGCATAATTAAGGAAGATAAAAACACAAAGGAAAACTTTTCCACAAATGTAAGTTCATAGCCCATTTAATTCATTCTTTTATTCTCATTTGTATATTTCTTTCCCTCTTTTCTCTCATTGCTTTTCCTGACCTTCATTTTAGGATTGATTCTTTCTAATTTCTGTTAATAATGGTATACAAAATGATCAAACCCAAAGAGCATATGGTCCCCAAAACCTTAACTTCTGATTAAAATGTGGTGTAATTATGAATAAAACAAGTCTGGAATCGCCACTTTTTGAAAGTTTTTGTTACTTTTTTGATTAGTATAAAGTGCTTTCATATTTTAAAATCTCTTTAAATTGTCATATTCACCATTTAGTTTTTAGATGCCAAGGGATTGGCAATTTCTTGTCATATTTATTTTGAAAATCTCTTTATGCAAATTTATGATTTGGTGGTATAATGTCAATAACATTCAAAAACACTTAAGGAATTTATTTCTTTGATAATTATTATTATCCAAAGGAAAGTTACTTTAGTCAATGAAAAAGAGCTTTGTCATTCTATTCAAATGGTGTCTTTAGTCATTTTACTATTTCTCTTATGTTTATTTTAATTTTTTTCCAGAGTCATTCATCAGAGAAAAGCTTGTCGCCATTTCTGATTGTTTCGCTGGTATTCATCTCCTTCTGTATCTCCTTGTTTCCCAAGATCAAGAGCCCTAAACAAGATCTACAGTCTTAGTTCACTTAAAAAGATTCTCACTAAAATGCTTCAGGACCTTACTTTCAGAAACTTAAAGAGTCTGTGATTTTATCCTACTTGTAAGATAATGAGATAGCCTCCCATAGCTTCAGGGGTAAGACAGAAGGCAGGAGACTCCTGAACACAAGACAAAGGACTTTTATTTCCCACATCAGTCACAGCAAAGTACCGGTATTTGCATTGGTTGCCCAGTCCCAATCTTTACAGGGCTATGCAAAGGGGGCCAGGGGACATCTGCGCATGCAGGAGGTGGTTTTACAGTGGAGGAACTCCAAACATAGGGAACTCAATTTTTTATAATGATCAGTAGACTTACTTAATCTTTACCCTGGAGAGAGCCAAAATCTTTATTATAACTGTATGATAAACACGTTTGTCTTTATTCTGAAAGGAGACTACCTCTATCTTCCTAGAACATTCACTATAAAAAACACCGTTGAAAAGATAGTTCAGACCCAGGGCATCCAATTCCTCTACTTACAGGATCTCCAGGAAAGCAAGAGACCCATGAGGTGACTGTCTCTCGACATCTGGTGAAGACCCAGAGTGGATGTTCAAGTGCTTCTGAAAACATTTCTAAATCAAACATTTCTCATTATTCCTCAATTTTAATTAGTCCTATTTTTTAACTTTATATTCCTCTGTCAAAATGAAATCTGGATTTTAATGGTAGTTGATAAAGATATTTAGAGATAATTGTTTGTTAGGCATACAGCACCGGTTCTCAACCCTTATTGATTTTTAAAAGCTTTATTCAAATTTAAATGATCACTTAATCTAAACTTAATCTACAACTGTTCTGCAATAAGGAAAAGCTTGTGACTAAAACCCTATAACTCACTTTATAAGTTAAATATCAGAACCTAATAAAACTGACTTCAATCCTTTAATAATCTACTTGATTATGAAAATATAATAATAAAACAAATGTAATAAAGCTATGTTTTGTATTTTATATAGGGCACAGAAAGTCTTTTTGGGTATATTATAAAAAATAAAGCATGGTGCTTAAGTGCTGGGTCTCTTGATAAAACAGCCTCGTCAAATTCCAGCTTAGCTGACTTATGTACTAACCTGAGAAAATTGCTTAATTATTGTAAGTTTTAGTTTCTTCATCCTTAACATTGAAATAAAAATAATATTTACTTGGGTAGTCATGAGAAGAATCCTTATAATGAGAAAATCCTTAAAAAGTGCTAACATAGTGTTTGAGTATCCAGCTTATTTAAAGTCTTCAACAAATGTCGGCTCTTAGTACTCTTGGAAAAATCTGAAGGCCTTAGGGGATTGGCACAATAAACAGTGCATTGTAGTGAATGCCCTTCCCCATTTCCTCTGATGAGTGCATAGAAACAAGGGAACCTGGAGACCAGAAGCATAGAAACTGAACTGTTGAATGAGGGAAGGATCTAACTGCTGTATCCTCCTTAGAAAGCTTCCGGGCACAGGAGGAAGGTCATGGAGGTAACTGGAATAATCTATGGCCATCTTGATTTGAAACAAGAGAAAGTCACAACATCCAGAAAGAGCTGGGTCAGGGAAAGATGGGGCAGAGGTGAAAACCACTGCAGAGCTTTACCTCAAGGCCCAAGGTGAAAGTGTCAGCCCTTCAGTATTCTGCCTGCTTCAGAAAAACTCTGAAGTTCAAGTCCAAGTTCCTTTTTGTAGTTCATGGTCTTCTGTGTTCTACTTTCTACGTTCCTTTTCAATTACATCAATTCCCATTCCCTTCTTAGCACTGTGGCATAGTCAATTCAAACCATTGACATTCAGGCACCCTAACACCTTGATGTGAACGTCCACTCCTCTCTTTACACGCTTGTTCAGCTCACACTTTTCTATTCATCTTGTAAAACTTCTTTTCTAATCTTTTCATGTTGAGAATAACATATCCTATTTTGTGCCTTCAAAATTCTTGTACTCCTCAACAATTATAGCACATTTCAGAATAATAAATTTTCTAACTTATTGATTCATTTCCCAAACACAATTACTTTGGAGTTTTAATTTCATGCCTCCACATACTTGCCATTAGCACTTCTTTCATCTGTAAACCTCTCCTTTCTTTCTCTTCTCAAGTTTTTAAAACCTACCCAAATATTAATAGTTATTTCAGCCCTGGCTGTTGTAGCTCAGTGGATTGAGCGCGGGCTGCGAACCAGGCATCGCAGGTTCGATTCCCAGTCAGGGCACATGCCTAGGTTGCAGGCCGTGGCCCCCAGCAACCACACATTGATGTTTCTCTCTCTCTCTCCATCCCTCCCTTCCCTCTCTAAAAATAAATAAATAAATAAATAAATAAATAAATAAATAAATAAATAAATAAAATAGTTATTTCAAATTCCTAGCCACCTCATCGCATCATATGCTGTCTTCTGGACATCTTTTGTTCTTCAGTTATTGTATTAATCATTTGGAAATTAAATCCTGAAATAACTTCTACTAGTTAATTTTTTATGTGACTTTTGATATGACTCTATGAAAACTTTTCTAATGTACTACATCCATCATTGCTTTTGATCACCAGCCGCATTCAAAAGATTTCCAGCTACTATCTCCTCTTTGACATTTAGTTCAGTGCTGTCTTCTGAAACACTCGAGCTGCACAGCTTCCTCATAGTCCTTTTTGCTATGTCTATAAACATTTAGTGATATCACAAGTAACCCTTTCATCTCCTTTACTTCCAAGGAAGTCAGAATTTGAAACTGAACCTCCACAGATAAAACTACCCTAGAGAAAGAAGTTGTCATTCAACTTCTAGTTCCACTTCCACTTTAACCCAAATGCCTTCTTACCTTGAAGATTCTGTTATTCTAGAATCCTGGCCCTCTTCTTTGTTGCACTGATCTCTTTTGTCCAAACAGAATATTTCATGATATAGCTTCTTCTTTAAGTCATTCTTTGACCCCCACTCAGTTCTGAAAATGCCAGACCACCTATACAGCCACCAGCCCTGTAGGTAATGTCAACACCAAGGAATAACAATGAGTCAACACAGGTGATTATGCTATTCACTCAGTTTTTATTAATGCAGATTCCACCCAAATCTGTAATAACCCAATAACAATAATAATCACTCAGAAACAATTAGCATTAACATCACACAAACAAATTGAGGAATCACAAACCTGAATCCCAAGAATAGTTCAGGTCTAAGAGGCAGCCAGTCAGCGTCGTGCAAGGCAGAATATGTAGTGCTTCAGATTCAGCTAAAGCAGAGTTGAACAGAGCAGCCTGGCGTTGCTTTTTGTCTCTCAGCTGGCTTAGCAGTATGTCCCAACACCCTTTCTTTTATGCTCATCTTCATTGCAAAGTCATGTTCTTTTTGCACAGTCTCTTGTAAACATATTTTTCTCAGTCTCCATTATCACATGTTGTTTTCCTCAGTCCCCTGAGAAGCACGTGCTGTTTACGTCAGCCTTGGTAGATGCATGCTCTTTAAGTCCTTCTACTGTGCCCTGACCAGGAATCGAACCCACAACATTTTGGCTTAGGGGATAACGCTCCAATCAACTGAGCCACACCAGCCAGGGCATGAAATTTTTTGTTTGTTTTGTTTTAAATCATGTTCTTATAAGGGATAACCTTAAATGAGCATTTACTTTCTTTCAGGCACTCCTCTAAGTATGTAATTTTGTTTTTGCTTTTAGTCACAAGGAAGTGGATGTTCCTTAACTGATGGGAACATAGAGGCGTAGTGACTTACTCAAATAACAAAGTGGGCTGATGAGAGTCAGGATTTAAACTTATAATTTGACAACAAAGCCTTGATTTGAAATCACTACATTATATCACTTTACTCATAATATGTTTCATTTTAGATCTCCAGTGACCTAAGGACAGACCAAAGAATTTAAAAGGACACTTTAAAAAATACAAACACAAAACTAAGCATAGGTTCCATATTTCCAGGGCTATCATATAGTCGCTCTAGGCACAACTTCCTGAAAAATAATTCTCTTTTAGTTCTGGATGGCAAGGGACATATTTCAAAGCAGTTACTAAGCATCCATTGTAAATGTTTTCATAGCTTTCAAATGATGTGTGGGTTTCTAGAGAAAAATAAACAATTACATTTATCAATGTTTCCTTCCGGAAGGATAGCTGTTTCTTAAACAATTAAAGGACACTTTCCTGGAAGACTCAAAAGCCATAAACCCCAAAGTTCCTGGGAGAACTATGACAAACTAGCTCTGAATCTTCATTTTCAGAATTATTAACTGTCTCACACAAATACGTCTTCCAAAAAAGGTTTGAGTCCAGACTAAAAATACATAGCAACAATGAATATAACCTTGAAGAGTAAAGTTTCTCTCTTAATTCAGTAATTTTTCAAAATCTATTATTAATGGTATTTCCTTTCATTTTCATGCTAATCAATTATCTAGCAAGTATAAATCCAATTTTTTTCTAAATATGGAAATGCTGCAAAAAAAGGAAGCTTTCTACTTAGTGTTTTTTTATCTCACCTATTTTCATTTTCATTTGTTTAGGAACTCTGTTGGATTTTAAAACTGTGATATCACTAGATTGGCCATACCTTGGTGTACCTAAAAAATAATCCAGATTTATTTCCATTGTTATTTTATAATTATGAATAGCAGACCCTTTGATTATAATAAATGTTCATTGTTGGATGACCAATTATATGTTCATCCTACATATGACTCTATTACATCAGAAAATTGATATCAAGTAATAATCTTATTTTTTCAATACTCATTGGGTAAAGACACATCTGACTATAAATGGTCTAAATATGTGTTTCTAATTTGGTTTTTGTCTTAATGGTTAAAACTGACCAGCTTTAACTGATAAAAGCTAATGAAAAATACCAAGGTAAAGCAAATAAACTTAGGATAAAATTTTTCAGGACTTAGCATCGTACAAATCTACAAGGAACACATAGAACATATTTTTCCAAATTATGGTGGACAGTTGTATTTTACAATGATAAAAATTATGTATTTAAAAAATACATACCTAATTAACTATTTTCAATAACTAATTCACACAAAATGAAGATAGATCTTTATCTATTGGGGATTATAGAAAGAAAAATGTAGATTTTGAGTTTATGAGAACTGCCACACTAGATACAAATTCTTTAAGATGTGGTTTATCTTATGATACAAATCAGACACTTTAAAATATTGCTTTCTCCCCCTTTTTAAAATATCATATCTACCTAAGAAGTCTTTTCTAGTATTGTCCCCAGTCTCAGCTGTTCATAGGTACTCCAAAGCCCTAAATATTTGGACTATCAAAAATGTCGGAATTACCCTGGACTGGTATAATTCAGTGGATTGAGTGCAGGCCTGCAAAGCAAAAGGTAACAGGTTCAGTTCCCAGTCAGGGCACATGCCTGGGTTGTGGGCAAGGTCCCCAGCAATGGGTGTGTGAGAGGCAACCACACATTGATATTCCTCTCCTTCTCTTTTTCCCTCCCTTCCCTGTAAGATTGATGATGGCCAGTATTGATGTTTCTCTCTCTCTTTCTGCTTCCCTTCCCCTCTCTCTAAAAATAAATAAATGAAAGTCTTTAAAATATTAAAAGAAAATCCTAATTCTTGTGACAGCATGGATAGGCTTGGAGATTATTGTGCAAAGTGAAATGAGCCAGTCAGAAAAAGACAAATACCATATCATCTTACTTGTATGTGGAATCTAAGGAACAAAATAAACTGACAAATGAAATGGAAACAGAGGTATGGATACATGGAACAGA
The DNA here is from genome assembly GCA_004024845.1 of Tonatia bakeri. Classification (NCBI taxonomy): domain Eukaryota; kingdom Metazoa; phylum Chordata; class Mammalia; order Chiroptera; family Phyllostomidae; genus Tonatia; species Tonatia bakeri. Next base: position 91,816 of record PVIA01002298.1, on the reverse strand, counting down.
CTACCAGCAGTCAGAAGGAAGAGAGAGAGAGAGCCTGGATGAAAGACATGAAGAGATTATTCAAAGAACATACATGCTCGTATAACCATAACTCATAGACACTGACATCAGTGTGGTGATGATGGCCAGAGAGAAGGGGAGGTGGAGATTGGGTAGAGGCAGGAAAAAGGCTGGGAAGGGTGGAATGGAGAAAATTGTAATTGTGTTGACAATAAAAAGGAAGGAAAAAATAAAAATTAAAAGCCTTAATGCTATATAAAATTAAAAAAAAAAACAAAAGAGCATACATTAGCTTTTCAAAAATTATGGAAATCTTTAGATATAGTGTGATTCCTTTTTTTTGTTTGTTTGTTTATTTGGGGTGACACAGGTTAACAAATTTATACAGGTTTTAGGTGCACAATTCCACAACACATCATCTGCACACTCTACTATGTATTCCCCACCTCTAGTCCAGTCTCTGTCCATCATATTTTATCTGTCTTACCTCCTCCTCTGCCTCCCCTATCTGCCTCTCCCTAGCAATTCCACACTGCTGCCCCTGTCCATGAGGTGTCTTTGTTTGGGTTTTTTTTTTTTTGCCCAGCTCCATCCTCCCACTCAACCCTTTCCCCCACCCTGACAACTGCCAGCCTGATCTCTATCTATGAGAATTATCCTTGTTACTTCATTAGATTCCACAAATAAGTGAAATCATACAGTACTTGTCTTCTCTGATTGGCCTTATTTCACTTAGCATAATGTTCTCTGGGTCCATACATGCTATCACGAAGCACAAGATTTCCTTCCTTTTTTACAGCCCAGTAGTACTTCATCGTGTAAATGTACCACAGCTTTCTTTCTACTAATTTACTGATGGGCACTTGGGCTGATTCCAAATCTTGGCTGTCATAAATAATACTGCAATGAACATAAGGGTCCATATATTTGTTTGAATTACTTTCTTATAAGAAAAGCAGTCACAATCAACAAAACTTTTTTAAACTTCATATATGGATATTCTTTGGCATATATGAGTTTTTCTATCATATGTACAATATTTAATTCTAAGAGTAGAACTGGGAATGGAGAGAGCGATGTTGAATTTTTCCTTGTATTTACTTTAAAAGGTAGAATATCAGAGAAAGGTATAGATGATTTTTGTCACACTTTAAAATTGTAATCCTTGAATAATTATTACTTTTAATTAAACAATCTATAGCTATATCAATGAATGCTTTTACAACTAGTATACCCACAACAAGACAAACAAAAAATAACCTGATTTAGTTATAATACTGCCAAAATTTACAGGAAACTACAAGATATTTCTTTTTTCAAACAAAGAGATCAGAGCACATACAATGTGAGATACCATATAAAGTAAATAATTAAAATAAATAGTAGAAGACATATTAAGGCTAAGAGGTGAAATAAAAGATGAATTCTTCTCTTGGTCTAATGTGTTAAAAAATTAAAACATTTCAAAGACTCCATTTTTTACCAAGAAATTCCTTCATAGGTACTAAGTTTTTCAAAAGATATAAAGGGAATTTTATTGATATGTTAGTTTTTCCAATTGCTATTTAACATAAAATGATGTCCCCATAGTAACCATAAATCTAGAAAATTTTTAATTTTAAATATGCCATTTCATTTCCTGTATCATTTGTTTTAGTATGAATCATTCTTTCGTTGAAAATTCTCCTCAGAAATTCCTGGGAGGCAACTGAAAAGAAAACTAATTTCCTCTTCTGGAAAGTTCTTAGAATTTAAATCAACCTATTGATGGCACTGAAACCACAAAATCAGCATTGTACTAACCACTGGGTTTAAATAGCTGTGGAGCAAAGAGATCCGCCATCACTTTGATTGTCATCTGGGTTTGCTTCTTCTTCCCAGTCTTGGGTTCAAGGTGCTGTATTTAAATAAGGCAAAATTACTGCAATTTCACGTTGTCTAATCTTCTTTTTTACTCTTACTAATATGTATTTGTAATTTTTCTATGTGTTTTGAAATAGTGATACATTTTTATAATATACTGATAGCTTAAAAATTATTTGCAAAGTTTAATACCATATCAAAGCTTTAAGTGGAAAATTAATATAGTTTTAAAGAGACCAACTCATTTTTTGATAATTTGACAACTGAAATCTATCTCATACATTGGAAAAATAGGTATATAATTTCAGTAGAGACTTGTGCAAAAGTAATTTTAATTATTCTTGCCTAATTCTATGGAAAAATGTTATACAAATAATTTTCAATCTTTTTTCGCCTCTCTTTTTTGTTTTTTTTATTTTTCTTTATTTCTTTATTTACCTTCTTTCTCTCTTTTTTTTTCTTTTGTTTCTTTGTAAATTCCAATCTTTTTAATGACCATAGAAAGACCATTTCTGGTAGAATATTTTAAGGCCTCTTTTATTCCTTGTCATTTAGCTAAAAATTTAATTCCATAAAGGGTAAGCCAATGATAGACAATTATATATGATTACATTTGTGAAGATGGTTAAGTTTGGATATTTGGAAGGGTATGAATAGATAGTAAATTCACTTTAGGTTTATAAGTAAACCTTTTCTACTAAGGCATTAAGATTCTACAGTTTGTAAATTGATTCAGTATGTATACAGTATGTCAGTATTAGTTTGACTAAAGTATGAACAAATTGCATGTATAAACTGATTGTTTTCTAATTGTTCTGGAAACCAGTTTATTTATATATATATACATTGATATATCAAATGTAGCAAAAAAATTAAGTTAGATTCTTTTAAAAATTAATTTTCATAGAGGTTAAAAGTTTCTACATAATATATCATATGCTACCTTATTTCTCCTTTTTCTTACTTCTTATTTTAATTTTTATTATGTTTATATTTCAAGTCAGATATTCTCTTTGGAGTTAAGGCTGTGCCAACAGCATTTGCCAACAGCATTTTTCATGAAGACCCTGAAAAAGCAGAATGTTTTCAAACAGATTTACAGGAGAAAGACAATTTCAAATAAAAATAAATGCCAGTTCTCAATGGATTTTATTTTATTACTTCCTTTTAAAAATATGATCAACCAAAAGAAAATTTGCTTTTAATTATATTGAATATTGATGTTTCTCTATCTCATTGACAGAACCATATTAAATCATATTACTATTTCAAAGATCAACTGTCTTATTTTAGGATGTTAGTGATTGAAAATATTGGTAAGAAACTGGTATTTGTAAATACTATAAACATTACACAAGATAACTAGAATGATAAGCATTTATATTGAGTAGAAAAATAGAAAATCATAGTTTAATAAAAATACTACTTCTCAAATAAAGCTATTTTATCAAATATTGCTTATTTGTTAGAAAATCAATTATTTTTTATAATACGAATTTTATTATAAAACCTAACTTCTTTTATTTTGTCCTCTTACCTAGACCTTGACGACCATGAAGCTTCTCATCTTCACCTGCCTCATGGCTGCTGCTCTGGCCAGGCCTGTGAGTGCAGTAAACATTTTAAAGGTTCTAGATTATTTTTAAAAATGACCTGGTAGCCCAGCCCATCAAACACAAGCTACTGAGAATAATAATCGTAAAGCAGTGTATGATCCTTGATCTTATATTGAAGTTTTGATATTAAAAGTGGTAATATTTCTTAACATACATAGTCCACAGCCTTAACTCCAAAGAGAATATCTGACTTGAAATATAAACATAATAAAAATTAAAATAAGAAGTAAGAAAAAGGAGAAATAAGGTAGCATATGATATGGTAAATAGCATATAAGATTCTATTTAAGTTTTTCCCTGTGTCCATTGTAGAATAGCATGTCTGTAGACACAGAACAGGGGTCTGCATTTTCTTACCAAATACAACTTTAAAACACATGTTCTAGTGTGTCCTGCTTTTGGAACCAAAGTCAAATTCATGTCACCTGAGATAGCTTGTGTCAACCAATTTTTTCCCCAAAGTAGAGAAAACAGGGCTGATTCTGCTGATTCAGAGATCAAGTCATTGTAGTTTCTATAGAATGCTACTACATAATGAAAATTAAATAACCTTTCCTCTCAAAACAAACAAGCAAACATTGAGACAATCATATGAAGCACAAAAGTTAGTCTGTTCCCTTGTGTGTGTGGTTAATGAAGGTGAGAGGAATATGTAAACAGGGATCACCTGACTAGAAAGCAATTAAGATAAAATAATGATCTGAGATATTTGGATATTGAAACCACCTCATACAGAAACAAAGTTTTCTGAAATGCTGATATTCTATATTCTATTCTAGATTCCCTTCTGGATAATACAGAATCATAGATAATCTATTCTAGATTCTTTTCTGGATATTACAGAATCATATATAACTCAATTTCTTACCCAATAGCATTTAGTTTGTGCTACACCTTAACTACCAATAGAAATAAATCTCTTATTTCAAGTTATAAAAAATGATTCAAGTTCCTCAGAAATGTGTCATTGGAGTCATTCTTATCTTGTCCTTTTACAAATGAAATAAAGTTTCCCCAGAAAACAGATTCTGTACCTCTATCCCAAACGAAATATCAGTTTCTTTAATGCCATCATTTAACAAATCTATGTCTTGTCTTTAAAGTCACAATTCAGATTGAGATAATTTAATTGATGATAAAAATAAAATCTGAACAACATTTAATTAGGAAAGTATAATTGGCTCCAAAAATATATAATAGTTTAAAATTGCCATTGGAACTATCACGTAATATAAATAGTTCAGAATACTAGATAATTTCTTTATCATTCTATATTGTTAAAGTAAAAGAATCTTTAGTCTGTTTACATAGTTTTCTCAGTTCTCAACCATATTCTAAAAAGAGGACATATTTAATCTGTTTTCCTTTGATATTTGTGAATAGAACAAATCTCTCTCTCTCTTCCTCTCACTCATTCTTTTGTTTTTGTTCCCAAAGAAACTTGGTATCAAATATAGCTATTAAGATACATATATTTTTCTTAAATACTAATGTTAAAATTCATAGATTACATGTGTATTGTGGTATTATTATTGTATTGTATTGTATTTTTTAAATAATTTTTGCATTATTTTTCACAGAAATTTTCTCCAAGATACCCAGAACTCATTCAAGTGAGTATTTTATTCTATGTTCCAAGAACTGGCTCTCTGTGGATCTTGAGTGATGATGTATTAATGACACAGATGCTACACCTGTTCAGCCCTTCTCTATAAAATAGCCAGTTTCACATTCACTGAGGTATAATTTCTTCAGTTCAAGTACCGACATATATTAATTTGTTCTCACAAACCTTCTTAGGAGGGCACATACATTTCCATAAATATGGTTAATCAAAACCATATTATTCAAGAGAAATAGTTAATGAAACAGAATATAACCTGGTTTATTTTAATGCATTCTTTTGTCTTTCACTTTTACTTATATTTGAATGCTTGATTTACAATTTGATCTCATTTTACACACTTAAACTTGAATTAGAGAACTTTACCCCATCTTTCTTCAACAGCCCTTAATCCTCTAGTCTGTTCATTAATTAAACTAATACCTCTTTTTTAAAAAAAATTATTCTTTGCAGAATGAACCAGACAGCACTGAGGTAAGGTTCCTTCTTACCTCCCCTCACCCTCTACCCAAATTACCCTTTCTTTTTACTTACTGTGAATGCTGAAAGTATTTTATATTCCAATTTTTATTTACCTTTACTTGGATTACTATTTCAATTATCTGTTTTTGATTAAATCTCTATTCAATCCCTCCTTTGTCTTGGTATAATAAAGTTCTAGACCTGGTTAGATAGAAAGAAGCAAAATAGGGTGTCTTCTTGAGATTTTAGATCACAAAGCTGAAACTAATTATATTTTATTTTACTTAACAAATATGCTGGTTTACCTAATTAAATGAAGAACTTGCATGTAAGTGGAAAATGTGCTTAATTTGGGAGTATGTTCTTCATGTTTATAATTTACAATTTAATTTCTACAGGAAGTCCTCAATGAAAGAAAGTTTTTCAAGTTTGCTCTAGTAAGTGCAATCCACTTACTCTTTTTGTCTTGGAAAATTAGTTAAATTTTAGTTTACAAATATGTTTTTTTATTTGACTTAATCAAATCTTTCCTTCAGTCACCAAGTAACCATAAAGAATACTGAAACCAGATATGCAAATATTAAAGAGCTGCTTTAAATTTTAATTTGTACCTGCACATTTGCCTCTTTGCAAAAACAGTTATGCTTTCCTTTGTGTAACCTATGCAAAATTTTTCAAGTTCCATGCTAATCATGATGGAATGTTTTCTTTCTTTTAATAATCCCCTGCATATGTTGTATTTTCTATAATCTTGTGACTTGTCAAACAGAACACAAATAGAAATTTTACTTTAAGACCACCATTTAAAAATTTCAATTGACAAACCAATATTATCTTAATAATTTTTAATGTAACTTTTTTTTGTAGCCTCTACCAAGAGAGTTAAGGAAGGTAAGAAAGTCTTCACACGATATAATGTAGAATTAATGGAGAGAAGCATGTTTTGTTCCGTCTAGGAGGTGTTGTGCTAATTCTTTATTGCCTTTTTATGGGAATAAACATTAGATTTATTAAACCAGACAAGTGGTTTCAACTAAAACAAGCTGAAAGATAGTGACAACAAATTCAGGAAAACAAAATTGTAAAATATTTTAAAGTGCACATTTATATGCTGGCAACTTAGGCAAAAAAAGCTTAGCAAAGAGACAATGTTAGAAATTATGTAGCAAGAAATGTTAGTTCATTCATGAAAAGCATATTTATTTTTTAATAATTTATAGCAACACAAGGTAAGGTATACTTTCTCATAGGTTTTCATTCATTTGTGCCCCTTTCCACTGATGTTTTTGCTTTCTTTTCTATATCTAAGGAATACATCAACGAACTGAACAGGGTAAGAAACATTGATGATATTTAAATTTTTTAAAAAGTTTGTCCATTTAAAGATATATTTTACAAACTATACTTTATTGGTTTCAATAGAGAGAACTTCTGAGAGAAAAACAGAGTGGTGAAATTAAGGTACCATTTTTTTCTTAAAATAGCAAAAAAATGTATTTTTACAGTAGGAAAAGTGCTTTGCTTTAGAACAAAATATTTTCCCATGGCATTTATACTTTCCTTGAACTTTTCAGTCAGATATTCAAAATTTCTAATGAATTTTGTTGATAATTCTAAAGAATGCTGATTTTATTGATGTGACTATGAGGAAACAAAACATTAGGATGGATGGATGGATGGATGGATGGATGGATGGATGAATCAATGCATAAATTCATGCAGTTATACACTGGTCAGTCATTTGCCCTTATCACCAAGCTGAAAAATACTTAGTAAGAACATAAATAAAGCAATATATCTGCTCCAATAATGTTTTACATAGTCACAGTTGATTATTCACTTTATTAAACATAACTTTTTGGATCGGATTTGTCCATTACATTTTTAATAGTTTTGGTATTTAGAAACTACACAGGTATTCAAAATTTATGAGATAAAATTATATATCCTTAACTGTCCTTATTTCCTGAATAGTCCTTTTCTTTGCAGGATATTAAGAATTTATAAACTGAAGTAAGGTATTTATTTTAAAATGAGTAAATCCAGTATAATAAAAAGAAAGAACTAAAACCATTTTCTTTAAATAGCCTCCCAAAACTGAAAAAATAATTCTCTTAAAGATAAAACATACTATATGTTGGCCAGAATTAGTTGAATAATCAACACTAATATTTTAAGCTTAAATTTTATGGTCATAAAAACTCAACACCACATACTAGGTGGAGAAAATCTATTTTGTTTAAATATGTATATGCCATTGAATCAATGCTTTGAATATTTTTATTTACCACTGGATTGATTTTTAATCCAATATCCTGTTTAATATCCAAAAACCAGATTAAAGATAAAAACAAGTCAGGATAGTTAAAGAAAAATTTAAGATGATTTACACTGATTTAACACAACGTATAGGAATAAAAACAGTTTTTATTAAACTCTGAGTTGCAGATTAAGGAATTAAACCCTTAGGCTAGGTCAGGCCGAAGGAGTCAGTCTTTTTGTTTTTTTTACCACTTTGCCTCACTATCTGACATCTATTTTATTTGTTATTTATTATTCTTATTTGGATATTTGTTGTGAAAAATAACATCAACTGTCTTTTCTCTCCCTAAGGAATATGTCATGAATGACTCTGAGGTAAGATAACTTTATTTTAATAAATTCTACATTTATGTATCATACATGGTATAAATTGCATACTTTATTTTAAGAAGGCTACCTTCTCAAATTGAGATTTTATTTTACACAAAAATGTACAGTGTTGTGCCAGAAATGTAAAAATTACAGGAGGAAATTTGTTATTTAAAAATGATAATTAATGAAAACATTATTTATTAAAATAAAGATTAAGAAGCAAAATGTGCATGAATATTTAAAACTCCAACAAAACCTAGCTTGTGCCATCCCAGGGTATGAGGTCACTTTCTTTCGTGTTCTGGATAGACCCTGGTCAGAAAAGGGTCTATTCCAGCAATTACCTAAGATCAATGGGCTGGGGTATCTAATCTAAAAATATATTTTTAAAAAATCTGTTAACCCATAATACCTGTTTAATCAACTCTCCCAAGAGATGAATACTCTGTTGAATATTACAATCAACCTTTTCAAATATATACTTGGGGACAAAAATTATATTAATGTGTAACTATAAGCATACATGATTTGGAAAGAAAATTAAATATTTCAAAGGATAGATGTTTTAAAGCAATGTAATTTTAGTTTCATACTGAAATTAGTTGTATTTTATGTGTCCAGTTTATTCATATCAAGTGGTAAATGAAAATAAACACTTAACCCAGTTTTCTGTGTAGCCCAGTTCAATAGGGTTCTTCCTCAGAGATTTCATTTTTGACACAAAAAATCCATAGACACTTTGTATTCTACTCAATCATATATCTGTGTTTCTTTAATAAAAAATGTTTTTCTAAGTTATAACTCCCCTTTAATATATTTTAACTAAAATTGACATTGCAAGAAAATACATTATATTGGCTCTGAATCTTCTCATACCACTTCTTTCAATCCTGAATCCAAGAGCCAGCAAACCAGTATGAAAAGTGTGAAACCAGTTTACTTCAATATTAAAAGTCCCAGGCTCAGTAACAATGTTGTTTTGTTTGGTTTTGGTTTTGGTTTGTTTTGTTTTCCTTGTAGCAAAATATACCTAGGAGCAGTTCATCAAGTGAGGTAAATAATTTTTGTTAATTCAATGTTCCAATTACTTAGAAATGTTTACGGGAGCTTGTTCTACCATTATATAAGACACAATGTATGTAGTTCTATCTTAATTTGAACAGACATGAATATTGACTCAGTAGATATAAAAAAGCAACTATTCATCAGAGACAAAAATTAAAGAATTGTTTTGGGAATACCATCCTATCTGGTCTCTGGGAATATCATCTTATGAGGCCATATTTGTTATGACCAACCATTTGGTGCTTCCTAATTATTTTGCTCTTCCCAGATTTTGGTGGAATTCAATCTTGTCATTAAAATTACAATAATGTTTCTGTTTCTAAATCATTGATGTAAATATATTACATACTGTACAGAAATTAATCAATTCTGATCAGACTCTGGAATCCTTTGCACTTATCAACTTAAAGGAAAAAGAAAGAGAAAAGTTAGTTTAGAAGGTGATGGGGTCCTCCCTAACTTTAGGAGTGACTCTCACCCAAGTTACAAAGTCAAATCATAACAATCGTGTGGAATTTCTATGAATTAAGTAGAAGTGAATATTTCACATCCACTTTCAACATTCTAAATAGCTTCCCTGACGAAAACATTGAGGAGAGAAAAAGCAACCTTAAATACAGCATGTATCTCAAATTTACCTTGTCTCAGGTATCTAAGAATTTGTTGCTAAAATCAGTTTCTCACCGTTATTTAGCAATAGAGTTTGCTTAATTAATATTCTTACCTTAAATGTGCATTAAAAAGTCATAAAATTAAAATTGTGCATTTTTAAATTTTTAAGGAAATTGTTCACAGCAGCACTGAGGTAAGATATATTTGCTAAATTTAAAATATATTAATGATATCCAGGATATGTTGTTACAATTTACTTAAACAACATACATGTGTAAATATATATATTTTTTTCTTTTTAGCAGAAGCATATGCCAAAGGAAGATGTGCTCAGCCAACGCTCTCTGGTAAAATTTCATTAAGGCTTTATCAAAGGCGAATGTACCAATAAATAAATAAAAATGTTGTATTAATAAATTATTTCTTTCTTTCAATATCTGCTAAACTTTAATCCATAGTAAGCAGCCTAATAGATTCTAGCTGTTTAGTGATTCCCCTCTGAAAATAAAACTAATGCTTTTTATTGCAAGCATTTAATTTATGCTTTCAGTTAAATATTTGTATTTTAGTCTGCTTTTGGATCTGAACAGCATTGTATTTAAATGTCAGTCTACAGATTTGGGCAGATTTAATTTTGACTCTAAGCCCTACCTTTTACCAGAATTTGGTGGTAGACCATTTGCTTATCTACTATGTCAATTACCTATATTCTAAAGTGACAATATAATAAATATTAAGTGATTTAAAAACAATTAATATAATTCATAGCACAAATTATAATCTCAATAAATATGGCTAGTAGCAGAACATCACTATTTTTTTTGCTGAGTTCATCTAACATTCTGATTTAATTTGACCAAAGTTAAATCTTCATAGTTAGAAAGCAAAATCTATTCTTACTTTCTCAGTAATTTTGACATAAGACACACTATAAGCAAAATTACCTGAGTATTCATTTGTATCTGCATTTCAAGTTAAGAAAGTTATTTTTCCAGTACTTTAAAAAATAATTGAATCATTCCAAATTATCTGTAGTGTAAATAACACTGAAGTAAGATCAATAGTTTCTCATTCTTTACTTTCAAGAAATGACATTGTAGGATTCTAGCATCAACACCTGAACATAATGAGGCTGGGCTGGCTGGTTCCAAGCAATTGAGAATATTTTTCCTTTTTAATAGGAACAGCTGAACAAATACAAGCAACTCCAGCTGGTAATATTTTATTTACTATAATACAAAATCATATTCTGAAGAATTAAAATACATTATTTTAAATTGGGTTCACTTCTAAATACGTTTTCATTTTTCTCAAGAAAAATGCCTTGACCGTTAAAAATAATTGAAAAATATTTATATGATTGCCTACCTATCTTCTGTCAAAGCTATGTCTAGTCATGGGTAAACTAATACTGTGAAATAAAAATACAGTTATACTCACTTCCTGATGTTATTCTGAATACTGAATAAGGAATCTGCTACTCAGCTAGCCCTAAATCGGGCTAGTTACAAATCCAATAAAATGTTCTTTCTTCCTTTTACTTTCCCCACTCACCAGTCTCTATAAAATTTGCTATGTTCATAAGACTTCTGACAACATTTTGAAGGTCCTTCATCAGTATGTGCATCTAAAATATTTAAATTCTTAATATGTTGAGGATATAAATATGACAAAAACATACCAACCAGCACAATCTTATCACTAGTTTTGATCCTTTTGAGTATCATAAAGTGTTTCGCTTCAGAGAATAAAACTAACCTTTATTTTAGTTATAGTGAATAAACTTGACTTAATTAGGACTTTAAGGAAAAGGCCTGTCCTAATTTAGCAAAATTACCTTTTCACATTTTCTTTGGTTAGCAATGTGGGAAGAGGAAAGTCAATAATTTAATTTGGATCCCAATTATTGCTCTTGTTTTTATTTCCAACTTGCATGTGGTTAAAGTCCAAATAAATTTAACTATATCAGTCAGTGCATCAACACTGATCTGGAAGTTACCTGGATAATAGACTTTACCACCTCAGCAAGTGTCAGAACTGTGTTGGTCTTGCTCACAGCATTCACCACATTTCACGTCTGTGTTCCCAGGATGGGACATACATCCATACCATACATTCATACCATAGACGTGAATGGATGAAAGCACTTAGTAAAGGTTTGTTATTCATCAGTGAATAACATCAATATACTAAAGCTAAATGTTTTCCTTAGGAAGCTGTCCAGAGTCAAGTGAGATTAAATTAAATAATCTAGAATATTTTATCATTTTCTATATGTTATGTGTTTATAACATGTGCTCCTCTCTCTTTTTTAAACAGAAACGTATTCCAACACAGAAATTGTTGTACTACCCATATCTGGTAATATTTCATTTAAAAGTTATCCAAGATAAAATTTAAATAAATAATTAATTAATAGCCATGAATAAAAAATACATAGTCCTAGAGAATTGGTAGTTGTTATTTTCCCCCAGAGCATGAAACTTACAAATTTTTTTTTCCCCAAATGGTGCTAAGCCCAGACTTTGGTTGAATATTTTTTTCTAAAATTAGAATATAAAAAAGTTTTTGGATATTTCTCCATAATTTGGCATAGAATACAGTTTATTCTAAATTGCATGGATGATGATACACTCTTTGTACCTTCTCAAATGAATTTGCTACACCAGAAGATAACTAATTAAGAATGTTTTTACTTTTGTACAGGAACAGCTTCCCAGAATTAATGAAAACAACCACATTCAGTTGGTAATATTTTGCTTAATAAATTACACAATGATACTATATTTGAAGTTTAAATATGTTTGTTTTTAAATAGCCTTACTCATTTGAAGAAATTTCTTTCTTTCAAGGAGTTATTTCTCCTCCCAGCTCTCTGAAATGATTTCTGTTTATCCATCAGTCTGAAAGATGAGAACTACTTGTCACTATTCTTGGGAACTGACGCTTTTCTTTTCTGTCTGCTTACAATCATAAGCACTAATGATGTGTTATATCTCTGGTTACATTAATTTCTCTTTTAACATTTTCTTAACTTTATATATTTATATGCAAGATTTGATTCTCAGATTCTATTGATATTTAGGCACCTCAAAATTTCTACAGGTATACTCCCTTAATCAAGGCATGTTAGAGATTCAATACAGTTTTATTTTCAAGAAACCATTTGGAAAGTTACTAAATGTCTTTGTCAAAACACTCCTCTGGTCTTCTGTGGTCCTCTCACCTGTAAGATGAGTTTATCAGTAATACAAAATAGGTACTGCCCCACATTCTGTTGATTTCGTATTACTTCTGAGGCTTTGGTATTTTAAGGCAATCACGTTACTATGAAAGGTAGGCTGCCAACAGAACTCTGACTCTTGAATAGTGAGGCCACTTCTGGACCAGTCGTGGAGCCCTCCACCCACTACTTGCCATTTAGTGAATCTTGTAAAGATTGTTGAGATTGCTCTATATGTCAGAAGAAATTGTCTCTAGGTAATACAGTGGGCTAAATTAGTGTCAGTTCCCAAATATCTAACATGAAAAGTATTTTAAATAGGTTGCCTCTTCTGTCCTTGAAGTTTTAAAAGGTAATTCTGATTCTCCTTTTCTTTCCAGAGAGAGCCTACAATGAATCAGGTAAATCTGTGTGTGCATGCATGTGAGTGTACGCATGTATGTATGTATGTATGTGTGTTTTAATACTGCTCCCAAATAGCAGTCATTTTGTAGGGCCGGGGGAGCTATTGTATTAGTTGCATTATGTACTAGTGCTGTGCTGATATTTCTTAGCTCTTGCCGAGTATTGGACTCTGTAGTGCTAGTTAAAATGTTGCTGTGAAAGATCAAATCTAAGTTGCCAAAAGAAAATGAAAGAAGAATTCTATGCCTATCCCTGAGCAAAGATAGTTTCAGGTCAAATTTTGAATTGAGACCATCCAAACTCTCTACTCTGTTGTCCAAATTTGACCTTTTATTATTCTGTAGTACTGTGTAGTAGAAATAATCTCAGTTTTAAATTGAAGCCTGACACCTTCTAATCATGTGATGTTAAGCAATTTGTGTATTATCTTTGAACTATGCTTTCTAATTTATGAAAAATTACTATGTACTTATCAATTTATTTTCTCCCCAAATTCCAATATCCTGATTTTTGCAATACTTTTTTGTGTATTTATTTTTAAAGGCAGTAACTGTGCATTCAATTCTGTGATTTTTGTCTAATGATAGTTCAACTTATATATGACACACTAATTTTTTTAAAAGCATTAATGAAGGCCATGAAGTTTTCTTAGTATGAATGTGATTAGAGAGAAAAATCTTAAGATATAAAACACTGAAGTTATTAATCAACTTTATTATAATGATTCTTCACTGTGCAGCAGATTTTACTCTTGATTTCGTTTGAAATTTTCTAATTACTCATTGGCCGGGTAAGAAGAAAATGAAGGCAATCATGCATTTCATTTGAGTTCCAAACAGTCCATGGCCTCAACTTTCATGTAATTATTAAACAAGAGGATGGTAACTGTATACATATTTTTTCTTAGTGACAGTGTTTGGTAGTAATAATATATGCTATCATGCTATTCAGGTAGATTTAAGTCACAAAACTAATATTTTCCCTTCTTTATTGAGGAACAGGCGTACATCTACCTTGAGGTAAGTTCATTTTATTATACTTATTTTGTTATCTAATGATTTAATAAAAAGAAAACATCAGATATCATATTACTTTTATATGATCAGATCACTACAGCAAATCTTGAAATGCTTTATTATTTTTGTAATTTCAACAGAGTACGTATATCTTTCACATATAATATAGAGAATTATGTTAATATATCAAAACAAGTGAGATGTTAGGTAAACAGAGGTATCTTTCCAAAATTTCAAACAGAAAAATAATATTTTGGTTCCAAAACACTAGTGTGTAGAAGAAGCACTGGGCAAGGAATCAGAGAATTATTTTCTCTCTGTTTCTAGCATTTCCGAAAGCCAGCTGTTTTAACTCTGGGTGAGGGGCCCTTGTTTGAATTCAGTATCTTCAAGGAAAATTAAATTATAGAGCTAAATGACAAAAATTATTCTTTCCAGTCTATATGCCCATGAGTTTATACATTACGTAATAATTTAATTAAATTCACACTACTGCTTTTTTTCTGGCGGGGGGCGGGGCTTTGGTAATTGGACCTGTGTTAGTAATGCAGATTCCTGGAGTTCAATACCAAAGAGTGACCTAAAAGAACTGCTTTACAAATTGCTCTTCAAAGGACCCTAAAAAACTCTTTCTGAACATTTCTTCATTATAATCCACCCCTACCGAAGAGTTCGAATTCTCATTTTCCGCCCAGAGTAATCATGTCATGCGATGCTAAAACAGATGTGTCAGAAATAAATCAAGTGATTCATTTTCAAAGATTCAAAGGAGCTATTGCTGATGCACTGCTGACTTCAATTGTCTTTTCCTCTAGCCTTTCCAACAGGCTGATGCCTACCCCTATGCTGCTTGGTATTATCCCCCACAAGTCATGCAGTATAGTCCGTACACACCATTCTTCGGCATCACTCAACCCATCGTCTCTGAGGACACTGAAAAAGCTGACATTACCCTGGAATGGTGGTAAGTTTATCTAAATTACTGCTTATTAATGTTTTACTAGTCAAAATTAAAGAAAATCACTTACAGAGCATACCATAAAAACAGACTTAGAATAAACATAACAAATCAATGCTTAGTGTCTCACATTAGAATTTTCTGAAATGGAATTTGGTAATACTTCCTGACATCCAGGGCTAATGTTAATCCATTATGCAGGAACATGTAGAAGAGTGCCATATATTCTATAAATAAAATTTATTCTGAAAGAGGAAGGGAAACAGTTCTTCTCAATTAAAAATATAAAAGGTTCTAATATATAATTCAACTTTCTGGTCCTTGCACTTGTACTGATCTTTGAATGCCTTCTTTGTGGTTATAACAGTGACATACATAAAAATGGAGTGTGGGGAATAGAGCAAAGTATTTTAGCATGTAGAAGTCCTAAATTCAAATCTTGGCCTTTTTTTACTTGTAATAATATAATGATGTTTACATTTTATAACTCTGAAGGTGAGTAAACATAATAATCTTTGTTAAGTATATTGTTGGGGAAATAGAAACAATATGTAGTAGTGAGTTTTTCTTGATTAAGTTAAATTTTATTCTTGACTACTTTTATCATATCATTTTAATAATTTTTATCCCTTCAGTAAAATTAAGTAAATTTTCAAGATTTCTACAACTCTGGAAATTACCTAACCATTGATCCTATTTCCTTATGAGAAAGAAGTGCAAATATTACCATAGACTGTAAAATTTTTGTTCTGTTTGTTTCCTGAAGTCTAGCTACCTGCAAACACAGTAGCACTTGGAAAATAATTAAATTGGCTGGCACATTTGCAAATTTTTGTTTCATATTTTTATTATATTTAAATAACCACTTGAAATTACTTAATTTTAACTAATATAATTTAAAATATGGAAACTCCTGTACAAGTACAAGAATGTGGATGTTACTAATTTTCCGTGAAGATATGCCTTTGAGATTTGGTGAGCCCAACTGTGGGTTCTATTTGTAATCACTGCAGTGAAATCCTTAGCTAGTCACAGAGTGAAACCAAGTGTTTGTCTGTCAAGGCAAATAGACTAAATTGCCTACATATTTGTTTTAATTGCGTTCATCTCCTATACCAGACCTTTTACTTGTTTATGTTGGTGTTTTCCTGTCCAATGGTGAACACTGCCTTTTGGACAGATCAAACTAAAGAAAATGATAAAACTTGGAACTATTATGTGTAGAAGCTTTTTCTCTCAATTACCATACTGTAAAATAAAATACTTATCTAGCCAAAAAGTCTTTAAAACTGAAAAATCAGGAACAGTGGATAGTTAACAGAAAAAAGAGATATAACATTGTGAACTTCATCTTCAAAGAGAAAATGATTATCAAATGTATTATATATAGCGTCTCTTCCATCAAAATATATACTATAACTAACCACATTTTTTTTTTTGTTTGCAGATGTGACTGAAATTTCATTCTCTAAGCTTCTCCTGTCTGCTGTATAAAACCTCCCTACCCAACAGCTTTGACTGTTATTTTAGAACAGGACACACCCAAATGGAGGATAATTTTTCTTCTTGAGTTCTATACTGTATATTAGATAATGTTGCATTATTTTCCTTAGGCTAAACTTTCATAACAATTAACTGTCTAAATTCCAGTTCTATCACACCAGCATGAAGGCCACTGAAACAGAGGGTATTTAAAGTCTCCACTAAGTTTCTGCTATGGAAATTTTGCTTAAAGAGTCTTTGAATTGCTTCTTCTGTAAGTGCCATTGTTTCAAATAATTGTGTGCAATGACTAAGATCTTTTCTTTTTAATAAATTACATTTTAATGCATAATCCATAATTTCTGTTATTATTCCATTTAGTTTATATAATCCTTTAAAGAGTCTTTACATATGTAACATTGTGTTTTCATTAAATTATTTATGACACTTTCAAATACATGTTAATGAAAAATGCCAAAATGCCATTTTTGCCTGATGCTGGAAAATTATAAACTGTGCCCAAGATCTTTCATTTGAAGTCAGCTATTCATAGAATATTTTCTATAAGAAAGAGAGAATATTTTCCAGAGAAAAAGAGAAGTGCGATAGTTGTGCACGCACTGAAAATTTGAACAACCTGGTTATGCAATTTGCTTATGTCATTAGGTCCTGCTTGAGGCCAAGCCACTTGATTATACCTGGGTTTACAGCTAGGTAAATTATATAACTATCATTTAAATGGTCGTCTCAGAGCACATGCTCATGCAGTAACTATGGTGGGCTGTTTATTGTCCTCCAGAACCAAACAAAGAGCTATGTTTCAAATAGTTACTTGTTCTTATAGTTTCAAAGTCTCAAATGAGAGTTACTTTTCAACCCAAACTTTCATGATTCTTTAAGAGCTATTGTGTATTCCAGGCCATAACCAACAATTGACAAGACTTTCTGTACTGTAGCCTAAACCATCTAATTGGTCATCAGTTGTTCTATATCCTATAATATATATATATATATATATATATATATATATATATATATATATATGCATAACACACAAACATGAATTTTTGCCTTTAAAATAAAAGAAACTCATGTAACAATAGGTCTTCTGCTTTCTCTCAGTGTTAAGAAGTACAAGGAGAAACAATTTGTTTTTGCAAACTATAGAAGGTTTGTCAACATGCTCAGATGACTAGACCTGCAGAAATTTAATGAAGATGCAGGGCTCTGTGTCTTCATAAAATGTATCTCTTAGCTTCAGTCATCATGTTGTTTCCCAAGGCATCAAGGGTACTTGATACTTCAACCATCATGAATCCTATATAAATAAAGTTATCAATTAAATGAACGCATGATGAATCATAGGATAAGTTAGTCATGTTTCCAGTAAACTGAACTGTGATGCAAGACTAGAGTAGACCTGTCCTTAAAACTGCCCCATGAGATTATGAGGTGGAACTCTCTAACTTATAAGATGGAAGCAAACCATTTTTGGTATTACTTCTACCTTTTCTAAGTCTGAATAAAGAAAGATGCATTTATCAAATTGGTAGCTGTAGAGCAAGTATTAGAAGTTTTTCTGATACATACCTCATTTAAAACACCTCCTGTTATAGGTATTACTGCCTCACTGAATATTTAGTAAACCATTGTTATTCTCCAAGAAGCTATTACAAAAGCCAAATTGAGAAATAATAAAATGATGTATTTCACTAATCTTGCATCTTTTGGTCTTTAATAGTCACTGAAAATTCCCCAGCTTTGCAAAATTATAGGAGACAGGTTTTTACTTAGTATTTTGGACCTCCTTACTATATCAGGGAGGGAATATGAGGATTTGACCAGTTTCTAAGTATATCCATTTCAATATACGTGCTGAACTAAAATCTATCATGAATGGTTTAGATTATTGCTAGGCTTAAAAGTAGACAAATTCTAATTGCAATGCCAATTATTATTTAACTAAAAAAATATCTCAGTATAAATAGTAGGTCATCATGACACTCTCCACTCCAAGTAACAAGCAGTAAGACAGTGGTAGTTCCAAGTAATGGATCACAGAGTCTGTAAGATCAGGTAAATTCCTTCCCCAGGTAAATGCTCCAAAAGGCAAGGCCAGGGTTCGTAATATGATGTTGTGGTAGAATTCCTACAACAGAACTTTAAAATTCTCTCCATACAAAGCATCTGAATTTATAAATGGATTTTTATTCAGAAACTGGGGTGGAGTGGGTCATCACTCTCTCTGATGGTCCATATCAAAGCTGAGTCCTGGTTATAGTGAAGCAAAAGTAAACAGAAGGAAATTAAGGCAACCGTTATCTGCAGAAAACAAAGAAATCATGATTTCATCATGAAAAAGAGATGCAGTAAGAGTTTCAGTGGCATTTATGAGTTGGGGGATCTCTAAATATTCCATACCTTCCCATGTACTTTTATTTTTCCCAGTAATTGGGACTCTCCTAAATTTTAAGAGATCTACCAAATTTCTGAATTTGTGTCATTTTAGTTGCTTTAGATTAAATGTTTTGCTACCCCTAATTCCTGTTTTGCTAACCCTAATAGGGTTAACCTATTAGGTTAAGTACTTGATGGCATTCAGAAGAGGAAGTCTTTGGAGACAATTCAGTTATAAATATGGAGCTCTTATGTATGGGACTTGTGTCCTTATAGGAAAAGACATGAGAGATATGATCTCTCCTCCCCCATCTATCTCTCTGTCTCTCTGCTATGTGAGGATATAGCAAGGAGACTGCCACATTGCTATCTTCAAGACAGAAAGAGAGTCTGCGCCAGACATAGAAATTGCACCTTGATCTTAGACTCCCAGCTACCAGAACTGTGATAAATAGATATTTTTAAAGCCATAAAGGTTATTATGGAAGCCTCAACTAAGACATTAATTGTGTAATTAAAAAACTCAATCTTGGATTTTTTCCAAAAAGTATAGTTAGTAAAATAAAAATGTACACTTAAAATGTATATAATTTTATTAACCAATATTACCCCACTAAATTTAATTTAGAAAGTGAAGATCTATGATCATAAACAGTGAAAAGATCCACTAGCATAGAACAATGACATACAAGAAGTGATTCTATTTTAAGGAATCTCATGGTGCCAAGTGACATAAGTACACCTTATATAAGCTTTGCAAATAAGAGAAGAAAGTAATAGTTGGTGTAATTAAGCATTCCAAGAGTAAATAAAGCACAGTTGGATACAGGAACTCAAAGGTGGCTAATAAATCCTAGGTTTACCTTCACCATCACTCCTCTTTGGACCAACTTAATTTGCAGTTAATAGAAAAGCTTGCCCAGATCTCAGGGCTTGTGGTCATTCGGGACCTAGTCCCAGAGGAAGTGACTGCACTGCAGCTTCCTTGAGTGCCCGTGCATCAACAGAAGAATGCTGATTGGCTGTGCTTGGATTACTTTGGATAAGAGATTGTGGAAACTTGATAGTCCTGGGCTGTAACAAGCACCCAATTCTTTTTCTGAGTCATTAAACTTTTCTCACTACATATTAAGATATATCAAATAATTATAGAAGTTCAAAATTAAATCTTGCACATTTTTTCCTCATGTCTGATGTCTGTTCTGTCAGTGTAAACTGAGTCCTCCAAATTCCTTCAGCAATCAAAAACTTAAGGCAATGATTGTATAGGCAATGACTGTGTAAGTAACACAAGCTGGACAGATCTGCACCTCTGAGGAATACACAGAGAAGAGAAGGAAACAGCCATTAAAAGGCAAGTTTTCTCCCATATCCTGCATCTCATTTTTCAAATTTCACCCCAGTAAGGCTAAATCCATGCAGCTCACAATAGTATTATCCAGCCACTCCACAGCTACTGAGGAAACCAGGTCCTATGTGCTAATATTGAATGTCATTCAAATCCAAAAACAAAGAGGTTATTCTGCATTGGTGAGGTTCCTCACACAGGGAAGAAAAAGCAGGTGGGCAAGACACTGGAGAAAAAACACATGATTTTAAATTTAATATACATTTAAACTTTTAAAGACACAAGCATACACTTAGGAAAACTCACATATCAAAATGAATCATTACAAAGCATCCATCATCCAGGTTAATGGAAAGAAATATCACTAGCACCTGAAGGTGGCCTCACATTCACTATCAAGATCTATCTCCCCTCAGATAACTACTAGTCTAACTGATTGCACTAGAAATTATTTTTTAATTGATATCCCATTACAATTGCCCCAGTTTTCCCCCATTGCTCCTCCCTTCCCCACATACCTCCAGCTCCCAGAGTCAATTCCCACCTTGTGATTCCCACTCTGTTATCCATAGGAGATACACACACACACACACACACACACACACACATATAAATGTTCCTTGACTGGACCCTTCCCCTTCTTTTGCCCCTTATCTACTCCCCCCTTTCCCTCTGGTTGCTGTCAGCCTGTTCCTTGCCTCCATGGTTCTATTTTGCTCATTTGTTTGTTTTGTTCATTAGGTTGCACTTATAGGTGAGATCATATGGTATTTGTCTTTCACTGCCTGGCTTATTTCACTTAGCATAATGCTCTCCAGTTCCATCCACACTGTCACAAGGAGTAGGAGTTCCTTCTTTCTTTGTGCTGCATAGTATTCCATTCTGTAAATGTGCCACAGTTTTTTGATCCACTCGTTTACTGACAGGCACTCAGACTATTTTCACCACTTGGCTATTGTAAATAATGCTGTTGTGAACATTGTGGTGTATAGGCTTTTTTGAATTGGTGCTCCTGATTCTTGGGACATAACCCCAGCAGTGGAATCACTGAATCAAAAGGAAGTTCCTTTTTTAATTTTTTTGAGGAAATTCTATATGTTTTCCACAGTGGCTGCACCAGTCTGTATTCCCACCAATAGTGCAACAAAGTTCCCTTTTCTCCACATCCCTGCCAGCATTTGTTTGTTGATTTGTTAATGATGGTCATTCTGACCTGTGTGAGGTGGGTATCTCATTGTGCTTTCAATTTGTATCTCTCTGATGGCTAGTGATGTTAAGCATCTTTTCACATGTTTATGGGCCCTTTGTATGTCCTCCTTGGAGAAGTTCTCTTCAGGGCCTTTGCTGATTCTTTAATTGGATTGTTGGCTTCCTGGTGTTGATTTGAACGAGTTCTTTATCTATCTTGGAGGTCAAACCCAAGTCCAAAGTATCATTGGCAAAAAGGTTTTCACACCATTGGATCCCTTTTCATTTTGATGTTTTCTTTAGCCATGCAGAAATTTTTAATTTGATGTAGTCCCATTTGTTAATTCTTTCCTTTATTTCCTTTGCCCTAGAGGATATATCAGTGAAAAATATACTGCATGGGATATCTAAAATTTTACTGCCTATTTATTCCTCTAGGATGTTTATGGTATCACAGCTTGTGTTTGAGCCTTTATCCATTTTAGTTAATTTTTGTGCATGGTGTAAGTTGGTGATCTAGTTTCATTTTTTTTTTCCGTGTACCATTCCACATGTCCTAACACCACTTGTTGAAGAGGCTATTTTTACCCCATTTTATGCTCCTGCTCCTTTTGTGGAATATTAATTGACTTTAGAGACATGAGTTTATTTCTGGGTTCTCTGTTCTGTTCCATTGATCTATGTATCTGTTCTTGTACCAGTACCAGACTGTTTTGACTACAGTGGCCTTATACATAGTTAGATAGCAGGTATTGTGATTCCTCCTCCTTTGTTCTTTTTTCTCAACAGTCCTGAGGCTATTCAGGGTTGTTTTGGGTTGAATATAAATTTTTAGAATATTTGTTCTAAATCTGTAAAATATGTCATTGGTATTTTAATAGGGATTACATTGAATCTGTAGATTGCTTTGGGTAGTATGGACATTTTAAGGATGTTAACTTTTCCAATATATGAACATGATAAATTCTTCCTTTTATTTGTATCTTCCTTAATTTCTTTCCTCAGTGTTCTACAGTTTCTCAGTACAGATCTTTTACCTCCTGGGATAAGTTTATTCCTCAGTACTTTATTTTTCTTGTCGCTATAGTAAATGGAATTTTTTCCAATGATATTTCATTGTGTTGTACAAAAATGTCTTCAAATTCTGAATATTGCCTTTGTATTCTGCCATTTTGCCAAATTCACTTATTGGGTCGCGTAGTTTTTGGTGGAGCCTATCGGGTTTTCTATGTACACTACCATGTAATTTGCAAATAATAAGAGATTTACTTCCTCCTATCCAATTTGGATGCATTTTTTTTCTTTGTCTGATCACTGTGCATAGAACTTCCAATACTGTATTGAATAAAAGTGGTGAAAGTTGACATTCCTATGTTGTTCCTGATCTTAGAGGGAGAGCTTTTGGTTTTGCTCATTGAATATGATGTTGGCTGTAGGTTTCTTGTATGTGGCCTTTATTATGTTGAGGTATGTTCTCTCTATTCCTATTTTGCTGAGGGTTTTTATCATAACTGGGTACTGTACTTTATCAAATGCTTTCTTCTGCATCTATTAGTATGATCATGTAATTTTTGCCTTTCCTTTTGTTTATGTGATATATTATGTTTATTGATTTGTGGATCCTTGCATCCCTAGGATGAATCCCACTTGATCATGCTGTATGATCTTATTAATGTATTGCTGGATCCAGTTTGCCATATTTTGTTGAGAATTTTAGCATCTATGTTTGATGCGGACACCGGCTTGCAGTGTCCCCAATGTTATGGATGAGATATGAGATAAATTCACATGGACTACTGAGTCCTGTGGAGGAAAAGGGACGGCACAGCCACTCTCTCAAGAGGAGAATGCCCCAATCCTTGCCTTGACAGGTTTTTATTGGCTTTCAATTTGCACAGGAATACAGGTAAAGTTCATTAATCATTGTCAGGCAGTAAGGATCAAACAATAGATAGCACACAAAGAACTATGAGGGCTTATTCTGAGTCAGGGTCTGTTAGCTAAAGGGCTACAAAACTTTGGGAAACAAACTGTAGGAGACGATTCTGCATGACGTGAGCCCAGCTCCCACTTGGAGATGCACAGGACCCATGCCCACAGGTAGGTTCTCCTGGGGAAAATCAGGCCTGTGATGTACCGAGGCCACTTTGAGTTTTGCTCTTGCAAAAAACCTCCTTCACCTTGAATTGAGGACATTTACTGCAAAGTAACTTCCTAAAATCCATGCTAAACTTTCTAAGGATGAGCGTAAGGGGTTCAATCACTTTTGCCTTTTCATTTGCAAATATCCCTCTTTTGTGATGTGATTAGCAACATTGGTTCCTTTGTTTTCTGTAAAAGGTAACCATCTAAAGCGAACCTGTGCATAGTACAGGAGGACCTTCGTGTAATGTGCTGAGAAACCTAACAACGGCCAGTCATGGCAAGGGCCAAGGCTTTTGCTCCCCTTGAGAGAAAAGTCATGCTGTCCGTTTTCCTCCACCAGACTCGGTAGTCTGTGTGAATGTCTCATTTCACCCATAGTGACTCGGACACTGTGGGCCGGTGTTTGCATCAACAAACTCATTTCCTACTCAGACCCTTATCATTTAATTGAGAACATTCTTAGCAAAGCAAGTTTTACAGGATTTTACCTATTCTTTCTCAGGCCTGATCACCTGTCTTAGGTCATTCCCCCCTTGGGGAATCTTACCAGTCATTGGCTAACTGATCAAGCATTGAGAGCCAGTTACAGATGAAGTAAAAGGAGCAGAAGCGGCACCCCTGCCAGGGAGATAAGTTTTGTGTCCTTAGTGGCTTATGGTCTGAAGATCGCTCACTCAGCCTTATCCATTGGGTATTACAGTTCCTAAAACCAGGCAGGGCAGTTCCCAACATATGTTCATCAGCAATATTGGCCCATAGTTTTCTTTATTTGTTGTGTGTTTACCTGGTTTTGAAATTAGGATAAAACTGACATCATAAAAAGTGTTTGGGAGTCTTCTCTCTTCTTGAAGTTTTTGGAATACTTTGAGAAGCATAGGGGTTAGCTCTTCCCTAAATGTTTGGTAATATTCAGCAGTGAATCTGTCCACATCAGGGCTTTTGTGTGCCAGGAGTTGTTGTTTTTTTTTACTACTGCTTCCAGTTCATTAGTTGTTATCAGTCTATTCAGGCTTTCTGCTTCTTCTTGGTTCAGTCAGATTATATGTTTCTAGAAATTTTTCCATTTCACCCAGTTGTCAAATTTCTTGGCATATAGTTGTTTGTAGTAATTTCTTATAATCATTTGTATCTCTGTGGTATCTGTTATAATTACTCCTCTTTCATTTATAACTTTATTTGTTTGGGTCCTCTCTCTTTTTTTCTTTATAAGTCCAGTTAAAGCCTTGTCGGTTTTGTTTATCTTCAAAGAACTAGCTTCTGGATTTATTCTTTCAGTCTCTATGTCATTTAATTCTACTCTGATCTTGATTATTTCCTTGCTTCGATTCGCTCTAGGCTTTGTTTTCTGTTGTCCATCTAGTTCTTGCAGATGTAGGGTTAGGTTGTTTGAGATTTTTCTATTGTTTTTAGGTAGGCCTGTATTGCTATGAACTTCCCTCTCAGGACTGTTTTTGTTGTGTTCCTTAGGCTTTGGGCTATTGTGTGTTCATTTTCATTTGTTTCCAGAAACCTTTTGATTTCTTCTTTGATCTTGTTGTTAACCCATTTATTATTTATTATCATGTTATTCAGTCTCTATGAATTTGGATGTTTTGAGTTTTTTCCTTAAGGTTAGCTTTGTTTCAAGCCACTGTGATCTGGGAAGATGCTTGATGTGATTTCAATTTTCTTGAATTTGTTGAGACTTGTTTTATGTCCTACCCATGGTCTGTCTTTCAAAATGTTGCATGTGCATTTGAAAAGAATGTATATTTTGCCTCTTTGGGGTGAAAGTTTCTGTATATATCAATTACCTCCACTTTATCTAGATATTATATATATCCTCAATATCCCTATCGATTCTTTGCTTGGAAGATCTATCCATTGTTGACAATGGGGTGTTATAATCCCCTACTCTAATTGTGTTGCTGTCGGTATCTTTCTTGAAGACCTTCAGAATTTTCTTTACATAACTGGGTGTTCTTATGTTGGGTTCATATATGTTTGCAAGGGTTATATATTCTTGATGGATTATTCCCTTAAATATTATGAAAAGTTCTTCTTTGTCTATATTATGGCTTTTGTTTCAAAATCTATTTTGTTTGATATAAGTATTGCTACTCTAGCTTTTTTTTTTTTTTCATGTCTGTTTGCTTAGAATATTTTTTTCCAGTCCTCACTCTCAGTCAGTGAAGATCTTTATTCTGGGGGGGGGGTCTCTTGTGGACAGTATATGTGTAGGTCATATTTTCTTATCTATTCACCTACTCTATATCTTTTGATTGGAGCTTTTAAACCATTCATATTTATAGTTATTATTGATACGTACTTATTGCTTGTCATTTTTCCCTTTTGGAAAAAGGTACCTGTGTTCCTCTCTCTATTTTTCTTCTTCTTATAGCAGTCCCTTTAGCACCTCTTGCATTGCTGTTTTGGCAGAGATATATTCCTTTGGCCATATTTTGTCTGAGAATGTCCTTATTTTGCCTTCTTTTTAAATGAGAGTTTCTCAGGGTAGAGTAGTCTTAGTTGCAGGCCTTTGCTTTTCATTACTTGGCATATTTCTTGTCATTCCCTTCCGGCTTATAGTGTTTCTGTTTAGTAATCAGCTGCTAGCGTTATCAGAGCTCCTTTCTATGTTACTATCTGTTTCCTCCTTGCTGACTTTAATATTCTCTCTTTAAGTTTTATCATTTTAATTATGAGGTATCTTGGACTGTGCCTCTTTGGATTCATCTCAGTTAGGACCCTCTGTGCTTTCTGGAGTTGCATGACTTTTTCTCTCATCAAGTTTGGGAAGTTTTCTGTCTTTAATTTTTCAAACAGGTTTTGTACCCATTACTCCTCTTCTCCTTCGGGTATCCCTTTGATATGGATATGATTATGTTTCATGTTGTTCTTCAGTTCCCTTAAGCCTTCTTCATCTTTTTTAGTATTTTTTATTTTTGTTACTGTGTCTATAATTTTTTTATACCCTGTTCTGCCGTTCTCTGATTTGATTCAATCCTCTGCTTCATCTAACTTACTTTTAATTTCTTTACTGTGTTCTTCAATTCAGAAATTGTGTTCTCCATTTCTTCCTAGCTCTTATTTATAGTTTCTATATCATTTTTCATGCTGTTGTCTTTCTCAATAAGTTCCTTGTATCTTCCCTGGAGTTCTTTGTAGTTCTCACCAAGTTCATTGATCATCCTTATAACACTTATTTTAAACTCAGTGTCTCATAGTTTGCTTGCCTCTCTTTCATTTAGCACTCTTTCTGGGATTCCTCCTTTCCTTTCAATTGGTAGTTGTTTCTTTGTCTCTCCATTTTAGATGATGCTTCTTGTTTATTTGTTACTTAGATTGATCTGCTTTGACTCCATGGCTTCATGATGTGAACTTCTATGGTAATAGAACTGTGAGATTCAGTGGTGCCATCTCCCTGATTTCCTGAACTTGATGCTCTTGGGATGCCCTTGATGTTGTTTAAGTTAGTCCTTTAGTTATAATTGGGTTTTGATTGTTGTAGGGTCATTCTTTGGTAGCTCCTTTCCTCTGGCTGCTTACTGGGAGTCATGCAATCCACCAGTCTTGTATATGTTGTACAGGTGCTTCCAAAAGAATACAAAACTTCCCAGGAAACAAATCCACACTGGCAAAATTAACTTCCATCCACAATCATACTATCAAAAACAAATCAGTTTTCCTTTCTTAACATAAGAAAGGAAAAACAAATATGAGATGACTAATGTAAGAAAAATGCCTTTAAGAAGGTAGAAGGAAGAGCAATAATAAGAGTAAGGAATAAGGACAAGGTGAAGAAAGAAAGTAAAAATACATTGTAAATAAAAAAAGAAGGGAAGGAAGCAGAATAGAGTAAAAGAAGAGAAGTGTGCAGTATTATGTTAAAACAGATTTAAAAGAAACAAATATAGTGTGTGACAGGGAAAAAAAAGAAGAGAGAAAGGAAAATAGGAACTAAATTGGAGAAAAGGTTCCACCACAGCACTATCAGCAACAAATGAACAAAGATTAATATAGGTGGGATGGGAATAAGATGGGAAAAAGAATGAAAGAAAAGCTTTTTATGAGATGTCTAGAGGAAAATGGAGTGATTTTGGGATGAGAGAGAGAGAAGGAATACTAAGAGCAAAAAATGAAAACTAAGCTAAGAGAGGGAAAGATTAAAATTTAAAACAAAAAAAAAGGGCAGAAGGAAGGCAAAATGGAGTTGAACTGGAGAATCGTAAAATTTGAGATCTAAAATACAAAAATAATGAGGATCTAGAAATAAAATGGAAGAAATGCAACAACAACCACCATATCCACAACCAATGAGCAAAGGTGGGGAGAGAATAAGGGTATTTTAAGAATGTGAAAAAGCATATGAGATGACTAATGACAAAAATGGTTTTGAGAGGTTGAAGAGGGGAAAAAAGCAAGAGTATGGAATGGAAACAAGTCATAGCAAGAGAGAAAATAGAATTTAAAACAAAAATAAGAAAAGGAGATAGGGAGGTAAAATGTAGTAAGAGAAGGGAGGAGCAAAATATGAGATTTGAAATAAACTGTAATATAAACAAACTTGAAGGGTAAGAAATGAATGTTAAAAAGCTGTGTAGGAGAGAGAATAACTCAAATCATGAGGACCACAGTGGAATTTGTCTCAGTAGTACTAAGTGTTTATCACTATTTTCTCTTTCTGGATCTGCCCCTGGTGACATCAGATCATGTCCCAGTCTGGCCACAGTCAGCCTGTTCAAGACTATTAGTAATCCACAGTCTGGACCTGTCTCCTTCAGTTATCAATCTAGTCAATCTGTAGTCAGCAGCAAGCTTAAGCACCACAGGGTGGGGCAGAGTAATTTCTGTGGGCAAGGCTATTGCTTCCCCTCAGGCTGATGCCACTTGGAAGAGACTGCTTTGCCTGAGCAAGATGGCTCCTACATCATGAGGTATGACTCAGCACAGGGATTCCAGTGGCTGCTCCCTCAGTCCTTTCCCCAATATCACCATCCTCAAACTTTCTGAAGTGTCTCAAGTCCACTCTGCTCCCCCTTGCTGAAGCCTAGGGTAAGAGGCTGAAAACAAAATTTTATGTATTCACCCTTTAAGAGGTTCTCTGTGGCTCTAGCTGTCTCTCCACGGCAGACAGAAACCCTGCCACTTTTCACAGCTTGATGTTATCTGGGTTTCTTTCTAACTCTGGTGCTGTAGGCTGGGAAGCTCAGCCTGGGGTTTAGGCCCCACACTTCTCAGGGGGAAACTTCCAGCCACTGGTATTTACCTCTGTCTTTTCAGCTGCCACCAGTGGGAGCCCAGCCAACCTGTTCACATCTCCTCTACACTCCATACAGTCACTTTGTGGTGAAGCAGTGTCTTCTGTTTGTCCATGGTTATAAGACTTCTCTCTAGCTATCATTCCATGGTTATTCCAGATGATTTCTCCACATTTTAGTTGTAATTCTAGATTGGTCCTGGGAGGAGTTTTGTGTAACCGCCATGGACTCCTGCCATCTTGGATTGAGAAATTAATTTTTTATAGATTCTAGTGGCATCTATTTATTGGGTTGAAGACTAAAATTTTATGTCTAATTACTGTACTCCATAGTAGTTATATGGAATCCATGCAAGTTGGTTTCATTCACATCAACCATAGTATAATATTCCATTTCATTGTATACCACAATTTATTCATACAAAATACTATTGATTCACATTAGTGTTGATTTAGTTTAAGATCTTCAGAATATTATCGCTAATAACATCAGATACATGTGTTTAGTACATGATATATATTATTTCTGTTTGCTACATACTTGAGTGAACCCCCTAGTCATGAGATATGCAAATGCTTATCTTTGACAGAGACTGACACTGGTTTCCAAGGTGCTTGTGCCAGTTTACATTTGCATCAGCATCTTGGTATGGCAAGTATTTTTTCATTTCAGTCATTCTGATAGTTGTTTCATGATATTATATGGCAGCTTTAATTTGCATTTTTCTGAGGACTAATGATGTTGAATAACTTTTCATATGTTTATTGGCAATTAAGATATCCTCTTTTGGTGAAATGCCTATTCAAGTCTATTACCAACATAGGCCTGTATCAATTGCCTTTCTTACTGATATACACTCAGTTAAATTTAAGCAAGTTAGAAACTGGATCCGGTTGAAGAGTTATGCTTGGCCAAGCCTGGTTTAACATATTAATTAGGTAATTGGGTGTGAAGGCCAAGAAGGCAAGTGGAATATATGAGTTTGGAGATGAGGATAGAAATAAGTTTGAGGATATACATTTAGGTGTTCATAGACTATTGACGGACTTAAATCCATTGAGCTAAACAATATCAGCCAGAGTAAAGCTAACTCTTAGGGTACTCCAACTCTAAAAGTCTTGGAAAGGGACATGCCGGAAGGATACTGTAAAGAATTGGCTAGAGAGTTAAGAGAGAAACCTAAATTTTAACAGATTCAGGATTTCCAGTGAAGAGAAGTATATTTCAAACTGTAAGGAATCAAACTCTACAAAATAGCACTAGACAGGTAACATAAACACAATTTAGCAAGGTGAAAGTTGTTGGTGATATTGTAAAAATAAGTGGTTTCAGTAGAAACAAAAGCTTCATGGGAGCACATTGAGGACAGAATAAGATGTGAGACAATTGAAGAAGCTGTAAGGATACTTCCATGATAATTGCCACAGAATAACCTGAAGAACCGGGAGAGTTTGGAGTCTACCATTAAAGATCAAAATTTTTTCATTAAAGATAGAAGATAGGGTAACATAAGTTTGGTTTGCACTTGATCCTGACTTAAGGAAATCATTGAGGATACAGGAAAGGTGGAATAATTGTCAGAGATGAATCACTGTGTAAATTTATGTGAATGAACTTAATATATAGTGCAAGAGTCAATAGAGGGATAATTCATCATAACGCAACAATTACTCCACAGTTAGAGACAGTGAATGTCAGAGCTTCCTGTAAATTTTCTGTTCATAGGAATTACTGGCTAAAACCATGCAACTGAGTTCTTGCAGCTCTAAGAGAAGTCAGTAATGTGGATCAACAGGGACCACTTATCATGCACTGTGCAGTGCACTAGTCACACTAAAACTTTAACAAAACTCTATGGATTGGTTGCATACACTTGTGGAAATTGAAGCTTCAAAAAAAAATCCAGTAACTTTCAAAATACCACTTCACTACTGTGTTTCAGAGGTGTGAATAAGATTTCACATTTGAAACTTTTTTTCTAAGGTGGCCATAAAATCTGACATCTGATGCTGAGTACTTTTGAGGGTGAAAGGCACAGAAATAATGGTTTAACTGGGACTGTGTGTATAAATCAAGACTTTCTAGGGCAAACACAGCATATGATTATCATTTCCCTCCACTTTTTGATATCTTTTAATATTCAATTCAAAGCATTCCATTTAATTTCAATTCTTCCATGACTATTTTTAACCACAGTAATAAACTAAAATTAGCATTAAAGAGTCTAATTAGGTTTTAAAAATTAAAATGAAGACAGGGAAACTTTAATATGCATAAAGGATTAATTTATTGAAATGACTGGTTAGGAAATATTAATAATAAACACAGTTACAGAAACTATTTTTATACATATATTTGATAGGTTTGTGGGACTTTCAATTCAAAATCAATATTTTGTGGTACTTTCGAATTAAAATTTTGAAAATAGATGTTATGAGTAGAACTCTAATTAAAATAAATGCTATATAATATATAAAATAAAGAAATACATATTCAATTTTCCATGTAGAATCATTTAAAAATGGTTAATTTTTTGACAGCATGATACAAATATTAAAAAGATGCCATACTTCCAGTCGCAGTCAATTCTATAGAATAGAGAACAAATATAGAATTAGTTATGTTATATGATAAAACCATATATCTTTCTCCATTCGTACTTTGGTGTGACTCATGCACTAGAGAAATTTATTACAAATTCACCATATTCCCTTCCATGCAAATACAAGTCCCCAAAGACCAAATAGCTTCTCAGTTGGAGCTGTTTTAGAGAAATATATAGTCTACCATAGTCACTAAAAAGTTTTTATCTAAAGAATCTCTCCCACTTTTTATCCTTACCATGGGACTAATTAATTTTATTATGATCCATGAATTAAAAGACAATTAAATTTTTTGGAGCCTAAGGTAGAAATTAGAATGCAAGTTGAGTTTTAAAAAGAGCCAAACATATTTGCAAAATAGAAAAACTACTTTCAATCTTTTTCTAGAAAATGATGATAATCAAGCATAAAGGCATAGGCACTTGTAAACAAACCATTTAAATCTGTCGGTAACACATTATTGAAATTAAAAAGATTTGAAAAAAAATACATCATTTCCTGTGAATACATAGTAGCCAACTATTTAGATGTCCCTGACATATTGA
Organism: Tonatia bakeri; assembly: GCA_004024845.1. Lineage (NCBI taxonomy): Eukaryota > Metazoa > Chordata > Mammalia > Chiroptera > Phyllostomidae > Tonatia > Tonatia bakeri. Next base: position 59,390 of record PVIA01002298.1, on the reverse strand, counting down.
TAATTAAGAAATAAGTTCATATGTTGGTGGACTCTCTCATTATCTTATGTTTATTCAGGATAACAAAATGCTAAAATATATTAAGCATAAAAATATTTAGTCTAATCTCCAAACTCCCAAAACTTACCAAAATGAGAGACAAACATTAACTTTGAAATCCTCTAAACCTTAAAAATAAATAAAAAATTTAAAAAATAAATCAATATGCAGTTCACTTTTTGCCAGGAACACTTCTAAAAATTCTATGATAAGGAAATAAGAATCTAAACTGTTTGCCCTCCTATTTACACATGTCAGAAACATGATGTGAATTAATGCATTTGGAGATTAGATGCACATGAGGAAAACTTAAAAACTGCAGAAAATAATAAAACTTCTTTATTTCACATCCAGCTTACCGAATTTAATTCTGTTTTTAGTGTGTTTTAATCTTCTTTATCTATATTCTCAACAGATTGATTACATCAGAATCTCTGAAATAATTTCTTTCCAATGCTCAGTATCTTCTACACAGAAAATCAGAACAATTGTATCGAAATCCTAGACATTGGAATTTTAGGGGGGAATGTTTCCTAGGTTATTCAACTGTGTAACTAGTGTTGAGAAACCCTGATCTAAGCTACTTGCATCTTGGATCCATTCATTATTCATTTATCCTTTTATTCCAGATTTCTCACTTCTAATATCATATATACATCATGAATTAAACAGTAGAGATAGAAAATTAGGACTTACTTGTTGTAGGTTGTAAATTGTGGAAATAGGTTCAGTCGCAGGGTAAAACACCTGAGTAGGGTCAATCAGTGGCTTTTGGTTGAGCATATCTCTCTGCCAGTAAGAGATCACTTGCTGGGAAAGAGGCAGGGCTTTGGGCTGAGAAAGGGACAGGAGAGGCTGAGTAGGAAGCATGGGAGTCTGAATAAGAGGCTGGGGCACCTGGTGCATCAAGGGCTGGAGCAGAGGCAGAGAAAGCTGTGGGAGATTTTGGATTTGGCGTTGAAAAAATGGCACTACTGGAGATTTATGAAATGGCATCATGTGGCGATTAGGAAAGATGGTTGCCTTAGCATTCAGGCCTTGAATCACTTCAGGCTGAAGGACAGGCAACACCATAGCAGGCTGAGCAAGAGGCAGGACATTTTGTGGAAACACAGTGTAAGGGATGGGCTCAGCGAAAGGAAAGACAAAAGGCTGTGGCTGGACAATGGACTGAATTTTCTCCTGCTGTTCATCCTGGAGAGAAGGAGAAAGAATCTTTGAGTCCATGATTCAGCTATCATTCCCATTCATGCTGAATTAACCTTCTCTCTTTTGGACAACCATAACTGACTAAAAGGAAAGTAAGAAAATCTTTTATTGATTCTGGCTAAGACATTATTTGGGGTCACATGAACACTAATGAGTTGAATTCTCATTGAGGGATTTCTCATTAACCCACTTCTTTTACAGGTGAAGACAGATCAAACTGAAATCAATGTTTGGGAATTTCAGACTCATTTCTCCTTTTCCAAGTTGCCTTCAATAGCTGTGGCCAGCTGTACAGTTTGGTATTGAGAGGGCATGGAGTTTTTGACATAACGTGATGATAATTGACTAAATTGTTTTCATAAGGGAGATTCATTTTAAAAATACTTAGAGTAATGACTTCTAGGTTGCTTTTGTGTGTTTTAATGAAAAGTAAATCTTAATTGGTGGTTTAATTGAAGGATTTACTCTACACCAGCTAACTGCCAGCAATACTTCCCTTGGTAGATGATAGTTATCATAAGTCTTTAAAAGAGACATCAATTTTTAAATTTATTTTGACTTAGGAAAATATTTAAGTTCCAAACAAGCCCACTGCACTGTTAGAACAAGAGACTGAAAATTGCACTTAGATAAATATGTTATTACATGTGTCATTTAATTAAATAAATAATTTTATGTAGTCTAAGAAAATTTTTTCAGTGAGCTCTGCTAATAAATAACTGTGTGATGAAGTCACATTATTGTGTACTCAATTGTCTTGCACTTCACTTCTCTCATTTGTGTAATGGAAATCCTTTTATTAACCACATGTGTTAATATTGTTAATATAAAACATAAAAGTTTAATGTAAATCATTGAATATTTATTGTGTCATATCATCACCCATAGTGGCTTATGAGTATTTTCAGTTTTCACATGAAGAATTTGAAATACAGAGAAACTTGGGGCCAAAGTTACAGAGCTAATCAATAATCAAATGAGAATTTGTGCCATATTGCCTTCCTATTTCTTTCATCAGCTTTTCTATCTGGCGAATAAGGAGAATCTAGTTCCCAATGTGGAAATATATCTACTAGTGTGCATTTATGCCACTAGAAAAGTGAGAAAATCAAGTAATTGGTATTTATTCTATATTTTGCAAGTTAATTATACATTTTAAAATGCATCCATGTACTAAAAATACATTGACTTAAAGTTTCATTCCTTGTATTTGCATGTGTTTTCTTACCATACTTTGGAGTGAACATGCACATATGAGTATTTTGTATGTTACATATTTGATAAAAAATTTAGATATATTCCTATCATACTCAAATTACCTCTTTTTCCTGCTGTTTTTCATGTTCAAACTTCTTAGGATTTTGCTAAAAAACAAATCATATAAAATTGCTATCATTTATAAAAATTAAATGGAGGAAATTTTGAAAATATTTACATTTAAACATGAGGGTTTTACCTGGTTGGTCTGTGCAATGAAATCCTTCAGAAAAATAAAAATAAAATTAGGTTAAATTTTTATGAACAATTTTTATTTGCCAATGTAAATCAGAAAATGAAAGCATGATAAGTTAAGGTGGACACCGTGCTTGGTAATATCATTAAAAACACAGGATAATTACTGAAACTTGTATGTTTCACTACTTTGTATAAGCCTGCTGTAGCAGAGACAGACAGATACAATCAAGAAAGAACAGAAAATTAATGAACATAGTACAATAAGAAGAATTTAATGAATGCTAATTTTCTACATCACTATATACCCTTCATATGACAACAAATAATGTATAATACCCCATCTGATTCTAAAAGAATTATATATTAATAATAAATTATAATAACCATAGATATATTCTCTTCATCATTCTTAGTGTCTTTTATGTTTAGGCTTCAAAGGAATTATAAAAAATAAGTACTTTCCCTAAGGATCTGAAAACCTTTGTGAAGAGATAAAGTATACACATGGTGGACTTAACAGGTAATGACAGAAAGTGATTCGAGTATAAATATCTATGTGACTCTCACAGGCAGATTTACAACTAAGTGTCACTGCTTATTCAGTAAAGTAAGTACCATAATTACAAAAATATGTCCATTTGCATGTCTGCCCACCTCCCATATTACAATTCTTTCTTATGGGCAACCTCTTTTCAGTTTACAGCATGGCTCCTAGTCAGTGTCTGATCCACAGAAGGTGACCAATAGATGTCAAAATAGTGAATGATGTCACCATGGAGAGAGCTCAAGGCAGATAAAAAGACTGCACATTTCATGTAAAGAAGGTGTTGGGGCACAGTGACACAATTTTAAGTAGGAAGCTAGTTTAGGAAGTGCTTGAATAGTGAAAGCTGTATTCATTCTGCCCTTAAAGATACATACTGGAAATTTACATCAGAATTGATATGTCACAACTAGGTGCATTGGCTAAAGTCCAACAACGATAACCCTGTAGAAAGATAATACAGTGTTTTACTGTTCTGAACATGGAAAATTGCCTCAGAATGAACATTATCTTACCTCACTGCTTGAAAGTCTTTCTACAGTCTGTAAAGGAAAAAAATTCAGAACTGGATTATTGGAGAATGTTATTATTATATAGTTGAAAAATTTTTCCTGAATAAAAAAAGTCTTACCTCAGTGGTTATGCTGAGTTCTTCCTTCTGTGAAGAAAAAAACTCCATTTAGTTTTCTTAGCTAACTCATCTTTCCTATTTACTTTTTATTTTCTTCATGAAGTGATATTCCCTTCACAAATTTAAGAAATACAAAATATAGTGTATTTTTTGAAGCCTTGAAAAGTAATTGCTTTTATGTCTTTTATATCTGGTAACTCTAATGGTATATTTTTATTCTACCTGAAGGAAGAACATATTTGATGGGTAACAGAGAGGGAGTTATTTTAATATTTATCAAACACCTTTTACTATGATTACACATATGTTTATAATTTTAATTATTGCTTGATACTTCACCCTCTGGATGTCTTTGGACAGACACAGGCAGGATTTGGCCCAATGCCCCTGGGTAAGAGGTGCATGAGTTTCATCACTGGGTATGGTATATTTACCTAGGTTGTACATGCATGCCACTGTACTTGTGCAATATCATTCTTTTTAATGTTTATTTCTTCTTCTTTTGTCCCATGCCCATGCTTATTTGCTTATTTGGTTTTTCTTTGGGGACTGGTAGCATTTTACCCAGATTTCTGGCCCTATTGGACACTATTGAAATAGTGAATATACATGATTATCTTAAAAGTATAAAAAAATTCTGCTGAAAATCTGCATTATTTGTACATTTAATATGTTGGTGATGTGGTTCTCTTCCTGCGGGAAGACATTTCATGTTTGTTTAGCTATTTAGAGATGTTCTTACCTCCATTGCAAGGGCAAGGGCCGCCAGGCAGGCGAGGATGAGGACCTTCATGGTGCTCAAGGCCTGTGAGAGGGAAAAAAGTACCGTGGTTGTCAGTGTGATGTATTCCTTAATTAAGTAGGCTTATCTCTCTTTTAAAGAAACAAAGTGACTATACTTTAGAAAAATTACTGATAGAAGTTTTATTATATAACCAAAGTCAAAATCTTCTATGGCTCCTTAGGCTTACTTATCAACTTTGTGCTTCAGTGAAGGCATTCAGAGATTTCAGCTTTGAACTCTACCCTACCTTACTCTTTTTTATCTCAGCTACAGTGCATTGTATATTTTTGAAAGATAGGAAAAATTTGTAAACAGATAATGCTTTATTAATTGATTTATTTATTCAAAATGAGTAATATTTATTAGTCATGTTGTCTAGCATCTGGGTTTAAAGCAGTGAACAAAATATTAAGGTTTCAGTCCCAAGGAATCCTCATAGCCATTGGGAACAGGTTAGTTAAAAAATGTACACATAGAAGATCATAGTTTATTTTCCCTTTCTTTATTAAATGAAAGAATTTTATGAATATTTGGTTTAGTCATCTCTCTTGATTTCTAATAAGACTGAGATTTCATTTGAGCATTTCACTTGCTCCATTTATCCAGATGTTTTTATAGGACTGTTCCATTTATTTATCCTCTATGTGTAGTCACTCCACAGTCTTCATCCCCACACACCTAATGGCATGTCTTCTCCTTTGTGCCATGTAACTTTAGACATCATACTCCACCCTTCCATTTTCTCTGATTTTTTGATCATTTACCAAAGAATCGGGTTCTCTTTCCCAGTCCCCAAAGCAGACTACTTATTATTATAGCATAATATAAAATATATGTTAACATTTTTGACCAAAAGGTACTAAATGCTTCATTTTGTTCCATCTCTATAATATCTAGTAAAAAATTGGTTTGTGCCACCAATATGCTTCAACATACAATCTTCATTCCCAGACTTGTAAACTAAGTTTCTGCTACAAGGAGCAAGTCAAGGAGAATATATTGAAGACCCACAGGCACAGACAGCAGAGTGGGGATTGATTGTTGGAGTGGGGGTGGGTGGAGGGGGGTGGGCAGGGCAAGGGAGAGTGACGGGAAAAATGTGGGAAAACTGCAACTGGATGATAAACAAAAGAAATAAAGATCCTTGAACTTTTAAAAAAAGTCCCTAATTCATATGCAAAATATACTTTGCAATATTTAAGGCTGAAATATTTCTCTTTATTAGGCAAATGTGTATTCTAGATTTTCTCATGAGTATTATGCAATTCCCACTAATTTTATTTTGCTTAAGACTTAATAATTTTTCCTTGTCAGGTCTCAAATATATGTTATTATATTAGAGATTGTTATGACTAGGGAAGATCTCATTGAGTTTTCTATATTTTATAGTTAGCATTTATACACCAATTTTTAAGCCAAACTTTATTATTAATACATAGTCTAATGTATTCTTTCTTTAAAATCTCTTTTGTTTTCCTTTTCAAGTTACTTCTACCTCTTCTAGAATTTTTCTTACAAAATAAAATTTAGTGATTTTAACTGAATTCTGTTTTTTGTGTCTATTTTATTACAATTTTTACAATCTTATAAACTAAACAATAAAGTGGGATTGTAAACAACTTCAATGAATACACTCTTGTAAAAGAAATTGTTTATAAGCATTTCAAGTAGTGCATGCTCCCAAAAAGCCTCTCATGATATCCTTATTCAATATCCTACCTTTATAACTATCTGTTGAATAAAGCTTTCCCAATAATTTTTTACAATACTTTAAATATATTTGAGTTTATGACTATGATAAGTTTAATCAGTCTGGAAGACATGTAATTTATGAATTAGATCTTTTAATATAGCCTATTAACTTCCCTGTACTAAAATATATTAACCACTATTACTACATTTTCTTGGACTCATAAAGTTTATTTGGCCTTTTAATTTTTACCACATCTTCATACACATTTCTTCTTTTTTTTAACCTAATAGTATTATCAGAGAACACTATTGAGAATAATGTCAATATTATTCTATATACCTTTCTTTCAAAGACTATATTTTACAAATATTTTCTTCATATATCACAAACTAGTTGAAATAAATCTAAAGAGAAGAAGGTACATCAAATTTATACATGGAATTCTTACCTTTTTCTAAGGCGGAGGACGAGGCAAAGGAGGAACTAAGTGAACGATGGTGTGTCTGCTCCTGTGGCTGTTTATATACTGTGATCGATGGCATGTTAATTATGTGGTTCAAAATAAAACCAATAGTAGGCTTCAATTCCAAGAAGTCTGCATTAATAGAAAATGATTTCTGCCTAATGTCTTTCCCCAGAAATGCTGGGGAACATTTTAACAAGGAAGCAATTCACATCTGACAAACGAAATCTCTCCAGGAAATGCAATTGTCTAATAACTAAAGACAGTCTTTGGAGGACAGTGACCCTCTGGCTCAGTCCCCAAGTTGTCTCAGAGAACTTGGTCTCTAGCACTTGGTGAGTCCTCAAGATCTCAATTGTGGGGAGTGCTGTATGAGCACCAGACATGCACAGGGGCTTACAAAGGCCACAATTGCACACTAACCTGAGCAGCTATTAGCATTTTATGCCGCCATGGAGAAAAATTACAGATAACAAGTCCATCATGGTAGCTTAGTCATGTGAGTCAAACTGCAAAGCTTCCAGGGCCACTTGATTTGAGTACAATAAATCCTTAACTTAAATTCATTATCTTGTATACAGAGGAATAATCTTTTCTGTAATAGAACATCTCAAAAACGGAATCTGGATGCCTCATATCGGCAAAATTCTTGGTAATTCTGTTGTGAAAATTTTGTAAAATATCATGGAGACTTATTTACCTGGTAAATAAAAAAGGCAAATATGTTACCTTTTTTTTCAAGCACTATAATATAATTATTCTATTGTTTTACCGAGTACTAACTCTATGCCAGAAATTGTGTCCTTTACACACTTACTGTGTATGATTGTAACAAAAACACAACAAGGGTTTTCCTCTCCATATTTTTGATGAAAAAACTCAGACACCAATACATTAAATAACTTACAAAATCTACATTATTTGTTAATTTCAAAAATTCCATTTGAAACCAGATCTGAGTACATGTATTTGTAGTTGATTATATGAAATGCTCTTGTATTAATCCCCTGAGTTGTTGTTATAAAAGTTAACTATCAATGTAGCATTTGGGCTTAAATATGCATCATTTGTTATGCCTTGATTGAAGGAATGGGCACTTTTGCTGAGTGTGAGCAGGGTTGCTAGTCTTCAAGGAGCTCTTATTCTAGTTGAAACTAAAAATGGAACTGCCTTTTGACCCAGCAATTCTACTTCTAGGATTATACCCTAAAAATCATAAAACACCAGTTCAAAAGACTTATGCACCCCAATGTTTATAGCAGCACAATTTATAATAGCCAAGTGCTGGAAGTGACCTAAATTCCATCAGTAAATGAGTGGATCAAAAAACTATGGTACAATTACACAATGGAATGCTACCCAGAGGAAAGAAAGAAGGAACTCATGCCTTTCGGAGACACCATTGGGTGGAACTGGAGAGCATTATACTAAGTGAAATGAGCCAGGCAGTGAAAGAAAAATACCATATGATTTTACTTATAAGTGGAACCTAATCAACAAAACAAACAAGCAAGCAATTTATAACCAGAGGCATCGAAATAAAGAACAAACTGACAGTAACCAGAAGGGAGAGGCAAGAGGGATAATGGGGGACAGAAAGGGAACGCTCATCAAGGAACATGTATAAACGACCCATGGTCAAAGCCAAAGGGGGATAGGATCAAACGTCAAGATGGGGATGGTTGGGTTGGGAGAGAATAGTGGGAGAAAATGGTAAAAAGAAACAAAGGAATTATGAATGTTTTGAGACAATTAAATGTGGATAAAGTATTTGGTTGAAGGAAACATGGGTGCTTGTATGGCAATACACCACATTTGATAGATTCTGTACTTTAGTAACAGAAAGGATACAGAATATATTACCATTGCAGGTGTTTTTTGGAGTCCTATCATGGATGATTTGAATTTCAGAACGCATTGTGACATAATTCACTGAAAATAATACTTTTAGATATTTGAAAGAAAATGGATTTAAAAATTTTTGGACTATATGTTTTATGAAAATATCTCAGGCAACCTAGTAAGAGAGATTGTTATGATATGTTACTACAGTAGCCTAGGATAAACATCATGATGACCTCAACTATGGAAATGGTATTGAACATCTTAGATAAGGGAAAGAAAACTTATTATTAAAATAAGAGAAATTATAGAAATCTGGGAATTGATTGAATAGAATATGCCAGGATAATTTAAAATTTACCCACATCATAAGCCAAGTTGGAAACCAAGCTGAAATTAGAAAAGAAATACTCAGTTAAGTCTTATATGTGGTAAGTTTGAATGTGTCTAAGACATGTTGTTGTTAAATATAATGCTCAGTGGCATCACCTGTGCAAAGTAGGGATGATTTTTTTCTGGTAAAGAAGTAAATGAACTTCTCCAGGTAAGAAGTGGCAGGTGAAAAGAGAAATTGTCTAAGAAGAAGCTCAAGTCTACCCTGTTATCCAGAGTCTGGTATAGCAGAAGGAAATAGGAAATAATATAGAATATCATGGAGCAAAAAGTAGAGGGTCATTGGAGGAGCCATGGGAAGAAATAGCTGGAAAATAATCAATGAAGGCAAGGGTGAAAACGCTACACAGGTGTGGAATAAGGTGGAAATAGAAGAGATTTCTGGAAATATGGAGTCATTATCGTTGTAACCATTGAGATACACTCTAAGTGGTTAAAAGTATTTCTGAGGAATTAAAAGCAGCACTACTCTTCAGAGATTTTAGAATTAGAACTAAGGGCACCTATAGAATGTTATCTATGACTATAGGAACAACCAGAGCCATATGAAAGCAATTTTAGGACAGAGATTCTTAGCTTAACAGAAAGAGGCCAATGGTGAGAAATGGCTGAAACACACCAAAGGGGTGGGGATTAAATTGATAAAGGAAGATCCAGTAGGATAAGAGTTGCAGCCAAAAGAAATAGACCTATACAGAATGTACCAGTTTCTCTGAGAATAAAGAAAGGGAGGAGAAGATGAGTAAATATAATACATACTTTGAAACACAGGTTAGAAATGGGAAAAAAATGGTCCTACTTTTCCAGTTAGGTGCAGGATGGAGTTTTCAACTGTCAGTGAGGGAAGTGGATAGGACTTTGGGAACATATTAGGTTAATAGGAAAATTAGAATAAATACAAATATCCACAGCATTAATGCCCAAATGAAAGTAGAAATCACCTTGTTTTCTTTACCTAAGTGGACTTATTTTAAGATGGTTGCAGTATAGTATTAATAGGTCAAGGGAATTGTTGAGGTGGGGGCAGAGAGTAGAATGCGTTTTTGCTAAATGACTAATCATAAAGTGCTGGTTGTTCTAGGGAGGAGGAGGTGGTAGCAGTTGGGTAGTAAAGTTGAACCCCCCAGAAGGACTGGAATGACTAGAAACAGGAAAAAAGGCAAAAATCAGCCCTAATTAGAATGAGCAATATCATGAAGTACACATTAGAGCTTTTTTTTTTTTTATCAGAGGGGAATTAGAACATAAGAAAGAAGAGACTTTCTGAATAATGACTTGATACAAAAAATAGTCATACATGTAATACTGTATATTGAAGATAGGTGGACTGGACTAGGAGGTCATTAAGATAAAGAGTGAAATGTATTCCATACTATGTCTATGTTTTTCAGAAATTTTACTAGTTGCCAGTAATGCAACAGTAAACAAAAATGCAAAATTCTTGTACCTGAAGAGACAAAAAGCCTTTAGGATTAACTAACATGAAACTTACTTATAATGAAATGTAAAAAACATTTTAATGAAGCTGTAAAAATATGCAATAGACACAAATGAAATACCTAGTTTATTTTAGCTGATGGAAGAGAGGCAGAGAGGGATTACATGTACACTTGATCTTGAGCAGGATTATGAAGACAAATGAAGGGTTTGACCTGAGAAGGGGAATTATAGGCTAAAGAAAAAAGAAAGAATAGGGTCTTGGATATCAGAACCAAGTAACAGCATCTAAATCAAGTACTAAATGGGGTCATGAAGCATAACAAAGGGAGTAGATGGAAGTGAGAACAGAGGAAGAGAAAGCTGTCAGATAACTATGAGCAAAGCATGCTGTGCTCATAAAGAACATGAATTTTCCCTGGCTGGTGTGGCTCAGTGGACTGAGCGCGAGCCTGCAAAACAAAAGGTTGCAAGTTCGATTCCCAGTCAGGGCACATGCTTGGGTTGCAGGCCAGGTCCCCAGTGCAGGGCTCACGAGAAGCAACCACATATTGATGTTTCTCTCCCTCTCTTTCTCCCTCCCTTCTCCTCTTTCCAAAAAAATCAATAAATAAAATCTTAAAAAAAAAGAACATGAATTTTATTCTGTAGATAGTGGGGATTTGATGAAGTGTTTTAGGACAGAGGGTAACATTTGGAAAATAATTACTTGTAGAATATAATTGATAACAATACAAATTTTTGAAAACGAATCTCAGTCTTTATCTTAGGTATTTTGCAGTGTGTGAATTTTGCAGTGTGTGAATGTTTATCAGCTAAGGTTCAAGGAAGGACAGAAGATAGAAAAAGAAAGGAAATTTAAACTTAGGGAAGAGAAAGGTCTTAGCCAAAGTCCACAGTAAAATCTAAAGTCAGCCTCAAAAGTACTTAATATGTCCCTATTTACAAAAGCAGTCTTCAGGTTTCTGTCTCTTCAGTGGTTGATGTTCACAAATGTAATTGTCAGTTGTGTTTAACACTGCTCAATTTTACAGCGTTGTTTTCTTCTGTTCACTGCGTGTTACAGATCCTTTCAGGACTTCAGCACAGTTAGGTACCTTTCAAAATGAGTCAATAAAATATTGAAATGATTAGTCATTTTCCTTTATAATGTGACTTCTATTCATATTACGGAAGATGTATGAGGGAAGGTAATACTTCTAATAGTCATTTAAGTTTTGTGTTGCTTAGAATACCTAAGTCAATGCCTATTGTCTACTTGAACTATTCAGCTAATACTTATTCTAAGACTATGTTCATATTGATCCCAGATGAAGTCAAGAAGGAAATGATGAAATAACCCCAATGTCATCGGTCCAATAAGTAAAGGCCCTGGCTGTCCTGTGTGCCATAAGTATTAGCTCTGTGTTGACAACTCATAGGTAAAAAAAAAGTGTAATTTCTAAGAAATGAATTACAAAAGCAAGCATGTCCTACCCATTCAACGTTTCCTTTTTATTTTCTCAGCAAATGATTTGCATATTGTGCAATAAATACAGCATTTCCTTGTTACTCACTTTATTTTGAATTACATTAATCGGTGTAGTTAAAGACTCAATTGGGTCAGAAATGTATGCAAAACCTTGATCAAAGAAATCATGAAGATACATAGCAAAAAGGTTTGCCCCCCCAAAAAAATATTGAAAAGCCAGAGATTTAAGAAAACATGAAGTGTCACTGGCTAAGTAAGTATCAGAACACAATGATAAGTAAGAAGCAAAGTGCCACGTGAACAACCCGAGATTTCCCAAGGTGTAACTTTGGTTGCCATTTTATAACACAAAATACGAATATTATACTTTGAAACTTTATAAGACAACCCTGTGTGAGGAGCAAGATACCATCAAAGCAAGTAGTTCTAGGACTATTTGTCATAAACAGAATTTGCTCATCCAAAGCTCATTTCCATATTGGATGATGGATTGGAAAGATTCAGGCATGAAATTAGGGTGCAACAAAAAGGTAAGAGTGGAAACCATATAAATAACACCTTCAAGAAAAAAGCAGATAGAAAAGCAAGTTAAGAGTGCAATAAAGGAAGCAAAAATCTTCAAAAAAAATAAAGGAATGGTAAGACACCCTAAATATCATCCATATGGTATGTTAAAGATTATTTAGAGATGAAAAAACTGAGGTTGTGAGAATTGTGCATTATTCTCTCAGGGTACTACAGCTATTTAGAGACAGAGCTGGTAGCAAAATCCTCAGTTTTTTGAATAATATTGGAGGAACTGTTTAATAATTTCTAAAACATGGGGAGGGATGGGAAGAAACATAAAATAAATACATAGCATGTGGACTTGTATAATGATCCAGGTTTATGAGCAATATAACCTATAATTGATTAACTTTGACCAACTAGGTAAAGATAGATATCTTAACATTATTTATATAGATGGAGTATTTTAATTCTTTTCATGAAATTATTCAAATATAATAAAATAATCTTGCATCAAAATGTAGCTATTAAAATTAATTTATAAAGTTAATCAAAGATTATGGAATAAGAAAAATGTTCTCTGAGCAGGTAGATACTATAGAAGTATAAGGCCCAATCCCAATTATTCTTACTTTACATATATAATTATGTTCTGCTTAATGATGAAGACACATTCTGAAAAATACATAGTTAGGTGATTTTGTCATTGTGTGAATGTCATAGAGTACACTTACAGTAACCTGGTGTAGCCTGCTACACACCCGGGCTATATCTTACAGCCTATCGCTACAGGCTACAAGCGTGTATTGCATGTTACCATACAAAACAACATGAGATTAAATCAAGAAAAGAGAAAGTGATGCAACTAAGAGATAAACCAGTAACTTAGTTGTTTATTATCATCAAGTACTATGTACCATATATGACTGTGCCACACCTTTACACAACTGGCAGCACAGTAGGTTTGTTCACACCACATGCACACAAACATGTGAATAATGCATTGCTCCACCGCATTACGATGACTATGATGCCACTAGGCAATAGGAGTTTTTATGCTCGATTATAATCTTACGGGACTGCTGTCATATATGACATCTGATGTTGAACAAAAAGTCTTTATGGGGTGCATGACTGCTGTAACATTTACCTCAGGTTCATGATGCATTTGTTAAGCACACATGATGTGCTACACTGAGGTTTCTCAACTGTACTTTGACACTTTGGGGGGCAGAACAGTTCTTTGTTGGAAGGGCTGCCTTGTGCATTGTAGGACGTTTAGCAGCACCACTGGCCTTCACTATGATATACCACAGATAGAACCAAAAATGTTCTCAAAAAAGCTCTGAATGTCCTCTGGGGTGGCAAAATCATCCTGAATTTAGAACTACTGTGTGGTTGATGCAAAAGATCACACAATGATACAAAAATAAAGACAACATTGTCCTGCTAACACGCTGATCATAAATGTGGAAGGACAGATAATTATACTTGGTCATGTAAGAAATTTCATCACTCCATAATCTTAATTTCACCCTTCCTCCTCTCCTATACCAGTTCCTACCTACTGAATAAATCCCCTTTACTATTTGAAAAAGAACCAGAACCTAAGACCTTAAAGTGATCCTGTCAATTTTTCTATGCTCCTTAAACTCTTTATGTCTATGTATCTCTCTTCTTCACTTCCAAGTGAAGTCCAGCTGTCACACTGTATATTCACTCCCACTTTCCTAGATAATTATTGAATACTCAACATAACAATACCTCTTCCTCACTTGCACAGTAAACAGCAGACGCCTTTCTTCCTATTTTACTGAGAAAACCGAAGCAGAAATGAGCTCTTCGAAATTGTGTCAACATGTAACTGCCCCATCTATTTATTTTTCCATATTCTTTGCCAGTTACTTTCGAAGAGTTAATCTTGCTACTATCAATACTAAACACTACACTATGAACAAGAAACCATACCTTCCTTTTGACTCAGGGAAATTTTATGGCATTACTATTTTCCTCTCTTTACATCTTTTCTGTTAACATTCTGTAATTCTCCTTACCTTAAAAAACATACTCTTTTATTTCCCTTGCCTTTGACATTAAATGCATAAAATCTTCTCTAAGACCAATATTTATATGTTTAGTACCTATGTTTTATTTCACTTATTTTATTGTTTTAGGTCTTATTTTTAAGTCTTTGGTCCATTAGGACTTAACTTTTAAGTATGATGACAAATAATCTACTTTCATTCTTTTGCATGTGGTTTTTCAATTTTCTCAGCACCATTTAATGAAGAAGCTTTCTTCTTTCCATCCTATGTATTGGGCTCCTATGTCAAAAATTAGTTGCTTATATATATACAGATTTATTTCTCAGCTCTCAATTCTATTCCACTGGTTTATGTGTCTGTTTGCCCACAACATGCTCAGTTGGTAATTGTCGCTCTGTAGCATAATTTGCAGGAAATCAGGGAATATGATACCTCTGGGTTTGTTCTTTTTTTTCAGATTGCTTTGGCTATCAGGATTTTTGTGGTTCCATACACATCTTTTATTTTTAATTCCACTGGATTCTAATGCAGATTGCATTAATTCTGTATGTTGCTTTGGGTAATATGGCCATTTTAACTATGTTGATTCTTCCAACCCATAGTCATGAAGTATCTTTCCATTTCTTTGTGTCTTCTTTAACTTCTTTTAATAATGTTATGTAGGTTTTAGTATGTAGATTCAAGACAACATGAAAGGAACTTGAGAATATCATGTTATGTAAGATAAGTCATACAGAAAATGTTAAGAAACACATGATTTTACTCATAGGTGGGATATAAAATTGAAAGCAACAAATGAACAAACAAGAAAAACAAACAAAAATTTATAGACACTGACAACAGTATGTTGGTTACCAGAGGGAAGGGGGTGGGTGGAGGTAGAAAAGGGGTTCAAAAATATGGTGACAGAAGGAGATTGACTTGGGGTGGTGAACATGTAGTGTATAATATACAGATGATATATTATAGAACCATGTTCTTGAGGCCTATATACTTTTATTGACCAATGTCACCACAATAAATTTAGTAAAATTTTAAAAAACACTTCTTTGGACCCCATTCCCATTCTCTTAGTTACACTACCCCATTTCTCTCTTATTCTTTGCAGGAGTAAGGAGAATAACTTTTTCAAAAATTGTACATACTTGGTATCTTGTTTCTCTGCTCTCACTTTTTTTATAATCATACTTTCATATCTACTATCCACAAAAACTTTTAGCAAGATCAAAACTGACATTAGTTTTCTTAAATCCAATGGTTATTTCTAGATCTTCCTCTTATTTACACTATTAGCAGCATTTGACATTTGTGACAGTTTCTTCATTTGGCTTCAGGGTAATTCTATCTTTTTGGCCACTCTATCTCTGATTCAGTGAAAGTTCCTCATTCATAGGACATGTGATTAGGTCTTGGAATTCTCCTTTCTGCCTGTACTCACTTCTCTGTTAAATTCATGCAGGTTTGTGTTTTTAATTACCATCAACTTATATCTCTCAAATTATCTTCCTGGCACTGGAACCCTGTTATGAGTGGTCTGGTGTGTGTGCTAGGATCCCTTGACCTGAAGTATCCCTCCTGGTATTTATCAAACACACATGGGTATGGGACCACATGTTCCTCATCTCTGTCTCTCTGCCCCTGTTATCTATCTGGATGGATGTGATTTCTAATTCCTTGATTATTGGGTATCCATACAGCTCAATTTTCTCAATTCTGGGTGATAGTTGTTTTTTGTTGTTGTTGTTTAGTTGTAATTTGTGCTGTGGTTGTGTGAGGAGGCAAGTCAGCAGGTAAGCCGTGTTTCCCTATGCCTCCGTATTGTGATTTATTGAGTCCTATGATTTTCTGGATAATGTAATTTTCTGTGATTAAGTAAGGAAGCAGGTCATGACATAGCTAGATGGATTTTCAAAGGTCAGCATAATCTTCTATTCAATCTCATTTCAATTGAGAAGTATTCTGTACTAAAATAAACCCCAATCCATGCAGTTTACATAAAATCAATAGAATAATAAGCAAAATATTGTCTTTAATCATATTTATTTTTAAAAGCTAATATGCTTTGAGTGCATGGCAAGAAAGAAAATCTCAGCTCTACAATGATTTAAATATTGGCAGCTAAAATCTATAAATTACAATGTACTATAATTTTTACGAGATTGAAACATACATTGCCTAAAAGTCATGGATATAAGAGTTCTCTTTCTTAGAAAAGCAATCAACACTAAAGGCCAGTCTCCATCCCTCCAGGGTTGCACAGAACAAAGAAAGCAAGTTTTGGAACCAAAGAAATTGGAGAATAGCAGGAGGGTAGTAAGGGTCTGATGCTGAGGCAAGAATCTGAGAGTTCAGGAAAGTTGGTAGATTTGCAGCAGGTTGAAACGTTCTTTTTTGGGATCACAAGGAAGCCTTTCCATGGTCTCACACACAGGATATTGTGATGTGGCAGGATTTACTTAGATTAAATTAAATGGCTTCCCCTGGGTTTTCTATATCTTTCTCCTTCTGTCCTTCCAAAGAAAAAGTACAAATGTGCCTTCAGCAAGGGCAAAACAAAGGCCAGTGTCTAGAGTTTCTGTTTCATGGTAAAGCCCAGTCTTTGAACCCCATAGTCACCTGCCAAGCCCTCTCAGTCCCCATTCAGTTAATTTAGCGCTGTTCCAGACTGTGCTGTTGTACCCAGCCTCCACCTGGAGCCTGTATTTCGAGTACATAGGGCTACCAGACCCTCACAGTCACTATGGAAAGAACAAGTGAGTGAAAAAGGCAAGTGAGTATATCTTGGGCCTGGAGACCAGGCCGTTTTTGAAATAACCAATCAACTTCCAAAGCTTTTAAGGGTTTCAAATGGGTCTACCTCCCATTCAATGCCTTCTTTTTCCAGGGTAGACTGAAATGCCTCTATAGTTTCCATTTGGGTTCTTAGCTTGCATGCCTCGTAGAGGCACTTCAGGCTACACCATTTTGCATGTGCTTGTACTTTGCATGTGCTTGTTCCACCCATAGTCTGGGGGAGTGGAATCGTAATATTGTAAAGCTTGGCCTTCTTCCCAGTATGGTGGAGGAAGGGTTGTTAATCCCCATTGAGGGGCAACGCTGAGAGCATCTGGAGTGTTTTAAGGCATATGTTCCTGGCTAAGCAAGTAGGCTTATAGTCCCAGGCTAATTGTGCTCAACAAGGTCTGATTCCTTTGCTTCCTTCCTTTATTAGTAACTAGCTAATTACCTTCAGTAGCAGAATGTCCAATTACATATACTGTGTCCTTTCTCCTGAATTGCTTTTAGACCCTCCAGTTTACATACTTTGACTGATGTGTAAAAGCAGGCTGAAACTGATCAAATAAAAAATGAAACTCTTCATGGGGCTTTCCTCCATTCTTAGTTAATTTTTGCCTTATACTTGCTCAGATTCAAAACTAAGAACAAGCATTTGTTTTCTCCCCTGCTCTTTAATAGCCCCTGCCTCTGCAATTAATAAATATATACAGTTTATAATTAGCCCATCAACTCACTATTTGTAACCATAGTGAGTTTTATTTATAACGTTTAAGTACAGCATGGCTTCAAAACGTGTATAGCTTTAAGTGGCAGACGTCATGCCAACATCATGTTAATTAGTCATTATTAATGAAATTAAGCACTAACAAAGCATTGACTCTGCATTGTGGTTTTCTTTTGGAAGATGCTAGGTTCAAGTATTAGCTTTTAAATAACCAATCAATGCCCTACCACTTAAAAAGATTTACTTACACTTACATATTTTTTTTCGGATGTTTCAACAGACTCTTTTACTTTGTGATTACATGTTTCTGGCCAAGTAACAACTGATATGATACCCATTACATCTTGTGTGGTGACACCCTGCATGAGGTGCTGGAGAATGAATGCAATAATATATATAAGGCACCCATGCAATCAATACTCAACATACAGCAAATACTTCAAAGTGGCAACCAGATTGATGATCACTTTTTATACTTAAGGGCTAAAGGCTTCCCCACAACTAATTATTATATCTTTACACAGCTCTGTTGAATTGAGTATTATTACATTCACATAAAAAATACAACATCAAACAGAATTAAGTTAATTATTCCAAAGTACACAGTAGTAAATTGTAAGTGAAAATAATCAACAAGCAGCTTATTAGACTCTTTGCTATTATAAAACAAAAATTCTACATAACCTGTGTTATTTACCTATTGGTGCTATAACAAATTACCAGAAACCTAGTAGCCTAAAGCAATGCAAACATTTTAATACAAACTGAAAAATACAGTATGGAGTTAAGAGTTAGGTGGTAAGTATACACCCAAGAAACTATCTCCACCATCAAGAACACAGACATGTTCATCTACTCTTAAAGTTTACTTTTGCCTCCTTGATTATTATTATTATTATTTTATGAGAATGTGTGTGGTAAGAACACATAACATAAAATCTACCCTCTTAGCAAATTTTAAGTACATAATACTGTTATGTATTATGTGTTAAGTACATGATATTGTTAGCTATAGGAACTGTGTTGTACAGCAAGTAGGTCTCTACAGTTCTCTTATCAGGCACAATTGAAACTTTGTACCCTCTGAACATCACAACCCTGTTTCCAGCCCCCTCCCTGAAAGCTTCCATTCTATTCTATGCTTCTGTGAGTTGACAATTTTAGAGTTTACATATGAGATCATACAATATTTTTCTTCCTGTATCTGGCATATTTGTATTAGCATAATATCATCAGGTCTATCCATTTTGCTCTAAATGGCAGACTTCCTTTTCTTAAATCTAAATAATATATTAGTTATGTACATACCATGTTTTCTTTATCTTTTCATCCAGTGATGCACTTTTAAGTTATTACTACATCTTGGCTAGTGTGACAAAACTGCATCAGCAAGGGAGTGCAGGTAGGTGTCATTCTGAGACCCTGATTTTAATTGCTTTGGGTAAATACCCAGAACTGTATCAGTTGGTAGTTCTATTTTTATTTTTTGAGGGACCTCCATAACATTTTCCATCATGGCTGTGTCAATTCACTTCTCACAGGGTGCCAGCGTTCCCTTTTCTCCACAGCCTCGCCAACACTTATCATTTTGTTTTCTTTTTGGCTTTTCTCTTCATTCTTTATTTTCTTCTCCTTCCCTCTCTCCCTTCCTCCCTCCCTCCCTTCCTTCCTCCCTTCCTTCCTTCTTTCTTTCATTATTAGCCATCCTTACAGGGAATCTTACAACAGTAACTCTCATATGCTGGCTTCCCTCCCTTGGTGTTGCCACTGTCAAATGTTTGTTACCTTTTTGATACACTAAAACTCATACCACATGGTTATTATTTTTGTTTTAAAATGTATCAATTTTTAAAGTTTTAAAACATAAGTAATTGAGATCTTTCATATTTGTCCCATATTTCCATTTTCTTTTTTTAATATATATTCTTTATTATATTTTTTGTATTTCCATTTCTAATGGAACATGACTCAGTGATAAAAAATAGGTGGAATCTAACCATCTGTAACAACATGGTTGGAACTAGAGAGTTTTATTCTGAGTGACATAAGACAGACAGAGGAGAATAAATGCCATGTGATTTCACTTATATGTGGATTGTGAGAAACAAAATAAATGACAGAAACAGGTTCACAGATACAGAGAATATTTTGAAGATTGAAAGACATGAGGGAAGGCAAGGATCCCAGCTCATTCTGATTGTGGTACTGGCTTTTGCTGCTCTGATAGACGTTGTCAGTAATATGGAGCAACAGAACCCTTACCATGCACTGTGCAGTGCACAAATCACATTAAAACTTCCATAAAACCCTGTGAGTTGGCTGTCATATAGACGTGCACATTGAAGCTCCAAAAATCAAGTAACTTTTAAAGCACATCTTAGCTGTTATGATACAGAGCTGTGAATCAGATTTCACAATTGAAACTTTTTTTTTCCAGGGTGACCATAAAACCTGACATCTGATGCTGGGTATTTTTGAAGGTGTAATGGCTTGACTGGAACTGTGGGTGCAAACCAAGACTTTCTAGAGCAAAAGCAGCATATAACAATCTTTTCTCTCCACTCTTTGATATCTTTTAATATTCACTTCAGAGCATCCACTTTATTTCAAGTCTCCCATGAATATTTTATGTATTTGTTTATTTATATTTTCCCCTCACCATTTATCCCCCCTACATCTTCTTCCATCTCCAACCATGCCCCTCTCCCCGTCAGTCACTACACTGTTGTCTGTGTTTTACCACAGCTACTTTTAACAACAGTGATAATCTAAAGTTAACATTAAAGAGCCCAATTAGGTTTCAGAAATTGCAATAAGCACAGGAAAATGTAAATATGCATAAAGGATTAATTTATTGAAATGACTGGCTAGAAAATAGTGATAACAAGCACAATTTCAGAAACTATTTTAAGACATACTTTTCATATGTTTATGGAACTTCCAACTCAAAAGTGACATTCTGTAGTACTTTTTGAATTAAAATTCAGAAAATAGAGGTTAAGAGTTGAATACAAATTAAGATGAATGTTATATAATACAATAAAGTACATAAATACATTTTCATTTTATCCATGTAGAATCATAAAAATAGTTAATTTTTTGATGGAGTGATATGAACATGTCACACTTCCAGTTGCAGTCAATTCTAGAGAATAGAGAACAAATATAGAATTAGTTGTTTTATTATATAACCATACATCTCTTTACATTTGTAATTTTAGTATGACTAACCAACTAGAAACATTTTATTACTATGGTACGAACTTGTGCCCCATATTACATAGAAAAGTCTCCAAAGACCAAATAACCTCTCACTTGAAACTGTTTTAGTGAAATATCTATTCTATTACAATCACTAAAAATTTTATACCTTAAGAATCTCAAAGCTATATTTTCTACCCTTTTTAATTCTCACAGTGTAATTCATTTTATTTTGACCCATGAATTAAAAGACAACATGCAAATTTTAAATGTAATAAAAGCAATTAAATGCTATGGAGTTTAAGGTAGAAATGAGAATGCAAGTTCATTTTTTTTAAAGCTAACACATATTTACATAAATAGAAGAAACTGCTTTTAGGTTTTTTCCCTAAAAATGACAATAATCAAGCATAAGGACATAGGCACTTAAAACCAAACCAAAAATATATCAATAACACTATAAAAGTTAAAATTATTTAAAATACAAACACATAATTTCAGTTAGTACATGATAGTCAACTAATCAGACAAATTGGTAGTTAATAAATAAATTCATATATTGGTGGAGTTACTACTTGGGCATATTCAGGTCAATGAAATGTAAAAATGTATTAACTGTAAACATAATTAGTCTAATCTTTAAATTCCCAAAGCTTACCAAAGTGAAGGGCAAATAACTTTAAAATCCTCTTAAATCTTAAAAAATAAATACATGAACAAACAAACACGAAAATAAACAAACTTTTGGCAAAAATACTTTAAAACATTCTGTGAGCCATGACCATTGTGACTCAGTTGGTTGGGTTTCATCCTGCAAAGCAGAAGTTCTCTGATCCACTTTCCCGTCAGGGCATACGCCTCAGTTGCGGGTTCGGTCCCTAGTAGAAGCATTTATGAGAGGCAATCTATTGATGTTTCTCACATCTGTTTCTGTCCCTCTCCTTCTCCCTCTCTTACCCCCTTTCTAAAAAGTAAAAATAAAAATTATAAACCTTTTATGAGTAATGAAATAAGTATCTCAATCATTTGCCTTCCCATGTGGATATAACAAAAACAAGATGTGAATTAAAGTATATGAAGAATAGATGTGAAAAAAGAGAAATCTTCAAAACTGTAGAAATAATAAGATTTTTTTATTTCACATCCAGATTGCCAAATTTAATTCTGCCTTTAGTAAGTTTCAAACTTCTTTATCTATATTCTCCACAGATCTATTGAATCAGAATCTCTGAAATAGTTTCCTTCCAATGTTCAGTATAGAAAACCAGAACAAATTGTATCCAAATATCTATGAGTAGTAGTAGACATCAGGATTTTGGGGGAAAAAATTTCCTAGGTTATATTATTGTGTAACTAGTGTTGAGAATCCCTGACGTAAATGTTTTACATATGGCTCCATGCATCATTCACTTATTCATTTATTCTGCATTTCTCACTCCTCTAATATCATGTAAACACCATGAATAAGACAGCAGAGTTGGTAAGTTAGGGCTTACCTGTTGCAAGCTGTAGACTGTGGCAATAGGTTGAGTCACAGGGTAGGACCCCTGGGCAGGGTCAAGCAGAGGCTCTTGGTAAAGCAGAAGGGCTTGGATGGGCATATCTCTCTGAGGGTAGGCGATCACTTGCTGGGAAAGAGGCAGGGCTTTGGGCTGAGAAAGGGACAGGAGGGGCTGAGCAGGAAGCATGGGAGTCTGAATAAGAGGCTGGGGCACCTGGTGCATCAAGGGCTGGAGCAGAGGCAGAGGAAGCTGTGGATTTTTGAGATCAGTGAGATTTGGGATTTGGCGTTGAAAAATTGGAACTGCTGGAGATTTCAGAAATGGCCTCACAAGGCGCTGAGGAAAGATGGTTGCCTTAGAATTAGGGCCTTGAATCATTTCGGGCTGAAGGACAGGCAACACCATAGCAGGTTGAGCAAGAGGCAGGACAGTTTGTGGAAACACAGTGTAAGGGATGGGCTCAGCGAAAGGAAAGACAAAAGGCTGTGACTGGACAATGGACTGAATTTTCTCCTGCTGTTCATCCTGGAGAGAAGGAGAAAGAATCTTTGAGTCCATGATTCAGCTGTCATTCCCATTCATGCTGAATTAACCTTCTCTCTTTTGGACAACCATAACTGACTAAAAGGAAAGTAAGAAAATCTTTTATTGATGCTGGCTAAGACATTATTTGGGGTCACATGAACACTAATGAGTTAAATTCTCATTGAGGGATTTCTCATTAACCCACTTCTTTTACAGGTGAAGACAGATCAAACTGAAATCAATGTCTGGGGATTTCAAACTCTTTTCTCCTTTTCCAAGTTGCCTTCAATAGCTGTGGCCAGCTGTACAGTTTGGTATTGAGAGGGCATGGAGTTTTCGACATAACGTGATGATAATTGACTAAATTGTTTTCATAAAGATTTATTTTAAAAATACTTAGAATAATGGCTTTAGGCTGCTTTTGTGTGTTTTAATGAAAAGTAAATCTTAATTGGTGGTTTAATTGAAGGATTTACTCTACACCAGCTAACTGCCAGCACTACTTCCCTTGGTAGATGGTAGTTACCCTAAGTCTTTAAGAAACATCAATCTTTACATTTATTTTGGTTTAGAAAAATACTTGTTGTAAGTTCTAAACAAACCCACTCCACTGATAGAAGAGGGCACTAAAATATTACAATTACAGAAATATGTTAGCACACGTGTAATTTACCCAAATGAAGAATTTCATGTGGTCTAAGAAAATCTTTCATTTTAAACAATCTCTGCTACTAAACTGCTGTGTGATGCTGGCACAGAACTGTGTACTCACTTGTCCTGTATCTCACTCACTGCTCTCCTCTGCGTAATGGGAAGTCTTTTAACTGCATGTATTCATAAATGTTGCTATAAAACATGTACAATTTTAATGTGAACCATTGCATATTTATTGTGTCAGCTCATCAACCCTACAGGATTATGAATATTTTCAGGTATCAGATGAAGTAATTGAAGTACAGAGAAACTTGGGGCCCAGGTTATAGAGCTAATCAGTGATCAAATTAAGATTTGTGCCATATTGTTTTCTTATTTCTTTCATTAGCCCATCTATTTTGATAATAAAGGGAATCTAGTTCCCATCCTGGAAATATATATACTCATGTGTGTTTGTGGAAAACTGATATATCATTAGTAAAATTAGCAACTTAATCATTATTCTTAAGTATTTAGTCTATTTTCTGCAAAGAGAAAAGATTTATGTCTTAAAAATATATTGACAAATTTTCATTTCTTTCACTGACATTTTTAATTACAATTCTTTAGACTACTGATGAATGCCTTTTAAATATTTAGAATAAAAATATTCTGTTATATTTTACAAAAATTTTAGAAATGTTATAAACAAATTACCTGTCTTTGCTGCTCTTTGTCATTTTCAAACTTCTCAGGTTTCTGTTAGAAAACAAACCACATGAAAAGAAATGGTATAATATGTAAAAACTGATTATAGGAAATTATGAAAATAGGTACATTAAAATAGAAAGATTGAATCCCCTAATGTGGGATATCAAACTGAAACTTACAGACCCACAACAGTATGGTGGTTCCCAGAGGGCAGGGGGTTGGTGGGATAGTAGAAAGTAAAGGGGGCCCAAGTATATGGTGGTGGAAAAGAATTTGAATTTGGGTGGTGGGCACACAATGCAATATACAGATCATGTATCACGAAAATGTACACTTGAGACCTATGTGATATTATTAACCAACATCACCTCAATAAATTTACTATAAATAAATAAATAGGTCTACTTTGTTGATGTGTGTAATGGATTCCTTCCGAAAAATAAAAATAAAATTAGGTTACGTCTTTACAAATTTTTACTTGTCCATATAAATCAGAAAATAAGGCATTTAATAGGTTAATGTGAACACCTTGCTTGATAACATCATTGAGAACTTAGGATATTTACTAAAACTTATATGTTCTACTTTTCTACAGAAGACAGTTGTATAAAAGACAGATAAATGCAAGAAAAATCAAGTATTGGTTTGCAAACCAATGTCACCACAATAAATTCAATTAAATTTTTTCTTAAAATACAAAAAAGGAAAGAACCTAGAATCATGATCATAGAATCATAGAACATGGAAAAGAATGAATAACATAGAAAAGAATTAGTGAACATAGTACAAAAAGAGGCATTTAATAGGTGCCATTTTTCCCTCTCACTATGTTCCCTTCCTGTGGCAACAATAATCTCTTATGTACCATCTCATTCTACAAGAATGTAACTCGTTAATCAGCAATTATAATAACCCTTGAAACATTCTGTGAATCATTCTTAGTTTATTTGTTATGTTCAAGCTTCTAATGAGTTGTAAGAACAGAATACTTTGTCCAAGAATCTGATAACATTTGTGGTCAAGTTTATCCATGTACCCTTTAGCAGGGGTTGACAGACCCCAAATGTGGTACAAGTGTGAATACCTACCTGACTCTCACAGGTACATTTAAGACTAAAACCAAGTCTCACTGCCTCTTATTTACTAAAGTGACTACTGAAATTACAAAAATGTCCATTTGCATGTCCACCCACCTCCTATATTGCCATTCTTTCCGATGGGCAGCCTCTTTTCAGTTTGTACCTTGGCTCCTAGTCAATGTCTGATCCACAAAAGGTGACCAATAAATGTCAGAACAGTGAATGAGGTCACCATGGGGAGAGCTCAAGACAGATGAAAAGACTGTACAGTTCATTTAAGGAAGGGGGTGGGGCACAGTGACTCAATTTCACTTAGCAAGCCAGCACAGAAAATGCTTGAATACTGAATTCTGCTGACATTTATTTTGCCCTTAAACATAGATAATGAAAATTTACATCAAAACTTATATATCAGAACTAGTGCATTGATTAAATGCCCTAAGTAGCACAGTATAAAGAGTCCACAGCATTTTACTGTTCCAAAACTGGGAATTGCCTCAGAATGAATATTATCTTACCTCTGTGTTTGAGAGGTTTTCTACAGTCTGTAAAGAAAAACAAAAGCAAAATCAACAACTGGATCACCAAAGTATGTTACTATTTTATGGTGAAATTTTTCTCTGAATACAAAATATCTTACCACAGTGGATACACGGAGTTCTTCCTTGTGGGGGGAAAAAGAAAAGAAAACACCATTTACTTTCCATAACTAACTCATTTTTCCTACTTATTTTTCACCTTCATTATGCAGAGCTATCTCCTTCACAAATTTAAGAAATAAAAATGTTGTATGTCTTCTGAGAGCCTTGGAAGGTAATTGTGTTTTATGTCTTTTATATTTGGTTACTCTAAATGGCATGTTTTTATTTTACCTGAAGGAAGAACATATTTGATGGGTAACAGAGAGGCAGTTATTTTAATATGCATCAAGCAGTTTTTATTAAGATTACACATATGTTTATAATTGTGATTATTGCCTGATATTTCACCCTCTGGATGTCTTTGGACAGACACAGGTAGGATTTGACCCAATGCCCCCGGGTAAGAGGTGCATGAGTTTCATCACTGGATATGGTATATTTATCTAGGTTGGATATCTATGGTATTCATTTGTACTTGTGCAGTATTACTCTCTTTAATGTTTGTTTCTTTTGTTTTGTCTGTTGCTTATTTGCTGGTTTGTTTTTGTTTTAGGGACTGGTAGCATGTTACCCCGATTTGTGTCCCTACAGGACACTGTTGAAATAGTGAATGACTATTCATGACTTCTTTAAAGAATTTTAAAAATTCTGCTGAATCTGCTTTATTTGTACACTTATGAAGTTGATGATATGGTTCTCTACACATGGGCAGACATTTCACTTCATGTTAATTATCTAGAGATTTTCTTACCTCCGTTGCAAGGGCAAGGGCCGCCAGGCAGGCGAGGATGAGGACCCTCATGGTGCTCAAGGCCTGTGAGAGGGAAAAAAGTACCGTGGTTGTCAGTGTGATGTATTCCTTAATTAAGTATAGGCTTATCTCTCTTTGAAAAAACAAAGTGACAGTGTTTTAGAAAAATCACTAATAGACGTTTTATTATATAACTAAAGTCGAAACCTTCCATGGCTCCTTAGGCTTACTTATCAACTTTGTGCTTCAGTGAAAGCCATCCAGAGTTTTCAGCTCTCCGCTCTACCCCACCTCACTCTTCTTTTATATCATTTACAGTACAATGTGAATTTTTGAGAGACAGAAAAAAATGTAAATAGATAAGGCTTTATTTATTTATTTGTTTCATCAAAATGAGTGGTATTTACTCAGCACTCTTAGTTGCCCAAAGCTGTGTAGGGTCTGCATTTAAAGCAGTGAACAAAATATTAAGGTTTCAGCCCCGAGGAATCCTCATATCCATTGGGAACAGGTTAATTAAAAAATGTACACATAGAAGATCATAGTTTATTGTCCCTTTCTTTATTAAATGAAAGAATTTTATGAATATTTGGCTTAATCATATCTCTTTATTTCTAATAAGACTGAGATTTTATTTGAGCATTTCACTTGCTCCATTTATCCACATGTTTTTGTAGGACTGTTCCATTTATTTATTCTCTACGTGTAGTCATTCCACAGTCTTCATCCCTACACACCTAATGGCGTGTCTTCTCCTTCATGCCGTGTAACTTTAGACATCATACACCACACTTCTGTTTTCTCTGATTTCTTGATGATTTGCCAAAGGATCGGGTTCTCTTTCCCAGTCCCCATAGCAGACTACTTATTATAGTAGCATAAAATGAAATAAAATAAAATAATAAAATAAAATATAATAAAATGTTAATACTTTTGAGCAAAATGTACAAAAGGCTTCATTTTGTTCCATCTCTATAATTTCTAGTTAAAAAAATACTTGTGCCATAATACACTTTGACATACAATCTACAATTTTAGATTTATAAAGTAAATTTCTGCTACAAATATTTCATGAACAAGTTTCTAATTCATGTGCAAAATGCACTTTGTAATATTCAAAGCTGAAATATTTCTCTTTATTAGGCAAATATGTTTTCTACATTTTTCTAATGGGTGCTATATAATTCTTACTAATTTTAGTTTGCATAAGACCTCTATAAGTTTCCAATTAATTTTTCACTTCAGGTCTCAAAATTATGTTACTATATTAAAGATCATTACAAGTAGGGAAGATCTCATTGCATTTCCTATATTTCATAGTTAACATTTTATATACTAATTTTTAGACAAATTTTATTATTGAAATACAGAGTCTAATATACTTGTTCTTTAAATCTTTTTTCAACTTTTTTTATTCTAAAATTTTTCTCACAAAGTAAAATTTAGTTTCATTTTAATTGAACTCTGTTTTTCCTATTTTATTATTTTTTAAATATCTTAAATTAAATGATAACATGGGATGTTACATGTTGTAAACTAGTTCAATGAATACCTCTTCTAAAATATTATTTATAAACATTTCAAATAGTATATGTTTCTAACTACTCGCATAATATCTTGATTCACACTATGCTACCTTTATGACTACCTATTGAATAAAGCTTTCAGAATAATTTCCAAAAATAATTTAAATATATTCAGTTTTATAACTTTAATATGTTTAACCAAATTGGAACACATAACTCACAAATTAGATCTTTTCATATAGCCTGTTAACTACCCTAAACTAAAAAATATATAACCACATTTTTGAAAACATTACTACATTTTTTGGACTCATTAAGCTTATTCAGCCTTATAACTTTCACCAAATCTTCAGAGATACTTCTACTTTTTTTAACTTAAGTGTTGAGAATAATGTCAGTACTACTTTAAGTACCTTTGTTTCAAAACCTGTATTTTACAAATCAATTTCTTCATACATCTCAACCTAGTTGAAAGAAAGCTACAGAGAAGACACATCAAATTTATATGGGAAATTCTTACCTTTTTTCCCAGGTGAAGGACAAGAAGTGAAGATGGCACTAAGTGGCTGATGGTGTGCCTGTGTTGTGGCTGCTTATATACTGTATTCGATGGCATGTTAATTTTGTGGTTTGAGATAAAATCAACAGTAGGTTTCAATTCCAAGAAGTCTGAATTAATAGAAAACGATTTCTGCCCAGTGTCTGTCCTCAGAATTGCTGGGAAGCATTTTAAGAAGGAAACAATTCACATCTGGCAAAGGAAATCTGTCCAGGAAATGCAGTTGTCTAGTAACTGAAGACAATCATTGGAGGACAGTGACCCTCTGGCTCATTCCCCAAGTTCAGACTTAATTAGGTCTCTAGCACTTGGTGGGTCCTCAAGATCTCACTTGGGGGGATGCTATCTGAACATTGGACATGCGCAGGGGTTTACAAAGGCCACCATTGCACGCTAACCTGAACAGCTGTTAGTGTTTTATGCCACTGTGGAGAAAAATGACAGATAACAAGTCCATGATGGTAGCTTAGTCATGTGAGTCAAACTGCACAGCTTCACAGACACTTAATTTAGGCACAATAAATAGTTAACTTAAAACTAATATCCTTTACTCAAGAGGATTAAGCCTTTCTATTTAGTGGAACATCTCAGAAAAGGAATCTGGGTAGCCCATATAGGCAAAATCTTTTGTAAATCTGTTACAAATTTTTTGTAAAATGTCATGAAAACTTATTTATCTGATAAATATTGGTTGCCTTTTTCAAATCAAGCATAATAACTAGAAGAGTTTTACTTTTTTACTTAGTGCCAGCCCTGAGGGAAGCTTTGTGCCCTTTAGAGACTTATTGTGTATGTTTGTAACAAAAACTTCATGAGAACTTTCCTTTCCATAATTTATATGAAGAAACTGAGACACCAATAAGTTAAGTAACTTGCAAAATCCATATATTTTGTTAATTGCAAAGATACCATTTAAAGCCATATCTGAGGACATGTATTTCTATTTGATTATGTGCAATGCCCATGTATTAACCCCATGAGTTGTTGTTATAAAATTTATCTATCAATGTAGCATTTGGGTTTAAACTTGCATATTTGTCATCCCTGCATTGGAGTAATGGGCACCTTTGCTGACTGTAAGCAGGGATTCTGGTCTTTAAGGAGCTATTATTCTAATTTAAACTTACAAGAATGAGGACAATTTTGAGACACAATTACATGTGAATAAATCAGCCTGACTGACAGAAATATGAATGCTTGAACAGTGATATACCATGTTTGTTGGATTCTGTATTTTAGAAAACACAGAATGCAGAGTATACAAGTTACTGTTACAGGGTTGTTTTTCTGTTTGTTTGTTTATTTTCTAGATTTTTGCTTATTTATTTTTAGAAAGAGGGGGAGGGAGGAAAAAAGGGAGAGAAACATCAGTGTGTGGTTGCCTCTTTCGCACCCCCTACTGGGAACCTGGCCTGCAATCCAGACATGTGCCCTGACTGGGAATCAAACCAGCAGCCCTTTGATTCACAGACTGGCACTCAATCCACTGAACCACAGCAGCCATGGCTGTTACAGGGTTTTGTTGAAGTCAGATCATGGGTGCTTTTGAATTTGAGACTTGCATTGTGATATAATTCAGTGAAAATAAGGAAGATATTAGAGGTTTGAAAGAAAAAGGGATTGTAAATTTTCTGGAATAGATGTTTTTATGACAATATGTCAAGCAACCTAGAAAAAGAGGTTATTATAAGAAATGTTATGATGACCTCAATTACAGAAATGATGCCGGGAATGTTAGGCAATGGAAAGCAAACTGACATTAAAATAAGAGAGATCTGAGAAGTCAGGGAAATGAATCATAAAAATTATCTATGTTGTAAGTCAATTTGGAAACCCAGCTGAAATTAGAAAGGAGATACTCAGTTAAATCTTCACATGGTAAGTTTGAATGTGTCTGAGATGTGATGTGAATTAAATATGATGCTCAATAGAGTCATATGTACAAGTGTAGAAAATAATTTCTATTTTCTGGCAAAGGAATAAATGAACTTATTTCAGGGAAAAAAATGGCAAGTCAAAAGCAAAATTGTCTAATAGAGTTCAAGTCTACCCTGTTTTTCAGAATCTGGTCCAGCAAAAGAAAACAGGAAATAACACAGAATATCATGGAGCATAAAGTAGAGGGTCATTGGCACCATGGAAACAAATAGCTAGTGAAAAAAAAGTCAAGGCAAGAGTGCAAATACTACACAGGTGTGGAATAAGGTGGAAGCAGGGAAAAGATTTCTGGACATATGGAGTCATTATCACTGTAACCATTGAGGTACACTCCAAGTAGTTAATAAGTAAGTAATGTCTAAGGAATTAAAAGCAATACTACTCTTCAGATATTTTAGAAGTAGAACTAAGGGCACCTATGGAATAGCATATATGACTAAAGGAACAACCAAAGTCATATGAAGGTAATTTTAGGATAGAGATTTTTAGTTTAAAAGAAAGAAGCAAGTGATGAGAAATGGCTGAAACACACCAAAGGGGTGGGGATTAAAATGAAAAGCAAGATCCAGTAAGATCAGAGTTACAACCAAAAGAAATAGACCTATACAGAATGTACCAGTTTCTCTGAGAATAAAGAAAAGAAGGAAAAGATCAGCAAATATAACGCATACTTCCAAACACAGGTTAAAAACTGAAAAAACAAATGGTCCACTTTTCCACTTTGGTGCAGGATGGGGTTTTCCACTGACAGTGAGGGAAGTGGATGTGGCTTTTGGGTATTTGAAAGAGGGAATATTTTTAATGTGAAAATAAAAATGAATAAGACTATCCACAGCATTAATACCTAGATGAGAGTAGAAATCACCTAGTTTTCTTTACCTAAGTGGATTTATTTTAAGATGGTTGCAGTATAATATGAATAAGTCAAGGGAATTGTTGGGGTGGGGGCAGGGATGTGGTTGTGCCAAACAACTAATCATAAAGTGCTAGTTGTTCTAAGGAGGAGGAGGTGGCATAGTTTGTGTCTGATTCTTCCGGGCCTGGGTGCTTGCACCAAGATCAGCTTTTACCAGTCCTGGGACCATGGGAAGATCATTAAGGTCACAAGGCATCCCACGTTTTGCTTCCACCTGTTTCCACCTGCTGGCTGCCTTTTATGCTCAGTCACTGGATGAGACTCTGGTTTACTTGAGTTGCATGAGGTAGGTTCACAATGAGTCACCAGGTAGGGACTAGTGGTATTCACTAGACTGATACAGGTTCAAATTCAGTGCCAGTGGTGGTTCAGAGACCACTCAGCAAATGTCCCCTGGTATACTAAGTCCAGCTGCCACATACTGGGTGCTCGCAATCTTTGCGTTAGTCCAGGGTCTCAGGGAGGCATTAGGCTGAGGTTAGCAGAATTTAAAGGTTCAGGATCATGATTTCTAAAGAAGTTTTTTCACTGTGCTTTGGTTTTCACTTTCTGCATCATCCTGAGTTAATTTTTTATTTTGTAAATTTTTTTAATTGTTGTTCAAGTACAGTTGTCTCCATTTTACCCCCACCATTCTCCCCACCCCAGCCATCCTCACTCCCAACTCTTGATCCTACCCTTCCTTGATTTTGTCCATTTGTCCATTCGAATATTCTTCCTAATGAAGATTATGATGAAACACGTAAAAATAATACTTAAATTTATATTTGAACATTTCTTTTTTTTAATTTTTTAAAAGATTTTATTTATTTATTTTTATAGAAAGGGGAAGGGAGGGAGAAAGAGAGGGAGAGAAACATTAATGCATGGTTGCCTCTCCAGTGTCCCCTACTGGGTATCTAGCCCACAACCCAGGCATGTGCCCCAACTGGGAATCAAACTGGCAACCCTTTGGTTTGCACCCATGCTCAATCCACTGAGCTACACCAACCAGGTCTATATTTGAACATTTCTATCTGCAATGTAATTTATATACCTCTCATTTAATCCAGTCCTACTTTATTATATCTATTCTAGATAAGAAAATTATAGTGTAAGGAGCTTAAGCAATCTCCAAGGTTACTGTAAAATTTGTGCACTCACAATAACCTTCCTTTCTGAAATTTCATATCTTTGGCTTGCATAATTCACTAATGTCTAGAATTTATTCTCTCCTGCTCTTCTTTCTTTCTGGGAGATTTTCAGGACTTCTCTATTTTTTCTCCCATATTACTTTGTTGTTATCAAAGGGTTCAGTCTTTTTCTGCTTCTCTTCTGACTCTACAGGAATATAACACATGCTGGTTTTGAGTTAAATAAATAAACATCATGGATTACATCATATACTGTAGAACATTCTTTCATTGTAGGAGAAGTGAAAGAGGAAGAGCAGGAAAGGAAGGAGAAAGTGCAGAAAAATGAGAAAGAAAAACAATAGGAAAGAAGAGGAGATATGAAATCCAGTATAACTATCATCATAAAAATCCATTCAGGGATTGCATCTTAATGCCACCACATTTTAATTTAAAACCACATTTGTGTTGTACCAGTCACTCTTTATTGATTGTTCTCTTGAATGAAAGACCCTGGCATTTTCACAGTGTGGTGTTTGGTTATAGAAGATACGATATTGTTTTACTTAATTATACAATAACAGCACAAGTTCGGGTCCATCAATATTCTAAGTCGACCTGTTCCTGGAGGATCAAACCATGAGAAACATACAAAGGTACTCCTGTGTTTAGAACCCACTGTTCTTGATTCCTTCTGTCACACATAATCCCCACATTTCCTAACATTTTGAAACAGAAAATGCGTGGAATAATGCCTACACTTTTGTGTCCCTACCTGAAATATGGGTAAGTTAAATTAAATGTAGGTTTAAATTCTGTATATTATCATGTGTCTATTTTTATTACTTTAGCAGGACTTTTTTTTTCTTTTCTTTTATGATGTTGCTGCTTGGTAGTGCCTTTGAATCACCAGTTCACATATTGTTCAGTAGGCTGTAAATACCATAGACCTGTTAGAATACTGCCTTTTAACAAGGCTTGAGAGAAATCACCAAAGAAATAAATGAGTGAAGAAAGAAGATGCAGTAAGTTGGTAATGAAGAGAGGAAGCAAAAGGAAGGAAAGAAGAAATCCATTTTACATTTTCAAAATGGTTAAAGTAGTATTCCGCTTTATCTTCAATACTTATTGAAATGTCAAACTCATTTAACACTTATTAAACCTTGTATAACTTTTTTCCATTAAAAGTATACTATAGATTAGATTTGTTTTACATTGAAAATCAACTATATATCTAAAAGGCATAAAAATCAATAAAAATATCAGAATGATTAAATTGAATTGGACTTCATTGGCCTTAATAAAACATTTACAAAGTTTTGTTTTCCATTCAGAGAATAACAATAATTTCCAAAGCATTTATCCAAACATAGTATAGAAGATAGACCTAATAAACATTTCCTTAAAACATCTGATACAAAATTATAGCTTAAATTCTATTTATAGGGTCAGGCCTATGAGCACATAATATAATTATGAGTTAATTATGTAGTTTCTGAAAATTTATGGTCAACAAAGAATCACCTGGAGATATTCATAACATTAGATTCCTACTGCGCCTCCTAGATTGTGGCACAAATACCTGGGAAGAGAGCCTATGAATTTGCATTTCCAACAAGATCTCTGATGATGCTGGCTCTGATGGTCACATGCACTACATATTGAGTAACTATGGTCTAGAACATAAAATATACCTAAACTTTAAAAGTGGTATTTTGGGAGTGTATTTAGTTTTGAGTATATTACATTATCCAACCAGTAGCAAAGAGGTGAATTTTATACAAATTTGCCTAAGGACTAAGTAAACACTATTTGTTCCTCTTATTTACTTAATACATGGCTTCCAGTGAGGAACACAAACCCCTAAAGACTCAAAGGAAGTAAAATCGATACCCAAACATACACATCAAGTTCCTATGTGAGACATAGATTACTGAGCTTCTGTGGTCATTGGACTTTAAAAATAACTGTTTTATTGTATTCTAATGGATTACTGTATTTTGTCAAACATTTGAATATACTTTAAAACTTAAAATACAGCTCTGGCTGGTGTGGTAGCTCAGTGGATTGAATGCCAGCCTGCAAACCGAAAGATTGCTGGTTCAGTTCCCTGTTAGGGCACATGTCTGGGGTGCAGGGCAGGTCTTCAGTAGTGGGCATGGGAGAGGCAACTACACATTGACATTTCTCTCCCTCTCTTTCTCCTTCTCTTTCCCTTTCTCTAAAAATAAATAAATAAAATATTTTTTAAAAAAGATTTAAAATACACTAGATTCAGTAGAAAAAGAATACATTATAATAATTTTAGGAGACATATTTGAATTAAATGGCTTCAATTTTATTATACCATTTGTCACCCTATATTAGAGAACCAGTAAAATTTTGATAAGATGGTATCATTCTGGGCACAGAGTTTTTTCCATCTTGGACACATATTTGTTGAAACAGGGCAGACGGTGTCATACAGAAACGCTTCCACCATTTCAAGTCATTTCCATGCTTACTTTAGCGCACTTTTCTCTCTGTCTTATTCATGCATACCTAGACAAACACTGGGATTAACAAGTGAAGGGTATAGTTTTTTCTGGTGACTCTGTTTCACAATCATCTATTGTAAAGTGTAAGTTTATTCTTTGTATCTGTCAAGACAGATTTTAGGCATTATTTTTAGTTCAATAATATGATCTCATAATTGACACAATTGAGAAAAACAAATGCAGGATTTCAGTGTGTATAAATACACCAGTCCTCTAGAAAAGCACACCATCTCTTCTGGCTTCGCCATTTCAGCTTCTCGAACTTCTGCATCTCATCTTGGGTAAAGGTAATGTAATCATGGACAACCTAACATGATGTCTTATTCTAATTTTTGTTTGCTAGAATGACTTGTAAATTATTTTTAAATGCATATAAGTTATTGATAATTTTTCCTAAAGAAACTTAAAGAAATAATAATCCTATGTGAGAATCTGAAGATGAGGACAGGGTCCCGATGCCTCTGCATTGACAGCAATGCTGCACCGAATGAATGATGAGGAGCAAGGGGGAGCTGTGCTCCTTGGACTCGGTGACAAAACCCAGATGTCTTTTTATTTTCTTGACTAAATATAAAATATCTACTGTGTGATTATTTGTTTTACTTTGAACTTGTTTCATGGTTATATTTTATAAGACAATGATCTTTAGAATAGCATAAGCCCTCCTTTTGCAAATATGGGTATTATTCTAAAGGCTTAATTAACCTTCATCAGAGTTACTGGAGAACCATCACTAACTCATTTTATTTACCTTTTCAACATCCTTTCTATCATTAAAATAGTTTCTGACTTTTTGCATTATTAGCCCTATGTAACAGACTTTTATTAATTTATTTTATTGAATCTATATTAATTTCATTTGTGATTTGGTTAAAAACAAGTTTTTATATTATGTCAAACTTCAACATTGTCTTCTTTGGATAATATTCTTTTAAGGATCCTAAAGTTTCCACATGTATATCTGTGATATCCAGTTTCTGTGAATTATCCCTTAATCCTCTACTTTCTGTGAATTATCCCTTAATCCTCTACTTTCAATAAAATTTAAGGTATGAATAACACTAAAAGCTGCATCCTTGTTTGTATCATAACAGAAATGAATGTTTGGTAAGTAGCAGACAATAAAAAAAACTTTTTCAAGAAATATATATATATTTCAATTTGTCCAGTGACACAGTCCTGAGTTTCTACAAATGCAGCAATATCAGCAAGTCAGGGATAAGAGAAATAACATCAGTCACAAATTCTGTTTCATATGTTAGAGATTTAAACTTATTAAGCAGAAGAAGGGTTACCCTATCATCAGAAAAAAAAAGTCACTCTATTGTTTTGTCAAAACTGATGCCCAAATGATGAAGGAGAAAAAAGCTTTCATCCAATATTTACCTTACCTCATAGTTCAAAAAGAGTTTTCATCTAGAAACCTGTAACTGAGAAGTGAATAGTCTGCTTTACTTCTCATACAACAGCAACAGAACCGAGTTCATTTGTCTAAACTGAATTATAAAAACATATCAAAGAGTCCAAGAGTAGGGTAATTTCATTGATAATTTGGAGATTAAAACATTGCTACTGATTCAATTTCTCAAAGTATCTTCAAATACTTTCCCTGAAACTTCTTTGTAATTTGATTTTACTCTATCCATTATCTTTCATGTTCTAAACCTAGAGTTATACCAACTCCACAATTCTCAAGTCAGGAACTTGACAGATTCTCTATCTGTATTACAAAACCAGTCCTTGTTGCTTATAATTCTAACTTCTGAGTATTTCTTTAAACTCTGCCTTAACCATTACCCCATAAGTCCTAGGTAAAGTGCCTATAATTTCACAACAACCTAAATGGTCAACCTGTCTTCATTTTTGTTCTTCTTACATGGTGAATTATTTCATTTTCTACATGCTATCTTCTCTCTGAGTTTTATTTATTTGTAGTTTCCTTAAACAGTGTCTTATCTATTCTATCAATTGGCCAAATAGTCCATTTAGTATTTTCTGTTAAAAAAAAAAGACAGTTCTTTTTTTCCATTTTCACCAGTAACTTTGTTGACTTGGATATTTTGAGTATGTTGGATGTCTCCTGACTCTAGTGGGTAGAGGACAGGGTTGCTGCTAAACATCCTCCAATGCATCCCCACAACAAAGAACTATTTGGCCAAAATGTCAATAGTACCAAGTAACTTTGCAAATCACTTTTGACAAGTTCAATCTGTCACAGTATCTCCTCTATATACTGCACTAATCTTTTGTGTTTCAGCTACATTTTTATCTTCTTGAAATAATAAAGCATAATATGATGAAAACTTTGCTTTTCTTCCATCTTCACTATTAAAATGGCTACACAAAAATTCAACAATTTTTGATAAGTTTTTAAAAAAGGCATTCTGATATGACAACTGTCACAATAAAACCTAACAAAAATGTTTCAAATGAAGTAAAAGACAACTAAGCACTACTAAAGCCATCATATGGAAAAAAACTAAAATTTTTTGACCAACTCAATATATACTCTTACACAATCTTTACCTTTTTTCTTTAATTTATTATCCCTTTCCCACCTTGGTCAGTTAAAGCTATCCATTTTGTCTGTTTTCATGGTACTTTGGTATCTCTATACCACAACAATGCCCCCTACTTGTCTCTAAGTTCCATGATGTCATACAATATGTTTGAATACTCTGTACCTCTAGCCAGTTTCACAAAGCCACAGATCATATTCTGATCAATAAATGACTGGAAAGCACAGGAATGAATGTGTTACTGATTTGTCACATGTGCTTTCACAGGACTCAACCAAGTATGAAGATCCTTGCCTTGGCCTTCATCATGGCTCTCATGTTTGCCATGATTGTAAGTATAGTGGAAAATGTTGAAGAAGAGTATATTCTGAGTAATTACTCAGAGAATGTTTCTATTTTCTTGCTCTAAGAACCATATTTGCATTGTCCAAACATGGCTTTGTCAATTCTAAAGTTTTGAATGAGTATTTTCCTTCAATTAGCTTACATCAGTACTTTAAGGACTTAGGATAATCCTTAGGTGCTCACACAGAGCACTAAGCACACACAGAACTGCAAGTGAGAAAAAATGAAAATCCAAGAACCAAGAAAACATAATCATAACACCAGACACCTGTGCAATTTATATTTAAACAGACATAGCATTTCAGAAACTTAAAACACACCCACCGAAAAAACATTGCTCTTGAGTTAACCCAAATTTTAACTTTTCAATTTCAGTTTCCTAATCACAGGGATAGATTTTTTCTAATCACAGACAAAAGAAACTTGGACCCAAGGGAACTGGTATTAGAATGCAGCAAATTAACTACAGCCAAAGTCTAGTCCTCATTCATGTTAAAGATGTCACTAAACATAAAACAACTAGCTTAGGGTTTCAGTTGCCTAAGACTTTGCCTCCATTTGTTTGATCATCATTGTGGCAGCTAAGTGCCTTTTGACAATCAATCTCTACAAATTTGAGATGTTCACTCTTTTCTTCTTTTCCTTTTTCAAGGGAGCTGATTCTTCATCTAAAGAGGTAAGACACTATCATTTTCTAGAAAACTTGAAAATTAAAGATTTTATTTATTTTTAGAGAGGGAAGGGAGGGAGAAAGAGAGAGAGAGAGGAACACCAATGTGCGGTTGCTGGGGGCTGTGGCCTGCAACTCAGGCATGTGCCCTGACTGGGAATTGAACCTGCGATACTTTGGTTCGCAGCCCATGCTCAATCCACTGAGCTATGCCAGCAAGGGCGAAAACTTGAAAATTAAACATGGAAAACAATTTTAATTGTTCTTTATTTTAACAGAAACATCGCCACTATAAACACAAATACAAAGTAAGTATTCCCCAGACAATGTGGTATAATGAAACACATCTTCTTCTCTGAGCATTTGTTCTCTTAGAAGAATCAAAATTTATCTCGGACACATGATTCCTGAGAGATGGGCTAAGCTCTACATCGAGTTTATTTATCAATGATGTACTGGTAAAGGACCCACAAGTTCCACAAGTTGAGTACTGGTAGCATTTAGATAGAGACTTATAAGGCTACCCTGAAGAAGACAAGTGATTTCACAAAATGTAAGTATCTTTGGTAATTATTTGCCTTGGCCCAAAGAATAATTGAAATTCTAGATCTACAAAATATAAT
Source organism: Tonatia bakeri (assembly GCA_004024845.1). Classification (NCBI taxonomy): domain Eukaryota; kingdom Metazoa; phylum Chordata; class Mammalia; order Chiroptera; family Phyllostomidae; genus Tonatia; species Tonatia bakeri. The sequence goes on along the minus strand of PVIA01002298.1, from coordinate 19,587 downwards.
ACATGCCTAAGGGATTATAGAGACTGCTAAAATCACAGAAGACATGGTAAGTTTTCACCATTTTAATTCTTGTGGAGGATGCTGAAGTCTTCAAGTTAAGTTAAATTGATCTTATTAAATAAGATAGAAAATTTCATTTACCTAGCATTTTTAAAAGAAATATATTCTTGATATATTATTTTCACATTCTATATCAATATAATAAGGTCTCAAATATTCTTACTAATATATTAAAGGGAGGAATTTTACATGGCACCAAATTAAAAGATCAGACAGGATAAATGAAAGATACTGAAATGAACAGAAGTGAATATTTTAAAAAGTAGGAGTTTTAAGAGACAGCAAGGTCATTATAGGCCAAGAGTGAGAAGCAGCAATTTCACCAAACCTGAAATTAACAAATTCCTTCTCCCTGGAAAATTCAAGGATAGGCAAAGTAGGAGCTCTGAGGTAATGTTTTAAAGAACATTTAAAATTGTATGAGTAGTTGTCTATAATCAATGGATTCACCTGTATTATAAAAGAATAGAATTGTCAACAATCAGTATAACTGCACATGGATTTCTATTTATCTCTTCCTTTAATCATTTTTCTTAGAAAAAAGTGAAAACCTAACAAAAAGTTTGAAGAAACAAACATGTAGATGATCTATGGGGATCTACCTTTTAAAACTCAGATTAAATTGAAATTACTGTGAAATATTTACACTGCCATTGTCTCAATTCTCTGTCATTGTTTTTTCAGGGAGGGTATAATCCATATCCATATCAACCATATCCACAAGGATATCCATACCCTTCTGCATATGGAAGAAACTAGTAAGCACAGGATGGATTATAGAGGTAAGCTACGACTAATGACATTGAAAAGTATTTCTATCTCTTATTTTTATTTATTATTAATTTTAAATCCTCACTACAAAATATGTTTTTATTGATTTTAGAGAAAGTGGAAGGGAAAAAGAGAGAGAGAGGGAAACTTTAATGAGTGACAGGGAAACGTGGTATGGTTGCCTCTCATACAGGCCCCGATCAGGGATCTAACCTGCCACCTAGGTATGCCCCATGACAGGAGGTGGAACCTGTAACTGTTCTGATGCCAAGGACGATGCTCCACCATCTGAACCACCCGGCCAAGGATCTAGTGAGAATTTCTGTTCTCCAGAAATTTCAGTGGTGATAGTTAAAACAAGAATAAACAAAACCAAGCCATCAAACCAAAAGCAGAACAGCTGAAGCAACATAAGCAGGTGTAGTTCTCCTAAAGTGCATTTATTCATCTAAAAGTTTCTAAAAGAAAACACCCATCTTGATATGGTTAGAGGTGAGATTTTCAAATGGGAGCTCTGGTGTCTTTTTTCCTGGTTCAAGAACTACCAGTTTCATGATCTTAAACTATTCCTCATCTTTTTCTAAACTGCTTTTTTCTCATGGACAAACTGGCATTATAACAATATGTGACCACTTCCTAAAATTGAGGAGGCTATTGACAGACATATTCCATCAATGCCTGTGATTAGAGTTGCATGTAATTGTGACTCCATGATGCCCTGCCACTAAATCTGTGCCTGGATATCTTTCTAAAATGTAACGTTTGGAGTAGTGGCACACACACCATCTGGGAACTTGTCAGAAATTTAGAGTCTATTGGGAGTAAAGGGGAGAAAACTGTACTTGAACAATAATTAAAATTAAAAAAAAGAAATTTAGAGTCTGAAGCCCATCCAGAGCTATTCAGTCAGAATCTGTATTTTAATAAGGTCCCTAAATTGAATCAGACCACAGAAGAGTTTGAGCCACTTTGCCTTGGCACTGTGGTTAGCATTAAGGATAAGGACACTGCTCCAATATAAAATTCTGGAAAGATTAAATAGCACTACAGAATAAAGCAGTTCTATAATTCAAAGTTGAAATACTTCTAACAAATTTCAATTAGTTTTGAATTCATATGAATAATATTTTCAAAAAAATCACATTATTGACAGGGTGAAGAATCTGAATTTATTCCCTAGGCATTAGGTGGATATAATTGATCAAGAAAGAATATATTAAGAATATCATTTGAGAGATGCAAATATAAGTGAAATGTGTATGCTGTATTTAAAGAAAGGGGCAGGGGACCTGAAATAGGCTCATGATAGAAAGACTTAAAAGTAATAGGAGAAAGGCTATGAAAAAGAATCATCAGATATGATGATGGATTGAATGACAGATGACACCAGGGAAGGAAGGGGAAGAAAAAGAAATGGAGCCCTGGCTGGTGTGGCTCAATGGATTGAGCATTCACCTGCAAACCAAAGTTCGCTGGTTTGATTCCCAGTCAGGGCACATGCCTGGGTTGTAAGCCAAGTCGTGCCCCCTGCATGGGGCACTCAAGAGTCAACCACACACTGATGTTTCTCTCCCCTCTTTCTCTTTACCTTTCCCTCTCTTTAAAAATAAATAAATACAATATTTTTAAAAAGAAATGGTTGTAAGTTCTCAGAACTGGACTAGCACATAAAAGTGCTTAGCAAATATGCCTCTCAGAAAAGAACCAACGCTATCCTGTGGTTTCTATCTGTTTGTCAAAGTGGTGGGGGTTCTTTTGTTCTGTTCTGTTTTTTAGGGAATTTTGCTTTGCGCCTCTGTGGCTAGGTGTAAATTATGGAACATTAAAAACATGTTTATTTTGAAATTGAATAGCATTCAAATTCAAAAGCCAAGTGAGCTAATATGCAGAATTGAACCTCCTGTGAGAAGTGACAAGTGAAAACAAAACATGATGGAAATTAATTTAAGAAATTTTTCATTTTTTGTCAATGTTTCTTAAGACCCTGAAATAGGTGCAAGGAAAAGTCATAGATTGTTACATAATTACTTTGGTGATTATTTTGGTGTTATATAATTACTTTGGTGATGGAAATAAGGAGTTCTTTAAGTGACTGGAAAGAATTGGAAATAAATGTAGTTATTTGTGATATTATTTTAAGAAGTATAGGTCCACCTGAAATATGTATTTATTCAGTCAAGAGATACTTCTGGACCTCATTGTGAGCAAGCAGTGAGATAACACTGGGATATAAATACCATTAAGCCTGAGTTTCTGCAGTAGACAGTTTATTACCTAGGTATAAAGATGGATATCAAAGCTGGCCATCAGCAGTCAGAATATCATTTGACAAAGCAGTGATGTGATCGCATGTGTTCTTGAGGCTTATTACACAGGCAGGAGTCTGGCAAGTGGGTGACAGGGAGTACTGACAGAACATCAAGAAGTTCAGTGGGAAAACATCAATTATTTAAGGTGAAAATCATTTGAGCTGAGAAAGAAGTAGTAGCAGTATCAGTAATTTATTCTAAAGCAGAAAATGATTGCATAACTATTTTACATAATGTTAGTAAAGCTTTTCCATGTGAATGATTTTAAACAAGGCATGATTTGGGTCAAGGATCCTCTGTCATGTCAAGGAAATACTTATACAAACATGGACAAGGAAAGACGTTTTAGAAATAAGACCATGGCCATGAGGAGAGTGCTCAAATCTCAGACATCTTAAAGCATCTCAAAATCTAACAGGAAAAGCCTTTTATAAAAGGGTACACAAAAGTATGCAAAGATTAGCACTAGCTATAAAGGGAAGGTGGGCAAGCTCATAAATGACCAGTAAAAAATTGCGTACACTGTGGTCAACCAATTCTCAGGATAAGCTGATAAAAAGGACACGTTCCATTTTTTAGTTCTTTATCAAGCTATGGAACAAGCAGAACTGATAGAGCCCAGAAGAGCCTATCATTTGGTGGAGATCAAATAAAGGGTATCAAAAAGGCAACTGTGAACACTTGGTCACACACAAAGGATCCAGTCTGGACGTAATTGAAAAACAAGAAAGCACAATGGTATTAAGCAATGACTTAGTCTGTAGTTTAATGAAAGGAATGTTTTCTTTCTCCACAGCCTTGGTCAGAAGTCTTCTCTACTCATGACCATTCTTCTTATTCAAGAATGATTTCCTCTTCTAGCGAGATATTATCAGCCCACATACAATAAATGTATCCAAAGTAACTTTGAAAGCATATTTCATAAAACAATTCCAAAAGTAGAGCATTACTTGTATTCTCTCATGTATTAAATTGGGACTTAAAAAATTTAACCCATCAATAAGGTTTCTGTGTATAAACTCCAGCTGGGAAAAAAAAAAGTCAGTCAAATCATGTTAGATGAAAAACACACACCCGATATCAATGATCAATAGTTCTAACAGTAGCAGTGATATTCTCTTCACTATTTGATTGTTTCTATTTTGTTCTGTATATTGAAGTATCATAAAATTAAACAAAAAAAATCTTTCCTGGAACAATAAATCAATCTATGAAACACATGCTGGATATATATTGTTTTAATTTCCTAACACTGGTGAAACAAAGTACAAAATCTTGTGGCAAAGAAAGAACAGCAGAGAAACAACAGCATTTTGTGATAGGTCCAGGATACAATTCAACTTTGCTTTTTCATTTTCTCTGGCATTATTGGCAATCCTTGACAATTCCTGGTTTGTAAGCACATCACTGCAATCTCTGTCTCTGTAGTTACAAAGCTGCCTTCTCTCTCTGTGCCTCTTCTTATAAAAACAGCAGTCATATTTAATTAAGGACACACACCTTACTCCTGAATAACCAGGTCTTAACAAATTATGTCTGCAATTACCCATATTTCCAAGTGACATCATATTCTGAGGTATGGAGAGGTAGGATTGGAACTTATCTTCAGGTTAGGATGCAAGTGAATGCATGGTACCTGTGTTTCTCTTGATTCTCATTAACATTTATATATTTTATTGATTATGCTATTACAGTTGTTCCAAGTTTTCCTTCTTTGGACCCCTCCTTCAGGTACCACCCTTTCTCATCAGCAACCCTCCCCTTAGTTCATATCTATGGATCACTCATATAAATTCTTTGGCTTTTCCATTTCCTATACTGTTCTCAACAAACCCCTGTCTATTCTGTACCTACCAATTTGTACTTCTTAATCCCTGCACCTTTTTCCCCATTCTCCTCCTTCCCCCTCCCAACTAATGATCCTCCAAATGATCTCTATATCTATAATTATTTCTGTTGTGATTTTATGCTTAGTTTGCTTTTATAGTGGTAATTAATTACCACTGTAATGCTTATAGTTTGATCTCCTTTTTCTGAAATAATTATTTTTAACATTTCATATAATAATTACTAGCTGATTGTGAACTCCTTTATATTACCTTGTTCGGAAGCACTTTATCTGCCCTTCCATTCTAAATGATAGCTTTGCTGGATAGAATAATCTAGGTTGTAGGTCCCTACTTTTCTTCACTCTGAATACTTCTTGCCGATCCCTTGTCGCCAGCAAAGTTTCTTTTGAGAAATCAGCTGAAAGTCTCTTGGGAATGCCTTTGTAGGTAACCATCTGCTTTTCTGTTGCTGCTTTTAAGATTCTCTCTTTATCTTTAACCTGTGGCATTTTAATTATGATGTGTCTTGTTGTGCTCCTCTTTGTGTATATCTTGTTTGGGATTCTCTGTGATTCCTGGACTTCTATGTCTATATCCTTCACCAAGTTAGGGAAGTTTTCTTTGAGTATTTTTTCAAATAAGTTTTCAATTTATTGTTTTTTCCATTCTCTTTCTGGTATCCCTATGAATCGAGTGCTGATATATTTGAAGTTGTTCCAGAAGCTCTTTACCCTATCCTCATTTATCTTGTATTCTTCTTTCTTCTTACTGTTCTAATTTAGTGTTTCTCTCTTCCTTACATTCCAAAATATTGATTTGATTCTCTGCTTCATCAACTCCACTGTGAATTCACTGTAAATTTTTCTTTATTTTACTTAGTGTAAACTTCATTTATGCCTTGTTTTTTTTATGCTGTTAAAGTAACCAATGTGTTACTTGAGTATCTTAATAACAAGTGTTTTGAACTCTGTATCTGATAGAATGCTTAACTCCATTTTGTCTATTCTTCTTCTGGAGTTTTGTTTTGTTCTTTCATTTGGGCTACATTCTTTTGTCTCTTCAATTTGACAATCTCCCTGTGTTTGTTTCTGTGCATTAGGCATAGTTGACTTATTTCTTGTCTTAGTAGCATGAGCTATTGCAGAAAAGTGAAAATGTAAGTTGGATGGCACAGAGCCTTAGGTAATGGCCAGGGCTGTGAAACCTATGTGAACCGGGTTAATGAAGTATCAGATATGGTGTCACTGTTCTGTGGCTCTGTGTAGGAGAGGGCTAAAAAAGGGACAATTGCTGCTGCCTGGCTTCTGGAGTTTTTGTCCAGGAGGAAGCCATCCCCTGCCTTTGCCCTGAGGCCAGATACTTCATTTTCTCCCCATATGTCACTGGTGCCCTTATAGCTGCTGCCCCAGTGCTGGAGCCCGGAGGAAACGAGTCTTCATACACCCTAAGTCTGTTTTGGACCCTTTAAGAGGAGATGCCTGAGAATCCCAAAGTTTCTTCCAATGCCACAACCTCCATTGGTTTTTAAAGCCAGAAGTTATGGGAACTTATCTTCCTGGCACTGCAACCCTGGGCTGGGTTGTCTGGCGTGGTGCAAGGACCCCTTGTCCCTGAGGTGTCCCTCTTGGTATTTATCAACCACACATGGTGCAGGACCACCCGTTCCTCATCTCTACCTCTCCACCCTCCTACATATCTAGGTGGATGTGACTTTTTAAAATTCCTGGGTTGTCAGAGTTCCCATACAGCTCAATTTTCTTTCGATTTGGGGTAATAGTTGTTTTGTTGTTTAGTTGTAAAGTTTTCTGTGGCTGGGTAAGAAGGCAAGACAGGAAGCAAGCCATGTTTTTCTAAGCCTCTATGCTGTTATAATCTGAGTTTTGTGATTATCTGGATAATGATTAAGGAATGAAGCAGGTCATGACACTGCTAGATGACTACTCAAAAGGTAATGTAATCATCTAGGCAGTCACCTTTTAATTGAAAACTATTCTGTACTTTAGCAAAAAGAAAAATAAAGTACCTACAAATAAAACTAACCAAGGAAATAAAAGACCTGTACTCAGAAAACTAAAGAAAGAAATTAAGAAGACACAAATAAATGAAAGCATATACTGTGTTCATGGACTGGAAGAATTAACTTCATCAAAATGTCCATACTACCCCAAAGCAATTTATAGATTAAACACAATCCTTATTAAAATACCAGTGACATATTTCCAGATACAAGACAAACATTTCAAAAAAAACTTTATTGAACAGTAAATGACCCTGAATAGCCACAGCAATTTTGAGAAAGAAAAACAAAGTAGGAGGGATCACAATACCTGACATCACACTATATTACAAGGCCACAGTAATCAAAACAATCTGGTATTGGCATAAGAACAGACACATAGACAAATGGAACAGAATAGAAAGCCCAGAAATAAAGCTAAGTCTCTATGGGTCAATTAATATTTGACCAAAGGGGCAGAAGCATTAAATGAAGTAAAAATAGCCTCTTCAACAAATGATGTTGGGAGGGCTGGACAGCTACATGCAAAAAAAATGAAACTCGACCACCCCATACACAAAAATAAACTCAAGATGGATAAAGGACTTAAATATAAGTAATGACACCAAAAAACACTTTCTTGCCTAAAGCATAGGCAAGAAAATCTCGGATATTCCACACAGCAATATTTCCACCAATATGTTCCTTAGAGCAATGGACATAGAGGAAAGAATAAACAAACAGGACTTCATCAAATTAAAAAGATTCTGTACAGCTAAAGAAAACATCAGCAAAATGAAGAGAACCAACCATATGGGAAAATATATTTGCCAATGATACCTTGGACAAGGGTTTGATCTCCAAAACATATAAATGACTCCACTCAAGGAAGACAAACAATCCAATTAAAAATTAGGCAAAAGACTTGAACAGATACTTCTCCAAGGAAGACATACGAAGGGCCCATAGACGTATGAAAGGATGCTCAGCATCACTAGCTATCAGAGAGATGCAAATTAAAACCAGAAGGATTTACCATTTCACATGGGTCTGAGTGGCCACCATAACCAAATCAATAAACAATAAATGCTGGTGAGGTTGTGGAAAAAAGGGAACCCTAGTACATTCTTGGTTTGAATGCAGACTGGTGCAGCCACTGTGGAAAACAGTATGGAATTTCCTCGCAAAACTAAAAATGGAACTGCCTTTTGACTTGGCAATTCCACTGCTGAAATTATAGTCTAGGTATCCAGAAACACCAATTCAAAAGAACCTATGCACCCCAATGTTCATAGCAGCATGATTTACAATAGCCAAGTGTTGAAAGCAACCCAAGTGCCCACAAGTAAATGAGTGGATCAAAAAACTATTCCATTACACAATGGAATACTATGCAGAAAGAAACAGGAACTACTTTCCTTTGCAACAGCATGGATGGAACTGGAGAGCATTATGCTAAATGGAATAAGCCAGGCAGTGAAAGACAAATATCATATGATCTCACCTATAAGAGGAACCTAATCAACAAAACAAACAAGTGAACAAAATATAACCAGAGACACTGAAATAAAGAACAAACTGACAGTAACCAGAGGGTTGGGGAAGAGGATAACTGGGGAAGGAAGGGGAATGGTCATCAAGGGACATGTATGAAGGACCCATTGACAAAGCCAAAGGGAGGTAGGATTGAGGGTGGGTGGTGGTATGGGTGGGGTCAGGGGAAATGGTGGTGGGAAAATGGAGACAACTGTACTTGAACAACAATAAAACAATTAAAAATATAAAAAATAAAATTACTTAAAATATCATACTTCTAAGTAAAATGAATAAAAAAGAAAAATTAAAACAAAAAGGTAGTATAAAACCATGGCACTAATCTTATAAAATTGCATTAGCACTTCCTTAAGTGTTTCTATTTAAATGATTTCTTTTTCCCTTTAAAGGACATGGAAATGAGTTATGGAGTTAAAACTGCATTTTCCTTTTTTAACTAAAAAATAGAAGGACATGTTCTTACCCACCAGTCTTCTAAAAGAATCATGTCTTTGTGGAGTGTGAGATTGTAGGTATATAAAGTGTCACTTTGTGTTTGTTTTCTGTTCTTATTTCTGTCAGGCATGATCTGCACACTTCCTATAAAGCTGAGTTAAGAAGAATGAGCGATATTGCCTCTGCTTCAATGTTCCAAACTAACAGAGGTCTAGTTTCAGTTAAAATTATTTTTTAAACTTCTTATTTAAACAACAGTAGTTACTTCAAGCTTCAATTTCCAAATGCCTTGTAGTCTTTTGATAGTCACAGTGAATTCTTTCCAAAGGGCCACATAACTCTTATTTTCAGGTTCTTGAATAGTGCTCAAAAGTATTGTTTAGATGAATAAGGGAATGAACAAAGAAAAAAGAAAGAGGGGAGAAAGGACAAACAAATAGGCAAATAGGAGGTTAAACATCCCGCAATCCATTTCAGCTGTGCTGGGTACATTTTTCTTTACAAATTATCCCAACAAATACAACCATTTAGGAAAGAGCCTATGCAGTACATATTTAGAACTCTCTCACTTAAGTGATTGATTTGAGTTATTTATCTGCCTGTTTCAAATACACTTTCTTCTCTGTATTACCCAGAAAGCAGCTAAGGAAGATGCTTTCCAGTGGTACTCTGTTAATATGCCTTAGAAATATTTTTTAAACAATTGATACAAAATCAAGCTTTAAGTTTTATTTTGAGCTCAAATCCATAGGCAAATAACATGTTATTGAGTCCAGGAAACTTAACCAAAAGAAAATTAACAATAATACTCTGGTTTGACTAAATTATCCAACCAAAAGAAATAACATTAAGTCAACTTGTGGAGAGAATCAGTGAAAAGAGTTATTTTTCTGTCACATGTAAACATGTTACCATACAGCTTTACTTAAAGGACATGAGTTCTCCATGTCCAGCTTAAGTTCTGTGTAGTAGGGTTGAACTTGTTAATTGAGACATACAGAGATTGACTGGAAGGCAGATGTGTGTGTGTGTGTGTGTGTGCGCACACACACACACATTTTAAGAACAAATTTATTAAATGAAACCTAGTGAGGCATTTAATTTTGGAAGGAGTTGTATCTATTTTATTGTTGTAAAGAACTGAGAGAAAATGAAATAGCAAAATATAATATGAATTTTAATAAAACATAGACAAAATTAGCAATAATACCCTAATTTTATTTTGACATTTATCTCCATGTAAGAGCAAACAGGGTGAGTTGATAACATGGTGGGTGCTCCTTTTTATACTAGAGTGTACATTTGGACCTGGTGTTTTTTAAATATAACTGATGGTAGTCTACAGAAACATATATCTCATTTAAATTTATTTCTATACTTGCTTCATTCTATAATAATGTTTTCCTTTTTGCCCTACTTTGTGCAAAATATTGATGCCATAAGATCATCAACTTCCCAACCAGACCCTTATGTAGCTCAATATGAATCTGAACATTAAGTTTTCTCTAGTCTTAAATGATAACTTGGTTCTCCTCTTCTCAAAGCACTCTCCTGTCCTTTGTTTCCTATTCAATCTATTTTCTGAATGGCAATAATGGTGAGAAAAATAACAATTATAATTTTACATCCTAAAATTTATTTTACAACTTTAATATGCAGTGTGCTTATATGCATTTTCATAACTTCTTCCTAAAACTGTTACTATAGCATCTTGCAAATGAAAGAATTTTATTTAAAAAGATCAAGTAATATGCTCCTGAAAATATCTATTTTAATTCAGTTCTTTGTTCTTTTTTCTCCTTGATAATTCTATTTATAATTCTCTTTATTTGGTTATTTTTGCCAGGTATTTTCACAGACTTCCCTTCTTTCTCCAATATATAATATTGATGTTCTTTAAGGTTCTAACCTCAGCCTACTACATATCTGACTACATTTTCCCTATAGCATCTTAGCCACATTTTATTCACCTTTTATATCTTCTATACCTATGACTCACAAACACATTCAACTATCTCCTGGACACCTCTAAATGTTTGTCATGCAGAATCATACATAAGTAACATGAGGGTAGTGTCAATATATTTTTTCTTGTACTACCTTTCCATTTTTAATTTTTTCTTGAATTTGTTGTTGTGACAATAGCTAATAAAATCATATAAGTTTCAGGTGTGCAATGCTATAATACATCACCTGCACATATATTATGTGTTCACCACCCAAAATAAAGTCTCCTTCCATCACCATTTATCCACCTTTTACCCTGTCATACCTTTTCCCACCCCCTTTCTTCCTGGTAATCATCATACTTTTGTCTATATATATCAGGGTTTTGTTTGTTTCTTTTGCTTAGCACATTATCTAGCCTTCCAACACCTTTCCCCTCCAACAGCTATCAGTCTATTGTCTATATCTATGAGTCTGTTAGGACATACAGATGGCCAATAGATATATGAAAAGATGTTCAATGTCACTAATCATGAGAGAAATGAAAATTAAAACTACAGTGAGGTATCACCTCACACTTGTCAGGATGGCTACCATCAATAAATCAACAAACAAGTTTAGCGAGGATGTGGAGAAAAGGAGCCATCAGCACTGTTGTTGGGAGTGCAGACTGGTGCAGCCACTGTGGAAAACAGTGGAGTTGCCTCAAAAAATTAAAAATGGAACTGCCTTATGACCCAGCAATCCCATTTCTAGAAATTTATCCCAAAAACCTGAAAAACTGATTTGAAAGAATATATGCACTTCTATGTCCATTACAGCATTATTTACAATAGTCAAGATTTGGAAGCAGCCAAAGGCCCATTTCCACTTTAAATGAGTGGATTAAAAAAAAAAAGCTGAGGTGAGTTTACACAATAGAATACTACTCAGCTATAAAATAGATGAAAATCTTACCTTTTGGGACATCATTAATGAACCCGTAGAGTATCATGATAAGTGAAATGTTAATCAAAGGGAAACAAATATATAATTTTGTTTATATATAGAATGTAATGAACAGAATAAATTAACAAACATAATAGTGTCAATGTCTTTTCACTTGAATCCTTAGAACTCAAAACCATATATTCCATCTGCAATAGTTGCACTCAAGGATTATTTCTAGTGTGTCACCTTTTATTTCTTCATCACAGTAGAATGAACAGTAATATGATATAGACCTAAGCTGTTTAGCACTTAAAAAGTATACATTAAGAATCTGGCAGGGACTCAACACCTTTGGGTTTGTCATTGCTAAGAACTGATCTAAAAGGTCATCTTGTAAATGGAAGAGATTAAAAAAACATAAAACAGGTAAACACCTTATAGATGTTGGTTATGAATTGTAATCTTACAGTACCATATTTAGAGGATATCAACATCTCTTTGTAGAGCTGTGTTGTAAATAAAACACCTTGATATTTTCAAGGGTATAACATTCAATCTTGGAAGAAAATTAATAATTCTTCTTCTATATAAAGGTAGCAATACAAGTTTTGGTTTATTAGTTTTCTAAAGTCATTAACTGGTCATGGAATATGAGTATAGATAAAGAATGCCATTCCTAGGCTTAGAAGTGGCAGTTATTATTTCTGAAGGTCAAATATAATACACATATGTCCTAACTTGTTGAAATATTTTGAATATATCCTGTTGAATATGTAACTCTATAATCTTTTGTGTTCCAGTTTAAAATATAGAGTGTGTTAAATTTCAATTTTATAAATATCTGTATTTATATTAAAGTAGCATTCTCTGAATATTAACTCCAAATTCCTTATATTAACTTTATCATATATTGCTTTTTATGTACTCAATAATGCAACTGGAATACCTATAACAGGGCTTAAATCTGTCATTTGAAAGAACAGGGAAATAAAAACAAGAATAAATGCGTGGAGGAAGAGAGAGAAAAGGAAGAAAGCCAGAAAGGGAAGGAAAGAAGGAAGGAAGGAAGGAAGGAAGGAAGGAAGGAAGGAAGGAAGGAAGGAAGGAAGGAAGGATGGAAGGAAGGGAGGGAGGGAGGGAGGGGGGAGGGAAACTTGTAGGGAAGAAAATATAATCAAACATGTTAGAATAAACCTTGAGTATGACTTACTATATCTTAAAAGTTACATTTACTCCCATAATTATTTAGAGGGAGACTACATTGCTACAATATTCATAAATCAAATACCAAAATTATTTATTTGAATTATCCAGTTGCCTCAATCAAATATTATTATTCCTTGTCTTTTGTCCCAAAAAAGAACCAATTTGCAATGTAGAGGATGAGTTGCTAATTAATTGTTGTGAGCATTTATAAGCATATTTATTGCCTGAAAGTATAGTATATATTTTGCTAAAAGTAATTATACTTTAACCTTAAAGAAAATTCAGAATTTGTACATATGTTACCTCTTTGGTAGCCTAAAGGGGTTTTATTTTGTAAAAGTATTTATTGTTTTAAAGATTGACATAAATTTTCCTAAGTCATTTTACCTCTATATCTCAGTTTAATTTTTTATACTTCTATTTCCATAATTAAATGTTTATTCATTTTGCATAATTAATAGCATACACCAACTATTCATCCCTGTTTATTCAGTCTTATATTTAATTAATTAACTAATTAATTAAATCATGTAGGTTTCAAGTATATCATTATGTGATGCATTATCTATAGATGGCATTGTGTTTACAACCCAGTTAAATCTCCTTCCATCACCATATATATATATGACCCTCTTTGAGATTCACTTTTCAAAATAACATTTAATGACCCTTTATGGCAAGGCCTCTTGTACAATAACCCCCTAAACCATGAAGATGGTCATCAGTTATTCTATATCTTACTGAATATATATATAGTGAGTATTATATGTATATATTCCTATATGTATATTCCTAACACTCATACAAAAAATTTTGCCTTAAAAATAAAGCCATTTAGCACTAGGTGTTTGACTTCCTCTCAGTATTAAGCATAAGATAAAACATTTTGTTTTTCAATCTAGAGGTTTGTCAATGTATTCAGACTAATGGATCTGCAAAAATTTAATAAAGGTATTGGCCCGTGTGTCTTCATATAATATATCTCTTAGTTTCTGTCATTATGTCACTTCCCAAGTTTCCAAGGGTACTTGATACTGGTCGTGTCTCAAATCCTACGGGAATAAAGACATCAAGTTAATGAATGCAAGTGAACCATAGGACCATAAGACAATCGTGTTTTCTGCAAACTAACATGGATTGCCAGATTAGAGTACACAAGTTTTTAAAATTGTCCCATAAAGTAGAAGCCACTATTTTGTAAGGTACAAGTAAACCTTTTCTTTTATTATTCTCTTCTATTTTTTTAGTTTTAAAAACAGACTGGAGAAAGCTGTATTTGTCATGTTACTATCTATAACACAAGTACTAGGAATTCATTTGACAGCATATTTGAAATACCAACTGTGACAGCTATTACCACTTCATTAAACTTGCTAGAATTTATTGCTATTCTCTAGGAAGCTATTGCAAAATCCAAATGAAGAAAAGGATAATGATATAATTGACTATCTTTGTATCTTTTGACAGTTGCTGAAATTCCTTCATATATGTGAAATTAGCATTTAATTATAGCAGGAGACACAACATGGGTTTTTATTCAGTATATTTGACCTCCTTGCTCCATACATCAGGGAGGAAATATGAGGATTAGACCAGTTTCCTCTGAAAGCCTCTTCCTAGCTTCTCCTCGTTGGCAGCACTCCTATATTTGTGGCTGCATCTTGTAATGCACAACTTCAATGCCTGTGTCTGTCTTCACAGGACAACCCTTTGTCTGTGTATATCTGTGTCCAAGTTTTCCTTTTCTTGTAAAGAGGACTGTCATTGGGTTTTGGGCCCACTGTAATCCTGTATGACCTCCTCTAAACAATTATATCTACAAACTCCTTGCTTTCGGACAAGATCACATATACAGGTACCAGGGGTGAGGACTTAAACACATCTTTTGAGGAAACAAAATTCCACCCACTACATTCATTTATACAGAAAATTCAATATTTTTGTGATATGTTAGACTGACTTTCAGTTTGGTTCTTAGTTCTTTTAGATAATTGTGGAGAGAAAACACATTCTGTCATGTTGAAGTATTTCATTAAATTTATTATCAACTTTGTCACAATATATTGTAGTTCATTTACTTTGTGTATTTATAAATTTCTATAACTTCAGCTTCTGTTTAAGGGGATTGTTTATTGAAACTTGTTTGGAAGCAATTATGACTTATGTAGATGTCTGTACCTTAAGTAAATTGAGGTAAGAAAAGATGCAAAGCAATGCAGAAGCCACTTCAATGTGAGTCGAAAGATTTTCAGCAGGTATGTTTTATTAGCATACAAGATTTCTCCAGAGGGTCAAAGCATAACATTTGTTCATCTCAGCTTGTCCAGATTTACTACACAGTTATTTCCAGTTACTAGTCCTCGGCCAACACTGAGGTTTCTTAATAACTAAAGATAAATGCTATTTACTCAAGCATATGTCTGTGAGTTGCTTAGGGAAGGTTATTATCAGTCTTTCAGAATTACTTAGTAATAATTGCATATGGTTTGCACCAGGCTCAGTAGAATCCAGGAGTAGGGGACTGAAATGGGGGTGATTTTCAATAATCATTAACAATGCTCATGTGGATAAAACATGCCTGGAGGACTATTGTAAGAGACCCTCACAACAAGTGGTTTTCAACTTTCTGGAAGGAGGAGCTTTGCAGGCCCTCCATTTGTGGTTTACCACCTAGAGATACAGCTTATCCTTTGCTACCAAACAGTGCAAGGACTAATACGTTTGCTCCTGAGTTCTCAGCACCTCTTTTAACACATATCCCTGTCCTGATCCTGTGCCTGGTTCATGGTCCATAATAAAGCTGTTTTGTCAGTGTAAACTGTTCAAACCCCATGAATCCTTTCAGCAATCAAAAACTTAATGATGGTTGTGTAACTAACAGAGGCTGCACAGAAGAACTACACCTCTGAAAAATATACAGAGAAGAGAATGAAACTGGAGCTAAGCTGCAAGTTTCCCCCCATATCCTGTTTCTTATTTTTCAAATTTCACTCCAGTAAGTCTAAATCTATGCATCTCACAATAGTAGTATCCAGCCACTCCACAGCTACTAAGGAATCCAGGTCTTGTGCCCTATTATTGAAAGGCACTGAAGTCCAAGTGTTACAGAACAAAGACCGGGGGCAGGGGGGCGGCACTGGGGCCTGAGACAATATACTATTACTGAAAAAGACCCAGGTCCATCAAGTCCACCACCTATAGGAAAGATGTCTCTCAATGCCAGAGATTCGTGGAAAGGAAAGAAAATGTTTATTTAATACTATACAAACTTAAAGTAGTGACACAATGTTTTCGCCAAAATCCCAAAGTCCCTTAAAACACCCACAAACACACGCAGCCCTTCCTTCCCCCTTTTCCCAGTCTGGGGTACTGTATCTCAGGAAAGAAAATAGAAGTCCTTGGCTCAAGCAGCCTCTGGTTCTTCCCAGTAATCCTTGTTGGCTGAAAGTGTTTCCTCAGTTCCCCACACTATCAGCTGTGTCGCTGTCCAGGCAAGATCTCCAATTAATCCAAAGCCATGAAGCACCATCTCATGGCCTATTGGTAAGAGTTCTTTCACCCTTCTTCCAGGCAAAGTCTCTCTTGCCTCCCAGGCCACGTGGCCAAAAAGAGCACCGCAAAGCCATGTGGTCCTCTCCAACCAGAGCTGCGAGGGTCTGCACTCTGGCGAAACCGCGTGGTTCTCCCCACAAAGCTGCGGGGACAGGGGGCCACCACTCGGCTTTGGCCTAGTGGAGATTTTCTGCTAAATCCGCATGGTGAATTCTCTCTCACAGAGCTGTGGTAGCCCCCTACTCTGCCAAAAGCTGCATGGTTCTCTCTATGGCTGCCGTGTCTGGGTTTTTAAATTCCCATGCCAAACTTCCTCTGCAACCCCATTTCTGACTCCTCCCACACTCGGCCACACCTGCCCTTAATCTCCCATTCTTTCCAGCCTTTTTGGCCACCATCGTGGGTGAGGGCAGGTGTGGCCCCATGGTATGGAGCCAATCATCTCCAAGTTCCCACGCAGGCACCGTAACTCCAGGGACCTGCCCCCAGGTTATGTATTTGGAGGGGGGGAGGACCTTTCCTTCCCCCTGGCCCAGAGCATGGCCATAGCTATTTAGCATATTCAAGTGACCAGCCAAAGGCTATAGGTATGTTAAATGACCATGCCAGAGGTTAGCTGCAAGGCTGTTGCTATGGGAAACAGCCTTTAATGGGCCTACTCCATTTGTACCTTTCCCCAACCCACACTTGGGGTGGGGGCCGTGAGGACATCCTAATATTTTCTGAACACCTTGAGTTCTGGACCCCATTTTAAATGTCCATTTGGGGTTCCCCCTCTTGGCAGCACCCTGTAACACAAGGACAAAGAGGTTATGCTGCATTAGCGAGGCCACTCACATAGGGAAGAAAAAGCAAGGAGGCTAGACACTGGAGAAAAACACATGATTTTAAATTTAATATACATTTAAATTTTTAAAGCCACAAGCATGCACTTAGGAAAATTTACATATCAAAATGAAACTTTGCAAAGCATCCATGGTCCAGGTTAATGGAAAGAAATACCACTAATACCTGAAAGCACCCTGATGTTCCCTACCAAGATCTATCTCCTGTGGGAGGCTGCTCACTGGGAGATGCACAGGACCCAAGCCCACAGATAGGTTTTCCTGTGGGGAATCAATCAGGCCTGCAATGTACCTAGGCCAGTGTGAGTCTTGCTTTTTGCTAAAACTCCCTCACCCAGAATTGACAACATTTACTACAAAGCAACTTCCTAAAAACCTTGCTAAACCTTCCAAGGATGAGTGTAACCGGTCCAACTACTTTTGCCTTTTCATTTGCAAATATCTCTCTTCAATGATGTGATTACCCACAACCTCTCCTTTGTTCTTTGTATAAGGTAACCACCTAAAGTGAGCCTGTGAATAGTTAATGAGGATCTTCCTGTAATGTGCCCAGAAAGACAATAAAAGCTTATTGGAGTCATGGCCAAGGTTCTTGCTCCCCTTGAGAGAAAAGCTATGCTGTCCCTTTTCCTCCACCGGACTCGGTAGTCCGTGTGAATGTCTCATTTCATCCATAATGACTCAGACACTGTGAGCCAGTGTCTGCATCCATCTCCCCTCAGATAACTACTAGTCTAACTTATTTCACCATAAATTAATTTTTATAGATTCTAATAGTCTATTTATTTGGTTGTAAATACCGTTCTATTTTGTGTGTGGTTACTGTCACTCAATAGTATTTATATGAAATCATCCAGGTTGGTTTTTATGGCAGTCGCTCATTCACACCAACAATCATATAATATTCTATTCCATTGTATATCACAATTTATTTATGCAAAATACTGTTGATTCACATTAGTGTTGATTTAGCTTAATAATCTTCAGAAATATACCACTAATAACATTGGGTATATCTGTTTAGTGCACGTACATATTATTTCTCTTTGCTACATACTTGAGTGAAACGCCTAGTCATGAGATAGGAAAATGTTTATCTTTGACAGAGACGACACTTATTTCCAAGGTGCTTGTGTCAGTTTACATTGCTTAACATTTCTTTTGCTTGTTTTTGCAAACACTTAGTATGGAATATTTTTTTTATTTTAGCCATTCTGATGGTTGTTTCATATTAAATGGCAGCTTTCATTTGTATTATTCTGAAGACTAATGTTGTTGAGTAACTTTTCACATGACTATTGGCCATTAAGATAACCTCTTTTAGTGAAAAGCCCATTCAAGTCTATTGCCTACATAGTATTGTATCAGTTGCCTTTCCCACTGAAGTATGCTCAATTAAATTTTAGGAAGTTAGAGACTGGATCCAGATGAAGAGTTATGCTTGGCCAGGCCAGATTTGAGATATTAAATAGGTACTGAGGTATGAAGGCTAAGAAGGCAAATGGAATGTATGACTTTGGAGATGAAGCCAGAAATAAGTTTGAAGATATACATTTAGATGCTCATAGACTGTGGATGGACATAAAGCCATTGGAAAAAAACAACACCACCGAGTAAAGCTGGCTCCTAGGGTACTATAACTCTGAAAGTCTTGGAAAAGGAAATATCGAAAGAGACTGCAAAGAAATCTCTAGTGAGTTAAGTGAGAAATCAAGGGCATAACAGATTTAGGGTTTCAAATGAAGAGATATTATGTTTCAAATGGAAAGATGATCAACTCTCCCAAATAGTGCTGAGAGGGAGGGTAACATGAACACAATATAGCAAGGTGAAAGGCGTTGGTGACCTTGAAAAAAGTGGTTTATTTATTCAAGGAACAAAAATAGAAACAAAAGCAGAAACAAAAGCTTCATGGAGGCAGGTTGATGAGAGAATAACATGTGAGACAATTGAAGAGAATATAAGGATACTTCATTGACAATTGTCATAGATTAACCTGAAGAACAGAGAGGGATTTGGAGTCTACTATTAAGATGAAATTTTTTTCATTAAAGATGGAAGATATTGTTACAGGGTGCAGCCAAGAGGGGGGGGACCCCAAATGGACATTTGAAATGGGGCCCAGAACTCAAGGTGTCCAGAGATTCTAAGAT
>PVIA01002297.1:18880-218049 GCA_004024845.1 Tonatia bakeri | reverse complement strand
TCATGATGGCTCCTCTGCCCTCATGACCAGATCACCTCCCCAAGGCTTCACATCCTGATACTATCACCTTGAGATTTAAGATTTCAACGCATGAAATTGGGGGAAACACAAACATTTACATCATAACACCCAGTGTTTTCTTCTCCTTTTACTCTGTTCTCTCATCCCCAGGACTAGGCTATTGTGCAGGGAGGGCAGTGGTCTGCTGAGGAAGAGCAGCTTCCCTCTCCTCTTGGGTAAACAGGGGCTCCATGGGGGCACTGCCAAAGCCTGTCAGTGCACTTTTCTCTCTCTCTGGCCTCACTCCACATGGGTCAGGATGTCGTACAATTATATAAGTGGACAATTTCTGTCCAGGGGATGGAAAAGAGGAACCACAGGGATCAGAAACTACTAGAAAAATAGCAGAAAGGAGGGGAGTTTGAGGTAGCATACTCCTGGGTTCGTCCTTGATTTGCACTTACAAGAGTTTCATTCTTACTAACATACCAGTGGATTTGAGAACTAAACTAAGGTATAGACTGCTAGTGAGTAGCTAATGTGTATGACAAATTTCAATAGTACTGCAAATAGGGTTGCCAGATTTAGCAAATAGGAATAAACCACGTGAGTTTAATTTGAATTTCAGATAAACAATGAATGCATATATTTTTTAGTATATGTATATCTTATACAATATTTGGAATCCTGTATTTTAACTGAACTAACTTTGGAACCAGAGGCCACAGAAGATGGATTGGAACCTGTGGGATGTAACTAAACAAGCTAAGTGCCTACTAAAACTAAAGTATGAATATTCTCAGTAGGGTTTAAATATGATATAGGTTGTCATAATGTAATATTCAAAATATTCAGAATGCACTAAAAATTATTCTGCAAAAAGAACCACAGAAAGAAATCTCAACTTTCATGAGAAAAGATGATTAATAGATGCCAATGGCAAGATAGAAATCACCTGACAAAGACTTTAAAGCAATTAACATAAATATTAAAGAGTAATTGCAAACACTCTTGAAATAAAAGTTAAAATTGAAAGAATAGAAAGGAAATAATAATACTTAAAAAATGGAAATTTTGAACTGAAAAACAAATAACTTGGAACATCAGGAATGAAGAAAGAGAAACAGAATCAGTAAATAGTAGAAAATCTTCTCTTGAATTTTAAAAAATGTATTTGTCAGCTGAAAGCAAAATGCCAACATTATCTGATGGAATTTTCAATGTATATGGATGCAATATATATTAAAAGTATACCATAAAGAATGAAGAATAATGGGACTAATATAATGGCAAGATTTAAACATTATAATTAAAATGGCAAAATATTAATTTTATTTTATTTATTTTTATAGAGAGGGGTAGGGAAGGAGAAAGAGAGGGGGAGAAGCATTAATGTGTGGTTGCCTCTCATGCATCCTTTATTGGGGACCGGGCCCACAACACAAACTTGTTCCCTGACTGGGAATTGAACTGGTGACCCTTTGGTTTGTAGGCCAGCACTCAATCCACTGAGTCACACCAGCCAGGGCAAAGTATTATTTTAAATAAAGCATGAAAAGTTAGATATGTATTTTATAATTACTAGGATAACCACTAAATATGTATAAACAGATGTAGTCAAAATCATGATAGACAAGTTAAAACAATATTAAAAGTTAGTATTGAATTACTTGGACTAATTTATAAAATTACTAGTATTTTATAAAATATAAAAAAATCAACAGTATAGTTTTAGTTACCTCATATCACTTTTGCTGTTGTTGTAAATATGTATATGTATGTGTAATAACATTAATATGGTTTTATACCACTAATCCAGAATTATAATTTTTTGCTTTTAACTATCATATGATTTTTTTAAAAAATTAAGAGAAGAAAAGAACATACATACAAATGTATATACATATATACACATACATGTTGTCTTTTTTATTTAATTATGAAAGAAGATAAAATTGCATGGTTTGCACCAGGCCAGTAGAGGCAAATCAGGGAGCTTCCCAGAGGAGGTGACAAAATCAAAGAAGCATGTTCATGTGTTTGGTGAAGCTTCAATTAGTTTAGTACCATTAGGACAAATGTGGTGCATCAGAAGCAAAGGGAATTGAGAGAAGTGGGGTGGAGAAGAGCCAGATGATGAAGGACTTTGTTGGATTTTCCTGTCTCTTTCCTCTAGTAAGTTTCGAACTGGTCATCTAGTTTCTCTGAAGAGTAATGATTATGTCAGCTTTGCTCAGTGTTATAATCCTAGCAGCACTTAACATAATGCCTGGCAAATGAACATATATTAACTGAATGAATAAATGAAATCAGTATTCTGAATGAGGATGCCTCTTCTATGCTGACCTTACATCTACCTCCTCATCATCAGTCCACACCATTTTTCCTTTTCTCACACTCCCTTCTTCCCCATATCCTCGATCAAGAACTGAATGCATCTAAATGTCGACAGTCCTACAGCTCCTACTGGGGTACGGAATGGGAGGTCTCCCTGTGTGGAACAGCTTGATCTTGACAACAATGTATGTGGCTACCTTTATTAGAGATTCTGTTGGGATTTGATAACTTCTTTTTGAGGCAGAGTTCATGATGATCGATACTCCCATTTTTCTGTAAACTGCATAAGCTTAAATGCTCCCCCCCACACATACACTTTATTATGACCAACTTAAAAACAAAAACAAAAAACTTTAGAACAGCCAATCTAGAAGAAAAAGTCAGAAAAATAGAGATTCAGAGAAAAAAAATCAGAGAAGTAATGATTTTAAACAAAGTTATAAAACAGTGCTTTTTGAAAGCTTTCTCCTAGTATGATTGAATGTGACATAAAATTCTGGAAAACTTAAAACCTTGTGCCTGTACTTAATCAGGCTGCATTGTTTTTTCAGGAATGCTAACTAGGTGGAGCAGAAGGCCTTACACTCTGCCAGTGCCTACTCAACTAATTATTAGTGGCTGGCATTAAAAATATTAGACTAGATTTGAAAAATTTTAGATTAGTTTGGGATATGATTATCTTCAAACTTGAGAATATCTTGTTTAAATAGTTTCTGAATTTTGAAAATAATTGATTGATTGATTTTTTATTTATTTTCACTATGGCCATTTTATTTTCTTAGGTGAGATCTTAAGTTTAGATTTTCCTCTTGTCTTTAGTCTCAAGGACCCTATATAAGTAAGTTCTATACAACAAGGAACCCTGGTTTGAAGAATGTTATTAGGTACAGTTATATGGTAATATGTTCCTAGGTCATTTAGAAATTATGTATCCTCGGTTGGGAATTCACCACTCATGTTGCCATTTTACTTCTAGCACCTCACATATAACAGCAAAACCAAAGAAAAAAGGGAAACATTAAGGCAATTTTCTTTGAATTGTAAGGTTAAAAAATGAAGAAATGTAACAACAAAAATCCGTTCCTTTTAGTGAAGTTTATTGAAATTTTAATATTTTATGGTTACATTTTAACTTTTATCTCATAAATTAAATATTAACAGTCATGCCTAAAATGGAATATATTTTATTCACTTACAAAAATGCATTGACTAACACTAATTAAATTTGCTTAATCAAGCTTAACAATGCTACACGCTGTTACTCATCAGAAAGTAAGTACCACACACATTTCCCAAAGTGCTCAAGCTAGAACACCACAAATTTTTTCGATTGGGGTATCCAAGGGTTCAGCCATCTGTTATTTACTCTAATTTTTAATAAAAAGCATTATTCATCTTTATTGCTAATCATTTGCCTTGCAAACAAAACACATTTTGTGATTATTACTATCATTTTAACTCCACAGCAGCCAAGGAGACACAAAGGAAAATGGTTTGCCTTTAGTTGCATCACATTAATGTTTGCAAATGGTTTAGCTTCAGTGGCAGGAAGACATAGGTAATATGCAGGTAATGCTATCAAATTACATACAGTAGCATTTAATCACATTGCTCTAATGCTTTCAGCACAATGAGCTTTTCCCCAATGAAATAGGAAAATGTGATCACTCAACGCCCTGAAGGACAAGACAGTGACTGCGTCATTCTTTATCGTGTATTGCTTTTGTTCATAGCTAATCACATTTAGATTATTTTAACTCCTACCCTGCAGATATACAATAAGTCATACCTGATAGAACAAGACTAAAACCTGTTTATAGAATTGCCTTCAAGCTGCACTGAGCATAGAAAAAATATGGATTGAGATAGGTGGGGTCAACTTCAGAATGGAGAGGTGAATGAACAAAGCTCTGTGTTAAAAGAAATGGTATGTTAAAGTGGGAAATTGCAGTGCAGTGTCTCCAATGATAATCTCCTGTATCTTGGTGTGAAGCAACTGACTCCAGGCTGATATTTAAGACGGTGTACAGGAAAGTTCACGATGCTGGCGAAAAAGGCTCTGATAACTGAAACTCGAGCATTTAGGAGTCAGAAAAAAAAAAAGATAATAAAAATACCAAACAGTGAGTGTAAACCAGACACTGTGTCAAATGTGTGATATATGTCATCTTATCTTCACTTTGACTCTTGAAGGTAGTCAGTTTCATACAAATTTTAAGATAGGGCCATGAGCTAAGATGAGTTAAATAACTTCTGCACAATTGCACAGAATTGAGATTTATAGCTTACAAGTCAGAGGCTAGGTTCTTAGTCACTTTGATTGATATTCAAGTGAACTAACAAAAGAAAGCACGTCATCATTCAACATTTTCTCAGCTTATTGGAAGGAAGCAGCATGTTTCTTAGAAGATACTTAATGACTGTACTTCTGCAAAGTGCAAAATTTAAGATTAAGCTTAGTAATAAGAATTGTTTAACAAGCATAATGCAGAGACCATGGCAAAGACAGCATAACCTGTACTTCTGAAAATAAATGTTGCAATAACTTTATCTCACCAAGGACATGGAGCCAGTGATTCCTCAGTTTTAGGGGCAGCATTTGTTCTGAATGGAATGGTTGTCCCAAATGCTTAGGGGAAGGAGTTAGCTATCAACAGTAAGTGTCTGGCCTTGGTAGTGCTGGAAGTATCCTCAAACTGTGTGGAATCATGAGATATAAAGCTTTGCCCAAAAGCACACATGCCAGAGTGGAGAGCAGGAGACAAGCCAGCATGGAACTCAGTAGAGTAGTCCAGATGCTCCACAGTAAAAATGTATAGTATTAGCCAGTACCATCACCTTAGCTTTTAAGTAAATGGAAACTTCTGGATATTCCTTAGTTGTATTTGTAGAAAATTTGGAATGCATGTCAGAATGCGAGTATGATCATGCTCAACAGAGTCTTTAGCATCTCATTAGACTTGAATTAAAGATACCTTTAAGTCTTATTCCACATAGACCCTACAACTGGAAACTTTGGTGGAATCATGTTGAAGCTGGAAAGGGAAAAGCCGTATAAGTTACTCTCATTTATAAATGCTTTCTTTTTTAAAAGATTTTATTTATTTATTTTTAGAGAGGGAAGGGAGGGAGAGAGAGAGAGAGAGAGAGAGAGAGAGAGACATCAATGTGCGGTTGCTGGGGGACATGGCCTACAATCTAGGCATGTGCCCTGACTGAGAATCAAACCTGCGATGCCTGGTTCGCAGCCTGCGCTCAATCCACTGAGCTACACCCGCCAGGGCTATAAATGCTTTTTTAATGAATCTCCCTTCTGTTGAATCTGTTGCAAACAATTGAACACTGCAATAGAGGGAGGAATGTGTGGAAAGGATAGACTCTTCCTTGCTTTTTCTTGAATATGTCACTTGAATATGCCACTGGGTAAGAGATACCAAAATGCACAGTAGGCGCAGAAATCATAAAATAAGACAAGTCTCATAAAGATGTCAACTGTCACCAAACTGTACTCAGGTAACTTTCAAGTTTTGTTTTGCTTTTTAAAAAATCCCAGTCTTGGTATTTTTGATGTTATTAGCAGGACTTACAGAATTTTTCATTTCTTGAACAGTTCAATTTGAGCTCATGATACCAAGTAGGTGCTTTTATTTTTATTTTTATTTTGGTCATTCTGGTCCAGGTTTATCTCTTCATTTTTCGTTTTTGGTAAAGTAGGCCATTTTTAGCACAGTAGTGCCCATGTTTAAGACCATTAATTGGTATTGTTTCCCACATTCTGCATTGAATCCACAGCTTAAGCCTTAGGAAAAGGGAGTATTCTGAGATCTGGGTTTCCCTTTCAAGTGGTTGAGCACCTAGAGGGCTTTTGTGTTGGAGAGAACTCCGTGCTCTCTGCCTTCCTCTAGTGGGTCTGCTGCAAGCTTCCTCTGCTATGTCAAGTTGAAGTCCTGAGAAGGACTTTGGAAATCTCCCTTAGGATTAGTATAGCATGATGACTAGCAGTTGGGCTCTGAACTCAGCTTGTCTGCATTTGAATTCAGTCTCTATCACTTCTTACTATGTCATACTGGGAAATAATTTCTCTATGTGTCAATGTGTTAGACCACAAATAAAGTTTCTCCTCCTAGGGTTGCTGTAAGCCTTAAATGAGGTAATGTATAGAAACCAACTAGCAAAAGTCATGTAAACATTTCATAAAAATGAAATGATCTATAAGAGTTTTTATTATTAATGTAAGATATATTGTTATATTGATATGAGGGCTAATAAGTCAAAATATATATGGAACTTAAGCTGCAATTCTAAAGATTTGATAGAATTCTTCTTGTTACATACATAATACCTTGTGGAACTAATTGCCCAATAAACTCAATATTAATTGATGCTACTTTTTGTAGGCAGCAGATATCATTTTTTCTGTATTTATTTATGGTTCATAAGACATTAATAGTAAAGAAAAGTCTTCTTGACTTTTCGTGGACAGCAAATACAGATCAAATCCATTTAAGATAGGGAAAAATATTTATTTTCTCTTTAAAAGACTAGTTGCTTGAATTTAAAAAGCTGGTTCTCATAAACTATGCACACTTAAAACCATAAGGACACATAAAAATACAAACATTTTTTTAATCCTCACTGTCAGTTTAAAAAAAATGTTATTTGTGCTCAGAGAAGCAGTGTTACCAGAAGGCAATATTTATAGAAGTGGTAAGTCATCTAGCCCAGCTGCCATTAACACTTATCTGTGCATTATCTTTCCTTAGAGAACCTGGGATTGAGGAGAATGATAATTACATAAATATAATTAACTATGTTTTGAAGTGTGTGTATACTTATATGTATTTGAGGTCTTTCATGTTGTTTGACACAAATTGTAATTCAAAACTCAGACTTCTGAGGCCCCATGTAACTGAAGGGAACTAAAATTTTGCCACCACGAAGCTGCTTTTGGGATATTGCTTTTAAACTGTTTAGTAAGAAACAAGGCTCAGAAAGAATCTTTGATCCCTCCTCCCCGCACTCCTGCCTAAGAGATTCAGACAGAGAAAACTGCTTTAGGAAGGAAACCTTGACTTAATCACCTTAAGAATCTTCCTGCTAGCTTTAGTCAGGAAGACTCCAGGACTGTTAGCTAGATATACTCTATGTGCCACTGTTTCTGAGCGAGAACTATCTGTAAATTGCCTATTCTCACTTCTGAAATCTAATAGCCCATTTCCCCATTTTCTTTTGCCCCAAAATGTCTTACATACCCAATGTTGCCTCACTCTCTTTGGCATTTTCAGGCTTATGTGAATTCCCCATGCACATGTACTAAACATTTGACTTTCTCCTATCACTGTTTCTGTTAATTTGATTAGCCCAGCCAGAAGAATTTAGAAAGTGGGAAGAAAAGTATTGTGTTTAGCCTCCATGTAATTGAGGTTGATGTGGGTTGTGCCACAGAATGAGTGATAGTGCAAATAGCATTTTATCAGAAGGGGACTTCGGTACATGGTCACCATTCAGATTATGGCACACAGCAGGGTGGAGGCCATTACAAACAGGGAGCTGCAGCCAAAGCAAGGACTGCCCAGCTCTGCTTCTAGATTATGCTCGGGAGCCTTCCAACCCAGCTTTCTTTTCCTTTTTTAAAAGTACACTCTATTGATTATGCTATAATAGTTGTCCCATTTTTCCCCTTTGCCCCATTCTACCCCGTAACTCCATTCTCTCCAGCAATCCCTGCCTTAGTTCCAATTCAGCTTTCTACCAGCTTCCTGGAGGATTCTGAGGCTATTCCCACACAACTTGCATCTACAATGTAGCTTATTCCTTTGATCTTGCTTTTCCTGGACTGTGATTGACACCATGTTTACCACTTTCTCTTGGTTTTGGAGGCCTTTCACACTTGATTTATTGACGTTTGCTCTTTCTACAACCCTGAGCCCCTCCAAATCACCTAACGGAAATGTGCAACATCTCTAATGACAGCAATGCCAACATGAAAACTGAGGATTAGGATGATTTTTTGAAACTGCAGTACCATAGAATAATTATTTGAATGAGATGAAATGAGAAAATGCATATAAAACACCAAACACAGAGCTAGGCACATGGAAAGATTTCTGTAAAGGGAGTACAATAGGTTTTAGAATAGTACATTTGGTTATTTTCTGCTGTAATAGCATGGTAGATTTGTGAAATAATTATATATATTTATATACCATATATATAATATATATGATATATATATCATATATATATATGATATATGTATATGCACTAATGAATTAGGTTTGTCCCAACAGAAGAACTATTGTTGAATTCATTTTAAAGAATATTAAATCACACCACAAAGTTGGCTTTATACTTTACCTTTCTGTGAAGTCAGGTCTTGTTTGTCCTTATAGACTTTCACATATTTGCTTTGGCCTCATTGAAACCTCACCAAAAAAGACAGTGGTATTTACTTGTCTATTAGTATGGACTGAATGTGTTTCACTTCCCATTTCATGTGTTGAAACCCTAACCCCCAATGTGAAGGTATTAGAACATGGCTTTTTGGGAGGTAATGAGGTCATGAGGGTAAAGTTCTCATTAATGTATTTAGTGCTCTTATGAAAGAGGCCCTAGAGCATGTCCTCTCTCTCTCTCCCTCTCTCTCTCTCTCTCTCCTCACCTCCAGGTGAGGATACAACTGGAAGATATCTATCTGCAAACCAGAAAGCTGGCACTTTTCAGAGACTGGGTCTGCTTCGTGCCTTCAAAGATTTCATAATTGTGAGAAATAAAGTTTGTTCTTTAAGCCACCCATTGTATAATATCCTGTTACAGCAGCCCTGAACTGATTAGGCACCTATTTTTATTGTAGAAAATGCTTCTCAAATACAGAAGAATTCTTCCAAACAATTGTGGCCTTCTAGACAATATTTATATTTAATCACTCGTGAATACACAATTAAATCACATATCCTACCCCCCTCCCCCCAAAAAGAAACAGATTTTAATGAAAAAGATGAGTGAGGGTAGGGCCTGAGTTTCTGCATTTCTAACAAACTCCTCCCACACATCCAGGAAATGCTGCTGGTGTGTGGACTAGGCATTGAGTAGCAAAATTGTAGAAGATCCTTAACCAATCTAGTATATGGAAAATGGGGCAAATGAGATATAAAATAACCCTGCTATTTTGGGAGATTAAAATGTAGGCAAATGTCCTTTAGCATCTAATATTTATTTTAAGAAGTAAAAGGAGTACTTAGCTGTCATCATACCAAAAAAAATATTCTTTGTCTTATTTCTTTAGAGTACAGTTTGAATACTGTTGAGCAAGGGCTCTAAGTATACTCTGAATTCAGATAAAGCCAGATGTTTCTTTAATAATTATTTGAGGATGTAGGCGATGACCAGGATTACTATTATTGTTCATATTGACTTCTGGAAAAAACAGAATGAACCTATTGAAAGGGAGCCATTCTTAGTATCACAGGAATAAGTTACATATAAATTCCAGAAATGCTAATATTAACTGACCTGGAGACTAATAAACAGTTTTTCACAGGTAGTTCTAAGGAAAAGAATAAACAGGCTGCACATGGGCCTTGCAAAATAACTAAAGGTGATTTCTAGCATACTTCACTATGATGTTATATGCTTTGCCAAGCATGTCCTCTACTGACTTAAAACAAAGGAGTTTCCAAAACATGCTTAATTCTGTGCTTCTGGTCCAGAAGCACCAAAAACATCTATTTAAAGTAACTGTAACCTGGAATATTAAGGTTAGGACCAACATCAAGGTTTTGCCAAGATAAACAATTCAAATACAATGGTTGTTAGTGTTTTCCTCACGTGAAAAAGTAAGATGTTTTAAAGAGGTTAGACATTCCTCTATTTGTTCTAGTCATCCTTGAAAATAGAAACTCTGTTAGACCCTCAAAGTGTTTGAAATTTTCTGTATATGAATGAACAGGTGGAGCAAAGGACCTACTCCTTGTTGAGATCTGGGGTACTTTACTTATTGCACTAGCCTCTTCACACTTCTGCCCCTCTTTACCCCTGAGTTTAACAAATGGGCTGTCCAAAACTGCAGTTATTTAGAGATTTGACAACACAGGAGGGAAAATCTATGACAATCACTTAGCATAAGAGCTGACTTTGCACCTCTGTTGACCACAGCAAATCTCTTCATGTGATTTTGATGCTAATGCATGTTCAGTACATGTAGAGAGAGACAGGTTGTGCAAGGAAATCTGCTGGTGATGCAGAAAAATGGAGAGAGATTAAAGGACCAACCATATCATCTCTCTCCTTATCTCAAGGTGAAGCAGGAATGCCTCTGTCAGATGGAGATCACAGGGAGGGATGTATTTGTCTTTTGATCTCAAAGAACAAAACCAATGTTTCTGTTTTCTGCAGCTTCTGGCATGATAAGGAGAAGCATCTAACTGTGTGTTACAAGATAAGGTTAGGCCCTGAATAGCTGATGTCCTTTTATTTCTTGCTTTCTAATTGGGAACAGCAGTTTCCTCTTGGTTGTTCTTCTCTTTAATCAATTTAATTGATTAAATTGTCACATAACATAATGCATGTAAAAAGTGGGCACTCCAAATATGTTTATTGAAGTGAGATGCATTCTTTCTTAATGATTAATTGAATTCCATATCTTATTTTCAAAATTTTTCTTTACAACTGGGGAAAGTGAATAAAAGGTTATGGCTAGTACAGGGCAGTTTTACTATAAAAGATGATCATGATGGTCAGAGAAAATTTTATTATATGTAATAATGCAAAGGGTTACCCTCTCTATTTCCTCATCTATGTCTTCCTGGGTTCTACACTGACAATGATTTTTTACTGCCTTTTTTCCTGTGCACTGAAAGGGGTTCTTGGCTTTGAGATGAAAGGCTCTGTCACTCAGCAAGCTGGGACAACCGATGAATTGGGGCGATTTGAGGAAAGAAGAGGAAAAGTATTGTCTTATCCTTTATAAAACAGGAGATAAGAACTTTCCATTCAAGGCAAGAATATAAGGGAGGTGGCATGAATGTGTGTGCATTTGTTGTCATGGCCTGAGTATTCTGTTTATTTATCCCAGTCTTCACTTTCGACTGTATTTAATATCCATTGGCTCCACAATTTTTAAATTTCTTTTTTAGCACTGTAATTCACATCATTTTGTATCAATTTCTCCAGATGATTTGTTCCACCGGATATTTCAGAGTGACAGAATCCACTGACCCAAAACTCAGGTTAACACTTGAAACACAGGGCAAGCAGTTTTTCAACAAAATACTATTGAAAATTTTAATTAACAAAATACTTTATATTATATAGAGAGTAAACAAGTACTTAATGTTATATATAATATGTGTAAGTAATGTAAATTATATATATTACTTAAAATATACCAAACGCATACAGACATTAGTAATACCTAGGGGTCTTCAGTATACAAACCCGTTCATATTCAATAACTCTTAATTTGTTTTCCTAAATAGCAAGTTCTTTCCTTTATCTCTTTCGGTTTCTCAGGACTCATAAGCACGGGCTGCCTTTTGGAAAAATTCTCAGCTTTGTTTGGGTCAAACCAGTTTTATTCTTTCCCACTGGATAGTATCACATGTGGGGGCTCTGTTCATATGTGCCAGGGATTCAGTAGTGAAGGCAGATGGCCATCACCCCTGCCTGGGGCTTACAGCTAGATCCTGCCTCTGTAAGCCAGATCTCTTGACATTTTGTCTTCCGGAAGCCACAACAGTGAGTAGCTGT
Source organism: Tonatia bakeri (assembly GCA_004024845.1). Classification (NCBI taxonomy): domain Eukaryota; kingdom Metazoa; phylum Chordata; class Mammalia; order Chiroptera; family Phyllostomidae; genus Tonatia; species Tonatia bakeri. Next base: position 205,965 of record PVIA01002297.1, on the reverse strand, counting down.
TCCACTGAACAGAGGGTCATATGGCACAACCACTATCTCTAATGTCACTATGTCCAGAAGGCATCATATTTGACTGTTCTTATCTCTCATTGTTCTAGCTAGCTATTTTGACAGGAGGAAGAATTGCTTTCTATATTCTCTTCAAACAACATTATCCTTGTCTCTGTGTCTATGTACTTAATGTGTTTGTAGTAAGCTATTCCATTTTTCTTTATTGTGAGGCAGAATAATAATAAAAATTCAAATAATAAAAATTCTAATGAATACCTGGAATCATACGGGTGTACCTTTTTTATTGACACATAAAATAGATCTATTAAATACAAAGAATTCTGCCAGGCTCCTGGAAACTGACACTCTGATTAGCACAAAGCTCTGAAGTTTAAATTTATTTAACTCTTGTTTGTACTTTTCCTTTGTCTTCTTTCTGCACTCCCTATCCCTTCCCTTCTTTTCCCTTCCCTTCCCCTCCCTTCCCTTCCTTTCCCTTCCCTTTCCTTTCCCGTTTACTACTTTCTGACACTAAGCAATGTTCATATCAATGGATTAGATTTACATTCCCTATGATTGAGCCTTTAGCAGAGTATGCATTTTCAGTCTCCCTCTATCGTTGCCTGATTTTTCCCTTACAGAGAAACTGTAGAACTTGTTGCCTTACATGATGATGGCAATTTGTGTTTGAAAATTTATAGTCAGAGCTAATTAATGCAACTGATGGCTGGAGGCATCTGTGGCAATTATGCTGAACTTGGTCAATGTGGTGGCTGGTAGAATGAAGCCAGGAGGCTGTTAAAAAGAAAGAATAACAAAAAGTTGACTCATTAAAACATTTTCAACCATAAATTTAATAAAAAGATTCCCTAACTTCTCATTAAGTTTTGATATGCTATTCCCTCAAGCTTGAGGATTCACTCTATTTTAAATCTCTGCTGAAACAGCTTCTGAAGGGTGTTTGGTTCAGCTGGGGATGACTATGTAAAAGAGACATTTGGTCTGGACTGCTTTTAAGGTGAACTAGCCTCCTAAAAGGTCACTTTTTCTTTTCTGTGTAAAAATAAAAAACAAAACATTTAATTGCCTGTGAATTGTTAAGACCCTCCGCAGCCCGCTCAGGTCAGTTCTACCTGTTATGGGACATAAATCTCTGCTAGATTCCAATAGAAACAGAAAAAGGTTCAATGAAATAAATAGCAAATCTAAACTCTGAAGGTGAGCAACCTAAAAGGAAGTTCACACCATCTATTTAAAATACCACCAGGAGACTCTCCAGATAGCTCTTGTAAACTTTGCTGGAGTGCCCTAGGAAGCTGCCCCGTTTGTTCCTCCCTCATACAAATGATGCCAGCCCTCAGGGAGGTCGAGTATTCAGGGACCTCTCTCCGTTAATAATTGTTCTAGACCAGGGCTGCAGTTTATTCACTCAACTTTCTGCAATGTAAAGTTGCATTCTGTTTCTTGAGACACTTGAAGAAAACACCTGAGTTTTGTCTCTTTTGTCTTCTTTGCTGTCAGAGTTGGGAACATCAGTGAAGTTTTCAGTTGAAGGTGGAAGTGTCTCTTGTTAAAGCAGCAAAGTGAGATTCAATGAAGTGTGAGTTGACTTTAATGTGCCTACTTGGCAGCTATCTGGTCTTGCTAACAGCCTTGGCTCAGTACAGCCTGTATGGCACTCTTCCACATCCATAATAGCCACAGAGATAGAAACGACTTTGAAAGAATACTTGGCTCAGGTTCATGTGTTCAGCAAAGTCTTAACCTGACTCTGCTGGGCCCCCAAGAGCACACCCTCAATAAGCAGCCTCTGAGGGGTGATTTTCAGTAGCAGCATAGGTACAGCAAAATAATAAAAAAGAAATTATATGTGTCTTTGTGGCCTTCTCCTTCCCTCCTGAGATCCCTTCCCATCATTTCATCTCCCTTCCCTCCACCCCTTAGTGATGGGCTTCTCTGAATGGTCAGAGCCAGTCATTTGGCTGTTTATTGAGGCTCTCCCTCACTACTTCCTTTTCATGGGGCTCTAATTTTTTAAATGTTAGTGTGTATCAGAATCATCTGGAATGATTATTAAAGAAATTCAGAATGAGGATTGCTTTGGGGGAAGAGCTGCATAGGGGGGATGGGATACAGAAAAAAATTCATTGAAAATAGGAAGAGAAAAAAACATGCACAGAGGACATATGAATGGTATGCCTTGCCAAAGAGGACACATAAATGGTAAAGAAGCACATGAGATGTTCAACACTGCTAGCTGTTAGAGAAGTGCAAATTAAAATCACAATGAGATTTTATGCACACCTATCAGAGTGGCTAAAATGAAAAATAACACCAAATGCTGGCAAGAATTAGAAGAAACTCCATCGCTCATCTGTTATTAGTGAGAATGAAATGTTATAGTCTCTCTAGATAATAGTTTGTTTCCTTCCAAACTACAAGTGGACTTATCATGAGACCTAGCAATTGCATTGCAGACATTTATCCCAGAGAAATGAAGATTTACTTTCACATAAAAACATGTATAAAATGTTTCTAGCCACTTTATTCAAAATAACCCAAACTAAAAAGTACCCAAATGTCCTCAATGAGTCAGTGGTTAAACAAACTAGTACATGCATATCATAAAATATGAATCAATAATAAAAATAAATTATTTATATACACCATAAGTTGGATGGGCCATAATAAAATTCTGCTGAGTAATAAAAAGCTTATTTCAAAAGGGTAAATGCTTTATTATTCCACTTATGAGGTAACATATTTATAGAGATGGAGAACAGACCTGTGGTTTACCAGAGATAGGAATGGGGGAAGGGGATGGGAAGGACTATGAAGGAGTAAAATGAAGGAGTCTTGTGATGGTAAAGTTGAGTATCTTGATTGTGGTGGAATTGATGTATGACTACACATGCAATAAAATTGTATACACCTGTACACACACTTACAAGCACACGCACAGTGCATGGGCAACTGGTGAAAATGAATAAACTCTATGAATTGTACGAATGCTAATTTATTGGTTTTGATATTAAACTGTAGTACTATAAATTATTAACACTGGGTCAGGCTGGAAAGGGGTACATGGGATTTCCCTGTACATGTCTTTGCAAACTTTCATGAATCTGTAAGTTTTTTAAGTAAGAAAATAAATACATTTTAGGCCTGGTCCAGATGCAGTGGGAAGGCTTTTACAAAGGTGAGACTGTCAAGAGTAGGAATTCATGTAAGGGCCATCTTTGAATACAAATTATCAGATATCCCAGGCCCATGAGCTTAGATAATCTAATGCCCATCTGACCTGCAGACTTATAAGTTAAATGTTTACACTCAGTGCTCTCAAAATTTAATGATTGTTTGTTATCCAGCATTAATGTGGCCATAACACAGGTGAAATCTACTTTTATTTTAAAATTTATTTCTTTAATTTAATTCAATTCAATTCAATGCTCAAAGAAGACAAAAGTAATAACTTACATGTATCTGCATTTGCCATGATTCTTTCTTTTAACTTTTTTTTATTGTTGTTCAAGGACAGTTGTCTCCATTTTTTTTTCCCACCACTCCCTCTGACACCAGCCATCTTCATCTCCCACCCTTGATCCTATCCCCTTTGGCTTTGTCCATGTGTCCTTTATACATGTTCCTTGACAACCTTTCCCCCTTTTCCCCCCATTATCCTCTCCCACCTCCTCTCTGGATACTGTCAGTTTGTTCTTCATTTCAATGTCTCTGGTTATATTTTGCTTGCTTGTTTGCTTATTTCACTTAGTATAATGCTCCCCAGTTCCATCCATGCTGTTGCAAAGAGTAGGAACTCCTTCTTTCTGCTGCATAGTATTCCTTTGTGTAAATGTACCACAGTTTTTTGACCCACTCATTTACTGATGGGCACTTAGGTTGCCATGATTCTTGATAGTATGCCCAGAATATGGTGACACACAAGAAATCTTGATTGTTTCCTGACTATTGATAATTATAAGTTTAAAATTGTTTCAATAAAAGTATTCCCAAATACTTTATCTCATGTGACATCAGTAATGCTGAAAAACTTTAATCATGAGAAAGCAATGTTCTTGAAGCTTTGGAATACTCCATGTTCAAGATACATAATAATATAATAAATTAGTTCTGGAATTAATAACATCATTCTTTCTAACAAATTGGCATGCTTTGTGACCATTTTTCAAAAAATGGGAATATATAAACTATCATGTTTCTATTCCTTCTGGCAGTCATGACACTTATAGGCAAATAAGTTTCATCTTCCTTTTATCTGAAAATCTCTCTTCCAAATTATGTATATATTTTTAATCAGTCAACAATTTTATTAGTAACTTAATTGTTTCCATGAGTCAATTATAAGAATGTTAGAACATACAGTTCTCTGTGTCCTAAATCTCAAATGTTCGTTAAATAAGGTTTTCTGCAAAGTCACTACTTCTAAGTAGATTTGACTGAACTATAACAAAAACACAGGAAAAAATTTCAGCGTATACAAAAAGAGCATATCAATTAAACCACTTCTTTCATCAGGAAACAACGTTGCTGCCACAGCAGGTACTCTCCTTGGTTCTCTGCCCAGTCATTGCTCACCTTTCTCCAAATGAAATTTCTCAAAAGTTTTCCCTAATGCTAATCTCACAAATAGGTTTGAGTGTTTGGGAACTTTATATAAATAGAATCATACAACATGTACTCTTTTTTGACTGTCTCATTTGATCAATATCATGCTTGTAAGATTTATTCATGTGGTTGTGCATAACTGCACTTCATTTATTTTCATTATTGTATAGCATTTCTTATGTGCATAGACATTATTTTATTTATTCATTCTACTTTGATGGCCATTTGTGATGTTGCATAATTCAGGATTACTATGAACAGGTCTGATATGAACATTCATGTGTATGCCTTTGGTAATCATACTTACGGATTTCTGTGGGACATATACCCGGGAGTGTAGTGAGAAGGTAGGAGAGTGTGTCTAGTTTGAGCACTCATGATACAGCCAAACAAATTTTCCAATTTACGCTTCCTTCTTCAGTGTACAAGTTCACCACTGTTCACCACATTGTGGCTGCCCCTTGGTATTAATCTGTTTAATTTTAATCATTCTGATTGGTGCAAATTAGTATCCATTGCGTTTTAATTTGCAATTTCCAGATGAGGCTGAAAAAAGTTTATGTACTCAATGGCTATTTGGACATTTTCTTTGGGAGAGTACCTGTATGGATGCTTGTTGCTCTGCCCTGAACCCCCTGAATCCCAAGTACTGTTTCTGTCTATTTCTCCCCCAGCTTCTGGGCTTTTCATAGCCATACCTGAGACTGATTCTCTTTAGAGGACTACCCTTGGGACCCTGGAATTTGTTTATTCAGTTTGCTGATTTAGATATAAAAAAAAATTCTGGCAGATTTTAAAGCACTAGGTTATGTGTGCCTAGTGGTAAGAGTTATGAAGTGTTTCCATTTTTTTCAATTCTATGGAAGAGTTTTTGTAAGATTGTTTTTAGTTTATAAAAAGTCATACTGAAAAAGTGCTTTCTTTTCACCTTGAATTATAGTTTCTTTTTCCATTTCTGCATACAACCAATGATCGTAATTCCTATATCAGGGTTTCTATATCCCTAAGAAGATCTCTAGGAGTTATGCAAAGACTCAGTGTGAATGCATTACATACTTCAGCATATCAATTTACATAAATACTTGCAAAACTATTTGTATAATAAAACAAATATAAATGTATTATGGAATAACAAGTAAAACTATGTAAATTTTTAAGATAAAATTTGATAATCACTTTTAGCTACATCTCTAAGTTCTCTCTGAGTTGTGTCTACTCTGCAATACAAAGGGTATTTTGGGATAGAAATGTGGAGGAGCAATGAAATAATGTGTCTTCCATATTGACAGGATGGCATCATAATAGAGTAGAAAGAATGCGTATTTTGTAATTAAAAGAGATGTGAGTTCAAATCTTAGGCCTGTCTCTTTCCATCTATATTACCTTCAGCAATTTACTTATTAAGTTTTAGCAACTATAAATTTGATACAGTATAGGATAATTACATTATAATACAAGTACAATGATTAGACATAAATGTTACTCCTTGTTAGCTTTACTAAGGCTTGCAGCAAACAGTGAACATCTAGGTCTGGAGCTTGCTTCAGGGATGAAAATAGTAAGGGAAGAATGGGAAACCAGGAAAAGTTGGATCTAGAACCCCTGGTTAGGATGGAAGTCACCATGGTAGAAGTAGGGATGTTGTAAAAGTGACATGAATTGTGGGTTCAAGACTTCTTTTAGGTGCTGGGCATTCTTTTATATATGTGTGTGTGTGTACACACACACACACACACACACACACACACACACACACACACACCAGTTCTCAAATCTTAGTGGAGGTGAAGGTTCTAGGCCACCTGAGTTTATCTCTTCCTGAACTTCAGTGGGACCTAGCTGTACTAAATAAGCACCTGCTTACAGAATAGTGTTTCCAAACACAATCCCTTCCCCCCGAGGAACTATAAGTTCCCCAGGAAATGCACCTCCCTTTAGCATCTAGCACAATATTGTCACAGAGAGATTCAAACTGTTTTGTTGATTATGGAATATTTGAAAAATACTAAACGAATCGAAACACAATATAAAAACTTGATTCTTCTACTGTGAGTAAACATTTCCTTCATTGGTTAATAGTTTATTAAAAGAAATGTGTAGGCTTTCTAACAAAATCTGTCTGGGATATTATTTTTCCTTTGTGAAAGAACTGTGCCCCTCAAGTTTGGGTGCTTGTCCACAGTTTCCCTCCCTCCCTCACCAAGTACACCAATGCCATTGCAAGGAGCTTCCATGTGGTGCAAATACATGAGAAGTTCTTGTCACCAAATATGAGGTAGAAATAGGTTATTTGGTAGCTGTTATAGTAGTAGTAAGGTTTTTTTAATGAAATTTTTCTTAGAAAGTTTCTGCTTTGTCCATTAGGAACAAAGCATTTGACTTGTTTTCCCATCATTAGGAGAAAGTAATTCTCCGGACACATTCTTCTTATATTTCATGTAAGTAGGGATAGACAATGGGTAGGCCTACTACCCTTGACAAAACATTTCCTTTTCTGGTGTGCCACAGTTCCCAAAATTCTGAATGTCCTTGGGATAATGATGTGGTTTTTTAAAAGTTTTCTGTTCTACTTCAATGAAGTTATGTAAATGAGAAACACATCAATATGCTAACATCTTGTTTGTTAATTTATCTATTTGAGGAGATGTTGGAAACTAGAGGTTTAGTTGGCTTAGGAATTAGAGCAACAGCTCAATAATTTTTATATAGAATCGAAGAGTTAAGAAAGGCTTCCTCTGAGAGCTAAAATCAAGGACACTGGGATCTGGATGTTTGGGGAGGTAAAGAGAGGTGATACAGACAGGAAAACATACCTACCAAAAGGAACATGAGCATAGAAACTTGAGATTTTTTTCCCATTGACCATTTTCCTCAAAGTTTAAAAATATCTTTAATTTAGTAACTATGTTTATCTAAGAGGTTTTAAATCTAAAACTAGAAGAAAAAAGTCTGCACATTGCTTTAACAGCCATCACTGATTTAAATGTCTAATAGTACCAGATAGGTAGCATAAAAATGTGGATTTGACTTGGTGAGAACAATGGTGAACTATAGACCCAGGAAAAAATTTTCCATGGACCAAATTCAGCTCGTGAGCCAAATTCAGTTCACAGTGCCTGTTTTCAAAAATTATTACTTCATTTGGGAGGATACAGTTAGAACAGACACATTTTTTTCTAACCTGAATGGAGAAGTTCATAAAGCATCCTGCTATTTAAAAGTCAATATTCATAATATTGGAGTAGGAAGGAGTAAGTAGCTTCTTTTGTTGACTTACTGCCTAAGTCAACTTAAGGAACTTTCATTAGGACTCTTCCATATAGTCAGACATCTCAAACATGGTTTTGATTAGACAACAAGATAAGAGCATATGATGGTATAATAAAGAAGAGGAAATATTTTAAGGACTGGTGTGTTTGGAAGTATTAGGTATACCCAGAGTTTAGGTAGGCTTCTTGGCACCATCTGATATTTTGTGTTTCATGAGGCTGCATTTGAATCAGGTCTGGAAATACCTTCACTTTGCTTTTTTGGAGGCATATCCGGCCTTGTCAGTTTCTTTTTCTTTTTACTTCCTTCAAGCAATCTGCAGCAGATACATGGACTTCTGGGAGCTGTAAATGCTTAGCAGAATAATCCAAAGCCTAGCAGAGATTTTCAAAGGGAAATTGTTTTACTGCAAATACTTCACTCAGGTATTCTTTATGTACTTCTCCGTTTTTCCCCAAACCCCTCTGTCCATTTGTTAGGTTCCCAGAATAGAGACACAATTGCATGAAATCTCTTATAATTTCGCTCCAATTTCCCTTTGTTTTATACTTTTTATCAAGGAGTTTTTCCAACATTTATTTTAATGTCATTGCAAGATTAATTGCAAACTTTTATTTCACAAATCTTTCCTTAAAGTTGAAAGTTTGCACTGCAGTGCAAATAAACAGCAATTGGAGGATGTTTTTTGAAAGAGTACTTCATTGTAATTTACTTGTGTTTAGTTGTTGTTTTTGATGTTTCAGATTCTTATGTATAAATATAGATACCTTCACCACAAACTTTTTTTATTTTATTTTATTTTTTTTAAATTTTATTTATTTATTTTTAGAGAGGGAAGGGAGAGGGAGAGAGAGAGAAACATCAATGTGCGGTTGCTGGGGGACATGGCCTGCAACCTAGGCATGTGCCCTGACTGGGAATCGAACCTGCGATGCCTGGTTCGCAGCCTGAGCTCAATCCACTGGGCTACGCCAGCCAGGGCCCACCACAAACTTTTTTATTTAGTTGGTAACATCATGTTTTAACAAATAAAGCCACAAGTGTGAGCTGTGTTACTGAATCAACCAAAAGTTTAATAACAACAATAAAAATCAAAAGTGTTTAAAAAAAGAGTATTGTAAACTAGGAGTCAATGAAAAATGGTGTGGGTTAAATTTCTGACCTTGTGTTTTTATTTTCCTACACATGAATTTCCCCATATACAAGAACTTACCATTAATAACTTCCAATAAATATTTCTTTAAAACTGAAGCCATCTGAAAACACATAAACTGATTTCTTTGAGGTGTTCCTACTAAACAAGAAAAGACTTGTTTTTGTGTGGTGCTATTGAATATGGAAGGCTGCAGTACCATTTGGTGTAGTGATTTTTCCATGAAATCTCATGACTTTGCCAAATATGAAAGTGTGCTGGTATTAAATATCTTCAGATCCTAAGTTGACTGAGTATTAAGACTTATAATTTTGGCACTTAAAAAACCCAGATGGGCTGCAGAGTCTCAAAAAGTTTAACATTTTCTGACCTTCTGTGGTTGAAAGATAATTGGAATGGAAGCCAGAGTTTGTGGGTTCTAGTCTTGGCTCTGTCACTAACCAGCTGTGTACTTTTGGACAAGTTACTTTTCTTCTATAATCCAGGCTTTTCTCCATTATACAACGAAGTTAAGCTAAATGTTTTCTCGGGTCCCTTCCAATCCAAACCTATGTTATCCAAGTAATCTCTGGGTTCAAATTCTAGATTTATCATCTGTTAGCCAAGCCTGCTAGGATGAATTGATTTCTATGTTCCTCATTTTAACTACTAGTAAAGTGTGTATAATAATAGTACAATGTGAGGAATAAATGAGTCATACATAGAGCTCAGCACATAATTAGTGCCTAATGAAAGGTAGCTATTATTGTGAACCTCGCTCTCACAATTTGAGCACTGAATTTGAGTCAAATCACTTAGTTTTGAGGCCTGCATTCTGTATTATCATCAACCATGTGACCTTAAAACATATAACTTAATTTTAGAGGAATAACTACATTCTTTCTAACCTCCTTCATTTAAAATCAAGGTAAATTAACAGTAAACCAAAAGAAGTCAGAGCCATAAGGAATCTGAGTGCTATACAAGTAAAGAAATGGTGAAATCATCTCTACCTTTATGTTCTTTGTCACATAACTTTGTCAGGGTTCTGGCGTAGTGGAATCACATTTTGTTAAAGAGAGGCTGTGTGTGTTTGTGAGGAGGGGGTGATGTTGAAAGCTCAAATTGATCTGTAGATATTCAAAGTTTTACACTAAATGTGGTGGCACTTAAAACTACAGATTAAAATTAACTGTCTATTAAAAATCAGAAGGTCTATGAAGTTTTTGAATGGGAAAACCCAACCATGCACTTAATGTAAATGTTATAGGCTTTTCCTATGGCTCTTAGGTTCTACTTTAGTTTCTACTTCAGTGCTGGTTGTGTATCTGAATTTCTGTTGAATGCACAGAGTAAATACTCAAGAATAGCATAGAAAACATCAAGTTACATGGACATTGAAATACAAGTAATACAGAAAATTTTATAATGAAAGGACAAAGTCCTCTACTCTGTCCTTCTCTAGTCCCAACTCCAAACCCTAGCAGCAACTACTTTTAATCATTTCTCTATTTCATCTGGTGGTTGCCTCTATAATTCTATTAACGACATTACTAACTACTGCTCAATATAATGACCTTACAAATTATTTTAAAATTTGCCTCCTGCTATATGAGATGTGAATTTTCTCATTTTCCCATCTCCAACTTATTGCTAATATGTGTATTTTGCTATTCTTCATTCCTTCATTTCCCCTTCTAACCACATCATTTAAATATTTGTTTCTTACTCCATGAATGGTATAAAATAGTTTGTTCTCCACCTGAAAGATGAGAACATAATTCCTTTGCAACTCTCTTCATTTCTTCCTGGAAATTTATAATGATGCATGCACAGTCAAGTTTGAAGACTTCTGTGATTTGTTCATAGATTGATATTAAAAATTAAAAAAGGAAAAATATGCTTATATCATGAGAAGTAAGCATTGCCCACTACATACTCAAGTAGTTTACAAAGACTACATATTTGTTTCTACAGTTTCAATGTTACAACCCCTATGACTCACAAAATATATGTATCTTGGCTTCAAGTTCAAGTTTATTTATTTATGTTTTTGATATATATTTTACTAACCACTCAAACTCACGCTACTGAATTTTAGTTTATCACTTGGACCATGACTTATATTTCTTTTTCTGAATTTCTGATTCTTTTATTCTTTTTCAGTCTTTGCATTTGTAGGGTTTTTCAAAGTATCTTAGATGAATATTAAAAGGCTGATGTTCTCCTGGTCAAAGATACGGTGGTTTTCTCTCAAATCATTTTGTTTATATGGCATTACAAAAATACTAATGTCTTATTGGTCTGGTAAGTGGATGCTGAAGAAGGCCAAAGGCTCAGGGCTAAAAACAGGATACAAGAGCAATACTTGAGTTCTGCATCTGTCACCAAGAGGATTGAATACTGCCTTACATGCTGAGAACCATCACCACTCTGCCTATAAAAATCATTTTATAACTCACTTCTGACAGGTTGGAGGTAAAAGTAAATTCCAGGACATGTTATTATGAAATCTTTGATGCTAAAGCTATCATGATAATAACAAACTTCTTAGAGGGCTTGCTGTTATTTCATGATGTAGCCATACCAATATTTTCATCTCTTGGGGATTCTGAACTCTAATTACTTTGAACACAACCTTGGGAATCATATTTACCTCAGATCTCTGAGGTCTTTGGTTCATCTTGATGAACCAAATTTCTAGAATTCATAATCAAATGATCTCTGACAAGAATGTGCTGATTCTTGTGCTGAATTAAATGAAAATCACAGCTGGCCTATTCATAGTTGCCACTTGAGTTTGAAGGACTTTTAAACATATTAAAGCTGCCAGGTGGTACATGGTTAAGACTGATAAGTTGTAGGATCATTGGAGATGGAAACTCTGTTTCTGCCTAGAGTGGTAATGGGTGGGTGGGATTGTGGATGGGCTTGAAAATATTCTAAAACTTTTTAAAGTTTAAAGGCTGAGGCAGGATCTGATTTTCTTAGCCATTGGTTAAAAGATTTTATAATTTCTTTTGCTCAAACATGTTTAGTGAAGTTCGCTGGATGTTTGAGCATCGGAGTTCAGATGCTCCTATGCTCTTCCTGATGGAAAGTCCTTGTATGAAACTGTTTCCTTCACCAAATACCAAGTTCTGGAAAGAACATACACAGGGTAGTGGGAGAAAAAGTCTGAGCACACTGAATATTCAAGTAGGATGTCTCTGAATGGTTTCAGTGTAATTTGGTCAAACCAGGAAAGAAAAACAATAACTACTCAAGTCCCTAGTAGCGTAATAGTTCTCACTCTGCAGGCTATTGTGGATCACTAGGAGGGAACATAAAAATGGGTCATGACTTTGCCTAGATCAGGATACAAAATTTTAAAAGTGAACTTTGCTATTGTCAGTTCTACTATTTACCCACAAATGACTTAATTCCAGGAAAAATATGTGTTCTACTTTTAAAAAGTTATATGGATTGAGGTTAGGCAATCAAATGCCCTAGAGTCTTTTCATACAGAATCAATAGAACAAACTAGAATTTTCTTACAAAGGTAAAGTAGATTAATAATATTTTCTGGGAAGTGGGTAAGATTATTCTTTCTGATTTAGCCTTGAGGATTCTGAACCTTTTTTGCATCTCCGAGAGACTTTCTTCTGGAAAAAGGACTTGATTTATTATCTGTGGCTTCAAGGAGCAAAAGTCAGACCAATAGATGGCTGTTAGAAATCTCAGAGGCAAATTGATGTCCCATTTTTTCCAAATGTGCAATATCAAAGAAGATCTTTTATGCAATAATTTATTCCTGATTTTACCTTATGTTTTCTTCAATTGTTTCTCATTCCTTTGCTTGTTTAATTTAAATTTTATTTTATCCTATTTAATTGTGTATACAGGGTCCAGCAGAAGTAATACCATTGAGTGTGGTTGATAGGGTATGTGAATGTCTGTCACGAAATGGACAGCAATTTAAACATTTCACCTAAAATGCCATATGGTGTGCTTGAGTCTGATATTGTTAAGTTATAGAATTACATGCTTATTATTTTGCAACAGAATTTTTTACATAATAAAAAAAGGGATGTTATTTGTGCAGGACCCTATATTTTCCTATGTAATGAAGACGAGCATTAAATAAACAAATACATAAATAGAAACCTGCAAGGTAGAAGGTTTTACTCAGTATTACAAAAAAAATCAACAAAACTTACTTCTAGTGTGGCAAACATTTGCTTGTTAGTGGCCGCCCTATATACCCATAGTCACAATGATACAGGTATTGGGGTTACGGACTTCGGGGGTTTCAAAGATTTAGCAATCTATTTCATGTTTATGTAAAGTTTTAAATGGTATCCTGTTACCTATAAATTTGTGGTATAATAAGAATTAAGAAAGATCTTTTGGATTATAAAAAAAAAAAAAGAAAGAAAGGAAAAGGAAAGACATACTATCAAGACTACTCCTTGGCCCTAACATTTGCTAATTTGTGTCGCTTCTGCTAAAAATAGAATGAGAAGACTGACTTTTCCAGTTGCTTCCAAACTGCATGGATAACAATCACCAATGATTATGTTTACAATTTTGAAGACAGCTGTTTTATAGGAAATATGTTTTACATCAGCTTATTCACATTACAGGCCAAAAAATGGAGGCAGAAATAGTGGAAGGACTTGACTACAGTGGCAGCCAATCAGTAGCCAAGACAGAAAATAAATTTTAGCTTCCTGTCATTCAGGGTAATTTGCCATTCAGCAAAATATGCTCAGGATGACACATACTAAACTGTGATCAGTTATAGCTGGGTGCATACTTGAAAAGACCATTTGGATAAGAATTTTGTAAAAACAATGAAGCCAAATTCAGCCACTCTCCATAGTTGTTGCTAATGGAAGATATGCATTCTCATTTCAAACTGGCCTTCAGTGGACTACATGCATAGCCCGCAAATAGCCATAAGGGTTTTGGTTTTAAAATAAATCCAATCTGACCCCTAATTCAGATTTAATCTCAGTGTAATCCTGACATAATTATAGCACTTTCCAATATTCCTTTTGTTGACATAAAACTATTTGTCACCCCATCAGGTTTTCCTGTTTCTCCATTAGTTTTTGAGTTAACAACTAGGTTATGAAGCTCATGGCCCCAGTTTGTGAGAATGAATTCACAGAAAGGCAGCTGCTTTAATCTGAAGGGATGTAGCACATGTGGCAGAGACCAGCCAAATGTGGTTACTTGATTCCATGTCATTTGGAGAGGAGTTAGGAGGATGCTGTAGGAAAATATGGGACAGGATACAAAAGATTAAGCAATTAAGACAAAGGAAAAATGGAGAAAATGATGTTTAAGAAAGTTTAAACATCTGAATATTAGAAAAATTTTAAATTTTCAAATTTTATAAATTCCTTCATATAGAATTACAATTCAAAATGCATTTGCACCTGAATTTTGAAGGGAGTGCTTAAAAATAACCTGAGACAAATTTTTGAAGCATCAGCTTTCCTCTAAATTCCTAATGCTGTGCCAAACAACCATCTAACACAAGTCATGACTACTTGTTTCCCAGGTTTTTGTTTTTCTTTCTTTTTTTTTTAAATTTAGAGCTGTTTCAGATTTATAATAAAATTGAGAAGAAGGTGCAGAAATTTTGTATATTCCCCACACATGCATAGCCTCCCCCACCATGAATATCAGTCACCAGAATGGTACATTTTACCAAGCATGAACCTACATATGCACATCATAACTATGCAAAGTCCATTGTTTACCTTAGGTTTCACTCTTAGTGTTGTTGATTCTATGGGTTTGGGCATTTGCCTAAATGGCATGATGACATTTATTCATTATTATAATAGCATACAAAGTATTTTCATTGCCTTTAAAATCCTCTGTCACCTGCCTAATCATCTTTCCTTCCATCCTCAGCCCTGGATACACCTTTCTTTTTTTTTTTCTGTCTCCATAATTCTGCCTTTCCAGAATGTCCTATAGTTGGAATCACACTGTATGTAGCCTTTTCAGATTGGCTTTTTAACCTAGTAACATGCGCTTACGGGTCCTTCATGTCTCTTTATGACTTGATAGGTCACTTCATTTTAGTGCTAAATAATAATCCATTACTTGGATATTTGTTTATTAGTCTATCTAGTCACCTACTGAAGGACATCTTAGTTGCTTTCAATTTTTGGTAATTATAAATAAAGATGTTATAAATATTCATATGCAAGTTTTATGTAGACATAAGTTTTCAACTCCTTTGCGTAAATACCAAGGAATACAATTTCTAGATCATGTGTGAAAAGTATGTTTAATTGTATAAGAAACCACTAGACTGTCTTCCAAGTGGTTGTACTATTTTGCATTTCTGTCAGCAATGCATGGGAGTTCCTGTTGCTCCACATTCTCAACAGTGTTTGGTATTGTCAGCATTTTGGATTTTGGCCTTTCTAGTAAGTGTGTAGTAGTATCTCATTGCTACTTCAGTTTGCATTTCCCAGGTGACCTATGAGGTAGAGGTCTTTTCAGATGCTTATTTGTCATCTCTATATCTCTTTTTGTGGTTTATTTTTAATTAGATTTTTTTGGTGGTGGATGTTGAGCTTTAAGAGTTCTTTGTATACTTTGACTAATAGCCTTTTAAAAAATTTGTCTTGGTAATTCTCCCAGTGCCCTAGTTTTTAATTTTAATGAATTTCAATTTATAAGTTCTTTGTTTCATGGATTGTGTCTTTGGTGTTTTATCTAAAAAGTCGTCATCATACCCAAAGCCATCTAGGTTTCCTGCTGTTATTTTCTACAAGGTTATTGTTTTGCATTTTAAATTTAGGTTCATGGTCCATTTTGGGCTCATTTTTGAAAAGAATGTAAGGTCTGTATCTACATTCATTTTCTGTGAATGTTCGATTATTTCACTATCATTTGTTAAAGAGATCCTTTTTTGCTCTATTGTATTATCTTTGTTCTTTTATTAAAGATCAGTTGACTGTATTTATATAGTTTATTTCTGGGTTTTCTATTCTTTTCCACTGATAAACTTGTCTACTCTTTTATACAGTGACACACTGTCTTGATTACTGTAGCTTTGTAGTAATCTTTGAAGTCGAATAGTGTTAGTTTTCCACCTTTGTTTTTCTATTTTAATATTGTGCTGCCTATTCTGGGTCTTTTGCCTCTTTACATAAACTTTTGAATTACTTTGTCTGTATCCATAAAATAACCTGCTGGGATTTTGAGTGGGATTACACTGAATCTATAGATCAATTTAGGAATGATTTGACATTTTGACAAAATTGACTCTTCCTATTCATGAACTTCAAATATCTATTCATTTATTTAGTTCTTTGATTTCTTTTTTCAGAATTTTATAGTTTTCCTCATATATACACTGTATACATTTTATTATATTTATACTTAAGTATGTCATTTTTGAGGGTGCTAATATAATTGGTTCTGTGTTTTTAATTTCAAATTCTACTTGTTCATTGTTGATATACAGGAAAGCAACTGACTTTTTATATTAACTTTGTATCCTCAGAGTGAAAGAGAGAGAGGGATAGAAATGTCTTTTGGATTTTCTACAAACTTAATCATGTTATCTGTGAATAAAGACAGCTTTGTTCTTTATTCTAATCTGTATACATTTTATTTCTTTTTCTTGTCTATCACATTAGCAAGGACTTCCAGCACAGTGTTGAAAAGAAGTAGTGAGAGAGGACATCCTTGCCTTGTACCTGGTCTTAGTGAGAAAGCTTTGAGTTTCTCACTAGTGAGTGTGATGTTAACTGTAGGGTTTTTGTTAATAGTTTATATCAAGTCAAAAAAACTTTCCATTAACAGTTTACTGAGAGTTTTTATCATGAGTAGGTGTTGAATTTTGCCAAATGCTTTGTCTGAATCTATTGATATAATCATGTCATTTTTCTTCTATCATCTATTGATGTGAAGGATTACATTAACTGATTTTCAAAAGTTGAAATAGCGTCATATATCTAAGATAAATCCCACTTAGTGTTATATAGTATTCTTGTTACACATTATTGGATTTGATTTGCTAATATTTTATTGAGGATTTTTAAATCTATACTTATAAGAGATTGATTGGTAGTTTTCTTTCAATGCCTTTGCCTGATTTTGGTATTAGGGTAAGGCTAGCCCCATGGATTAAGTTAGGACACATTTTCTCTGCTTCTATCCTCTGAAGAGATTGTAGGGAATTGACATACAGAATTACTTTGGAGATATCATGGGTTCAGTTCCATACCACCTCAATAAAGTGAGTTATAATCTCTTGCTGATGGAGAATCTTGCCTTTAATTTATAAAAAACCACATCTGTGAAGTACAATAAAGCAGAAAAGAGTAAAACAAGATATGCCTGTAATTTCTCCCTTAAGTCATTCAGCTTTTTAAATGTATTAACCTTTTCTTTATTTGATTATGAGAATCATCAGGAACATGTGTTAAAAATTCAGGTTTCCAGAGGGTACTCTACTGAATGAGATTCTCTGAGATAAGTATCCTGATAGTTTGTAATGTTAACAAGCATCCCAAGGTGATTTTAAAAATCTGACAAATTTGCAAAACAGTGCTTAGGAATCATGGACACAAGTCCCACATGTGGAGAGAAGTTCTTTTGGGTGGATGCCTTAGCCCAAAGTGACCCTCTCTCACTCTCATTGATCATCCAACATAAACTACTGATCATACTAGGTTTATCCTCAAATTTGTAGAACATTAATGAAAAGCAAATCAGTTTCAAAATGCACCTTCTATCGGTTCTCATCTTTGTTTCTAAAAAACTGCATTCAAATTATTACCATTGTTACTGTAGCCACCCTAGTTAGCTAGAAAGAGGAAGTTAAATTAACTTTACAAGGTTAATGAAAGACCTTATTTTAAGCCACCACACATGGCCAGTTAACATTGTATGCTGCATGGGGTCCAGCCACAATAGATCATTTATGCAACAATGGAAAGGCCAATTACATTTATTTTGTAGGGTAAAGAACAGAGGACTGATTGACGCTATTGACTGTGACTGAGTACCTTCATTTGAATCTGTATATTTATTCAAGAAAAAGAGCCATACTACCTGTGAAATTTCAACTTTTCTTTTTAAACTAGCAATATTATTGCTATAAAAGAGATTACAGGAAACTAAATGTGGTCTATAAAGTCAAAACTACACCTTATTCAAATTTTTACTTTTGCCTCCATTTTCTATGTGACTTTGGGCTTTTTCCTTAATTTCTCAGAGCTTCCATTTATGCATGTTTATAAAGGGTTACAAACACTTCTCTATATGGAATATAAATGAGTAAAATATAATAAAATGAGTTGGATTGTTCCCCATTCTTCATTCTTTTCTGTCATGTGGTCTTATAATGCATAAGATTTTGTGACATATATGTCCTAATCATTGACTCAGGCTTTATTATGCGGACAGTTTTGGTGGATAGAATGAGGGCATGTAACTGAACACAAGTCTGGCTGCTACTGCTTGAAAAGCCAACACTGGAGAGACAGTTGCTGATATAAAGGTAAGTAGTGGCTTATTTGCAATTGTCAGCAATCTGGAAAATGGGAGACTTTTGTCTCAAAGCCCATCTCCATGTCTCAGTGGAAGTAAAGGTTTTTATAGGAAGGGAGAGGGGAATGGAACAAAGAGATCAGGGAGCAGATTGAAAAGTTCTCTGCATGCAGTTGAGCACAGTCTATTCTGATAACACAAGTGATAGTGGAGTGAGCGTCATCCTGATTTAGGCATCCTGGCTTCACCCTGGTTTCAAGTCATCCTGGATCCCTGGATGAAAGTCAGCAAATCTGTAGCTGGGGTGCCTAAAAGTCAGAGTCTGTATCTTTTGAAGTTAGTTCCTATGATTCTTATACAAATATGCTGTTTATCTATAAGCTATATACTAGTCAGAGTCAGCACTTACAGAAATAATGTCAAAGAATGGTGGAGTGAGTTGGAATTCCCCACTGCTACAATCTTCCACTGCTACAGACAGATGTGACAGAGTATTTGTTTCAACCTAAGGCCCTAAGAGATCTTAGAGCTTGCTCTTATTCCTCTGACTTGTCACCAAAAAAAAAAAAAAAAAAAGTTATTGCTCTGGGAAGCCATTATCCTTTTATTCTAAATGGTCTAATATATATATATATATATATATATATATATATATATATATATATATACACACATATATATATGAGGAAGTTTTGGTAATCCACACTTCAATACCAAGCAGGGATGAACCAGTTAATTTACAGATCAGTTGGCAAGAAAAGTAAGTAAATATGTGTACGTCATTGATTAAGGGGCAGTTTGGTATGCAACATTACTGTAGTAGCAAAAGCTGATCATGTAATACTCCTGACGTAATACAAACATATAAGCATTAAATCTCCCCTTAAATATTTTGTCATTTTGTATTGTTTGAATTGAAAACATAAAAATATTTAGAGGAAGAATAGCTGTACATAATCAATAATGTGTCTACTTTTACTGAATTGAGAATGGACAAAACATGAAAATGTATATGAATACACAGAAATTAAGAGCATATATGAAGCAGATAGGATATTAGGGGCTTTAGAAGAAGAATTTAGTATAGAATTAATAAAGAAACTGTAGATAAAGACAAATAAAGAAAAATGTAAAGGAGGCAAAAGAAGCAATTCTTTTTTTTTTTAGGAATATAGATATTTTTACTGTCTCATTGTTATACCCTAAATAAAATTTTAAATAATATTATTAATTTTATAGTAATGAGTTATAACAGAATATTACAATAATAAAAATAACAGCGATAATTTACTTTAACATTACACATTTCTCTTTTAAAATTTTTATTTAAAAAATTTTATTATGGAAATTTTCAAACATAGACACAAGTGGAGACAATAGTATTATGAACCCATTACCAATTCCATCATCCATGATGAAGAAGCAATTCTTTAAACATTAGAGGATACAATTTAATTTGGAAAATGTTTTACCTAGACTTTACTCATTTGCCATGGCAGCATAAATAATTTAAAGATGGGAGTTGGTAGCCCCCTGGGAAGATAAGGCCCACAGGCAGACAAGTGAACACTGTGTGCGGTGTGCAGCAAGCACAGCAGCAAATGAGAGAATACGCACAGAGCCCCTAGCCAGTGTCTGGGACAGAGTAAATGCTCAGTGCACTTTGGCTGCTTTTCTCCAGTCTTGACACAAAAATGTTGATGGTTTCTTCCTCAATGAAGGATGAAGTTCTTTTTTTTTCGCATTTGATTGTGGTTCCTTCAAGATAGAATCAATATTTTATTAATCTTTGTGTTTTCAGCATTTCATATGAGAAACAAGCATGTATAGTAAGCGTTCTTTTTTTAAAAAAAAAAGGAAATATAAGGTGAAGAGCAAGATCAAAAGTCTCTAACCTACTTCTTGAACTCATCAACTGCAATTATTTACCATATAAATTTTTTTAAAAGTTCACTTACTTAAATTAATTTATCACTAAGGGTAGTTTATGTTTTCTTATAACTTTGTTTTTGATACTTGCCAACTAACTGTTGGAAATATCTGGTGCCTGATAGTGTGCTTCACCTTGTTAAATTTAAAAAAAATCTGTTAATCATGGGAAAAAGTCTGATTTATTTTCTTGATTGTTTACTTGTTTTCTGTAGACATAAAGGAACCTAGTGACTCTGTTTTTTTTTCAGTTTTGTGAAACTCTAAAATAGAAGACAAAGACATCAGTACTGTAAAATACCATGCAGAACATAGATTGTGAACCATCAGAGGACAGGAGGAAGAATAAAGAACTGCCTCTTTTCTCAAAGAGATTACAGTCTAGGAAGGTGGGTTGTTAAAACAGATGAAGACTGAAACACAGAAAATTGAAGGAAAGGCCATAAATGACTTTCAGGTACAGAAAGCATATTGCATCCAAAGGTCTCAGAGAAGCCATGTGCCTGAAACCAAATAAAGCCAGGATAGAAAGGAATTTACTTAAAATAATTTCTTAGCTCATCACTCAGAAATTTAACCAGAGTCAACTGTAAAACTTTGGTCTTGAATATGTACTATCTTAATGGAGGTTCTGAGAGTCTGCAGAATAAATACAGGAGAGAGCATTTTTTGCATACTTTAGCAGCCAAATGTGATATTAACCTGATGTGTTAATGAGTTCTGTAGAAGTTCTCCTGAGCATAGCTACAGTATTGGAATATAGAAGGCATTCATCTCAACAGCCTCTGTCCTGGAGCCTAGTGTTTGGAATTGCACAAATTTTTAATCTGATCAGGTAGAGGGAAAGTACAGGAGTTTCTGGAATCATGGGTGTGTCAGCCTGGAGGGTGCCTGCCTGAGGAATGACCACTGCCTGAATATATGCTTTGATTAGATTAATGTGAAGATGCCTTAATATTGAAACAAATTACTTTAAACATTTCCTCTGATTCTCCTTTAAATGTTATTCTTCTTAAATTCAAGTTGCTTATCTTTATTTAGAATTTTTTACTCTGGATAATAAAAAATAAAACTGTATTTCAAGGGCTATAGCTATTATAGCCACATAGACAGTAAACTTATGATAAGACAGATTTTTATATAAGTCAAAACCTACTTACTTTTCATATCCACAAAGAACCTAATGAGAAAATAGTAGGAATATAAAAGGTTAATGTAAAAATGAATTTCATAATGACAGACAAGCCTGTATAGATTCTTTCTCTAAATTTAATTTTCTTGTCCTGCTTCTTTCTACTTAGGTCTAAGTGTACTGCAGGGGTAACCTTAATGAGAAATTATTTCTTTTGAAACTAAAATAACAACCTCCACTCAACTGTACTTAAACCGTGTATGCTGGATTGAGCTCATACATGTTCACAGGATTTTATAAACTGGCTGTTAATCATAGTCATTATTTAAAATTAAATTATATAGCCCTAACTGTGGTGGCTCAGTAGGTTGGTCATCGTCCTGAAAACCAAAGTGTCACCAGTTCCTGGTCAGGGCACATGCCTGGGTTGCCAGCCAGGTCCCCAGTTGTGGGTATGTGGGAGACAACCAATTGATGTTTATCTCCCTCTTTTTCTCTTTCAATTCTTCTCTCTCTAAAATAAAGGAAATCTTTTTAAAAATAAATAAATTAATTAATTAAATTACATACAGTTAGCATTATATACATTATACTAAAAACAAAGGTATAAATAATTATACTAAAAACAAAATACTGAAACTTTATCATTTTCAAGTTATTTTAATGACTTCTTGAGGTTATTAACATCTTTAAAAGTAGAAATGCTATTGAATGGTGTGCTGCTACTATATACATATTTCCAGTTCTGAATTTAATGATATAATGGTGGTGGCTGGAAGCCAGCCATGGTGAAAGTACTTACAAGTTGGAAATCAGCAAACACTATGATAAAGCTTAATTTATTGTTTTGTTGATTTTTTCAGACTTAAGAAATTGAGGAAGAAAATGATAATAACAGATTAAACCTAAGAGTGTGCCATGTCTAGTGATGAAGTTGAAAGAGGTTAGAATTGGTACAAAGTAAGATAATTGCACATTACATATCATATTTAATGACAACAAAATTATAGGGAAAGTAATTATAGGATTAGCATGCAATTCCATTTGTTAAATCATGGTTGAATTGTACCATAGACTGGTATGGATAAAAGGCTTTGGCAAAAATTAATGAAAGCATCTGTGAGAATCAACTGGATATGTAGAATTTACAAAAAATAGTATTTCATACATTATTAATTTTGTAAATTTAAAGTCAAAGAATCTTAAAAGCAGCAAGAGAGAAACAGCTAGTAATGTACAAGGGAGCTCTGATAAGGCTATCAGCTGATTTCTCAACAGACATACTACAAGCCAGAATGGCACAAAATATTACAAGTAATGAGAAGCAAAGACCTGCAACCAAGGTTACTCTACTTAGCAAGGTTGTCATTTAAAATGGAAAGTGAAATAAGGAGCTTCACAGACAAACAAAAAACAAAAAGCAAAAAGCAAAAACAACAACAACAAAAAAAAACCAAAACTGAAACAGTATATCTCCACCAAACCAGCCTTCAAAGAGTTGCTCAAGAGACTGCTTTAAGAAGATGAAGAGAGAGAGAGGAACACAGGCACAAAGGGACAAAATGGCAATGAATAAATACTTATCAATAATAACCTTAAATGTAAATGGATTAAAAGCTCCAATCAAAAGACATAGGATAGCTGAATGAATAAGAAAACATAACCCACATGTATGCTGCCAACAAGAGACCCACCTCAGAACAAAAGATCTACACAGGTTGAAACTGAAAGGATAGAAAAAAAAATGTTCCAAACAAATGGACATGAAAAAAAAGGCAGGGGTAACAATACTTATATCAGACAAAATAGACTTCAAAACAAAGGCCATAATAAGAGACAAAGAAGGTAACTACATAGTATTTAAGGGAGTTGTCCAAAAAGAGAATATAACTCTTGTAAACATATGCATCCAACATAGGAGCACCTAAATATATAAGGAAAATCTTGGAGGACTTTAAGGAGATTGACAGCAATACAGTCATCATAGGATTTTAACACCCCACTGAAAACAATGGATAGAACATCCAAATAAAAAGTCAACAAGGATATTGTGACATTGAACAAAACCTTAGATCAAATGGACTTAATTGATATTTACAGAGCATTTCACCCCAAAGAAGCAAAATACACATTTTTTTTCAAATGCACATGGAATATTTTCAAAGATAGACCACACGATAGGACACAAAACAAGCCTCAACATATTCAAGAAAATTGAAATCATATCAAGAATCTTCTCAGATCACAATGACTTGAAACTAGAAACCAACCTCAAGGAAAAATCTCAAAAATGGTCAAATTCATGGAGACTGAATAATATGTTATTAAACAATGAATGGGTAAGCAATGAAATCAAGGAATTCAAAGAGTACCTGTAAACAAATGAAAATTAACACAAAACAGCCCAAAACCTATGGGACACAGCGATGGCCATCCTAAGAGGAAAGTCAATCAATGTGAATACCGACCTACCTAAAGAAGATAGAAAAATCTCAGATAAACAACCTAACCCTACATCTACAAGAACTAGAGTAACAAAAACAAACAAAGACCAGAGTAAGTAGAAGGAAGGAAATAATCAAGATAAGACCAGAATTAAGTGACATAGAAAATAAAAGAACAATTCAAAGGATCAGTGAATCCAGCAGCTGGTTCTTTGAAAAGATAAACAAAATCAACAAACCTTTAACCAGACTCATCAAGAAAAAAAGAGAGAGGACCCAAATAAGTAAAATCAGAAATGAAACAGAAGTAACAACTGATACCACAGAAATATAAAGGATTGTAAGAAATTACTATGAACAACTATATGCCAAGAAATTGGACAACCCAGGCAAAATAGATAACTTTCTAGGAACATAATATTCCAAAACTGAATCAAGAAGAAGCAGAGAGGCTGAATAGACCAATAGCAACTAGCAAAATCAAAACAGTAATCAAAAACCTCCCAGCACACAAAAGTCCTGTACTGGATGGCTTCACGGGTGAATTTTACTAAACTTTCAAAGAAAAACTAACTCCTATTCTTCTCAAACTATTCCAAAAAATTCAAGAAGAGGGAAGACTCCCAAATTGTGTGCTATACATTTTTTATATTATTACAACTTAGAGAAAAATTTTGGGTGTGTTTATATCCTGAGTACTGCTTATTAAATATTCACCATAACACCAGTCCAAAAGACTATGTGAAAGAAAAATAAAATTATACTCCCACTGAAAATGCTGAATATTTGAATAGTCTACTTTTTTACCAAGTTATTATTATGTTGGGAAATTTTTTTTAACTTTTTTGATATTGAGAAAAATGTCATAAGAGAAGAAAAGAAAACATCTCTGGATTTAAAATAGCTTTAAAAACCACTGAACCAGTGACCCCTCCAAGCTGAGTTTAGTCCTTACCTAAGTGACACAGTCAG
Source organism: Tonatia bakeri (assembly GCA_004024845.1). Lineage (NCBI taxonomy): Eukaryota > Metazoa > Chordata > Mammalia > Chiroptera > Phyllostomidae > Tonatia > Tonatia bakeri. The sequence continues at coordinate 180,956 of PVIA01002297.1, read as the reverse complement.
CTCAAGTGTGAATGGATTATAAATAAGATTCAGTACAAGTTTTTGCTTTTTTAATCTCTTGTATTTGGAGTATTGTGCTTCTTATGAAACATGGCTTTATTTTAAAGGTTTTGAATTTTAAACCCCACAGAGTTTGAGTCAAAGCTTTTAGGCTTAGGATGGGATTTAGAAGGATAACAGGCCTCTCTTTCATCCATTGGAGGGATGTGGGAAAATCTGACATTCTGCTTTCAGAGAAAAAAATTTTATTAAAGCCAAATGTGGTGTACAATAGACTGATTCTTTTAGGCAAGGTAGTCAATATGGAACTAAGGTATTCATGTTATTTCTTCATTAGCATTGATAAGAATAAGGTCTAATATCTGGTCTATATCTGACACTGAACAAGATTTATTGACCTGTCACCATAAAAGTGTGTATTAATTTGGGGGACTAACTATTCTTGGCATGATTAAACTTTAAGAAAACTTATTTTTTTTAGTTAATTTAATCTATTTTATTGATTATCCATTGATGAATAAAAAATCATCCCAAAACTTAGTGGCTTAGAAAATATTCTATTATGTCTCACATTCTGTGTTCTGGCTATGGAATGCTTATGCTGCTCTTGTCTGGCATTGCTCAGAGGGGTCAGCAAGTCTGGAGCTGGAGGGCCTCCAGTGTCCTCATCTACTCTATGTCTGAGATGCCTGACAGCTGGGATGTTTCTCTCTAAAGGATCTCACTATTCTGTGGTCCAGTCTAAGTTATTTTTCATGGTGGCAGGATCTGGTCTTTGACGTGTGCTCACCAGCCTGCAGTGATTGTGGAACGCTGTGGATGGCTCATTGAAATATGAGAAAAACATATACAGAGCCAACCAGGTCCTGTGGGGAAGTAAGGACGGAATGGCCACTCTCTCTAATGGGGAGCACCTCATTTCCATTCCCAAGCAGATTTTTATTAAAAATGCAGATTCAGTTTGTGGATTCACAGTCTGTCAGAAAAGATCAAAAGAAATACGTGACTTACAAAGGTGCTGACAGAACTCCCACTGTGATTCTGGGCAGAGATTGTAGTTTTATCATATGAAAGGATTACAAGGCCCAAAGGGCTGTTTTGATTCCTGTTCATGCCTTTAAATTCCAAGTTAATAACATCCTCCAGCAAACAGATCTCACAGGATCTTGCATATTCTATGTCCCAGGCCTGATTAGCCTGGGGGTTTGCCATCTCTGGTCTGGGCTGCACCCCTTTGCTATTTCCACAGGCCTGAGTTGGGCAGGAGACAAAGGCAGCCAGGAGACTTGGATTTCTCACATCTAAGAACAAAGACTCAGGCTTTGACAAAGCCAAGGGGGCAGGGGTTGATGTCGATCACCCCTTTATTTCCACAGCCCCATGAGTCTCTTCCTTGAGGCCTCCTCATGATCATGCCTGTCTTAGGCGATTCCCTCCATGGGAAATCTTACCCATCATTGGCTAAGTGATCAAGCTTAGGAGGCCAGCACAGAACAGGCAGCATTCATGCCAGGAGAATAAGTTTTGTCTTCTTAGTGGCTCCTGGTCGAGAGGCCTTTCACTCAGCCTAAGTCACCAGGAGTTACAGCTTCCTGAGACCAGGCAGGGCGGTCCCCAACAGGTCTCAAGAGTTAAAGTGGAAGCTGTCAGACCTTTTGTGGCATAGGCTTAGAATTGGCACAGCATTATCTTTACCACATTCTGTTGGTCAATGAAGCCACAAGTTCAGTATAGATACAAAGATAGAGAATATGGATGTTTCCTCTTGATGGGAAGGGCTGCAAGGTTGCATTGCAAGCATTCATGGGAAGGATTATTATCACTCCCAGCAAACAATCAACCTCACTCACATCCCCTAGAAAGTTGATAAAAATTATTTGATAATATTCTTTTATTTGTGAGTTTCTAATAATTAAATCAGCCATCCTAAAAAATGTTGCCTAAGAGCAAATTAAATAATATAATTTTCAATCATCAAAATATCTGGCATATTAAATATGAAATAGTTCTGACTAATAGACATGGTTAAGGTTCAATGGTCATTCTGACAGAGTGCACAAGGCACATTTCAATTACTTTCAAGTGTCTGGCACTGCTGATTATGTAAGGCCAGGAGCTGAGTACCTGACAGACTGGAATGTCCTTTCTGCCCAAACCAGTTAGGTATGTCTATATTTGGAATTCACCTACCATTACTTTCTTCTTTAAAAGCCAATTCCCTGACCTTTAATAAGAAGAAAGTAAAATACAGTGTCATTGCATTGACTTAAACATATATGGATATCTTCTTAAAAAATAAAAACAGTGAAAGAGAGAGTTGTAGTTGGCAGAGTTTTGAGGCATGTGGTTGTGGTGAGAGTTGGCATGGGAGGCATATTTTTTTAGAACTAAATTCTTCTTCCTGATAACCCCTAAATGCTATGGTCTGGGTCCCACTCCTGAAGTATACAGGAAAATCAAGACTACTGAGGAAGAATGCTGGGTGGTTGTGACAGGGGACAGAGAAGAGAACTATTTTTTTTTTCTGGGAGGGAGGCAGTGAAAGACTAGGAAAAATGATCATGGAATTCAGCTGTAGTAGACACTCAACTAAGGTGCGGAGGCCATTGCTATGCAGAGAAGTTTGATGCTGCAGTTCACATGCGTGCTGGAGGGTTTTATTTCTGGAGTCTAACCTAGGTTTCGAGGTCAGACACCTGACTTAGATGACTAGTTCTACCTGCTATGGGATGTTGAGCAGATTATTTGAATTCTTCTGGTCTAAAGATAATAAATAATATTTACCTCAAGAGTTGTTAGGATGAAGTGAGATACTTTTAGCAATTAGTACAGTGGGCTCCATGGAGTTCTAAATAGCTGGAAAGTACACTTATTGTTAGCTGTAATTAGAGAGTACAGTGAGAAAACCCATAATTTTTTAGAACTGACAAAGACAAAAAGAGTCCCAAATGAGTATTAAAATGGACTTATGAGGTATTATGTATATCAGTATCTTTAAGTGTGTTTTCAAATTTGTATTTATCTTGAATATAGATCTTTATCTACACAATTTGTATTGCTTAGCAGCATTAAGTTAACAAAAAGGAAAATATAAAATTATCATACTCTTCAAATTTTGAATATCACAGTTAACCTCTTTGAAAGGTGCTTTTTGTATTGGCAAGCCATCTGCTATGAAGGGTGAAATGAAGGTTACAGTTTTTCACTTGATTTTAATCCCATTCATTTCTTAGTAAGAGATTTGTTCCCTTCTTTTTCTCATTCAAATACTCTTCCAGCTCTTCTCTATCTGTCCAGGGTAGGATCCTCTTGCTGCTGCTTTTTCTTCATTTTATAAAGCATAAAGAGTTTTTTCTAGATCTCTTCCATATCAACTCACTGTTAGCTTATTAGATGGGAGTCCTTCTATGGGCTACTAAAATTCCTGATTTTCGCCTATACTGTAGTTTTATAACTCTCACAAAGTACATTCCTGACAAGAAAGTTACTCTCTTTAAGATCTCTTTTATTCTTATTTGCATTTCCTGGTCACTATGCCACATATAAAATAACATTGACCAAGACAGAGAATGAAATAAGAGCTTCTCATAAGTTTCTCTTTCACAGGTGGTTTATAAAAAATAGTGGGAATAGGTTTGGGCTTAAAGTGGGGTTTTGAGTCAACCTGATTTTGCATGTGAAATTATGGACTAGTTCCTCACCTCTGCCCTCAATCTTTAGCATCTAATTACATAAGTCAAAATTCATGCAAGAGAGGAATCTGCTAGAAGGAAATTTAGGGATGTTCCTCAGGGAGAAACAGTGAGATGATGTCAGCTGCTTCTTATTAAGAAGGGACTAGAGCAAAAGCTGAGAGGGCTGTTATCATGAAAGAATGTTTAGTATTTTGGCAGGCATATGCTTGGAACTTATGTTCAAACATCCACATAGAATTGGGGACGCTGATACTCTCCTCAGTCCTGTGTTGAAGTATGTGGGACAAAGAAGGGTAGTTTTAGCTATATAGTGCTTCAAAGAAAACCACCCCAAAATAGTGGCTTAAACCAGTGACAGCATTTCTTTTGCTCACATTTGTGCACTTTGGGAAGGGTTTGGTAGGAATAATTCATTGCTACTCATCTAGGTGTCAGCCAGGGCATCTCCAAAGCCGGGGGATGAGTGATCTGAAGGTCTCTCTTTTCCCACATCTAACAATTTATGCTGGTGTAGTCTGTAAGCTTAGCTGAGGCTGCTGGTGGAAGCGTATGGCTTCTCTTTGCACCTTGGGCTTCTCACAAGATGGTGGCTGGGCTCCCAGTACCAGGATCCTAAATGGGAGAGCCATGTGACAGCTGTATCCTTTCAGTGTTCTAGTCTTGAAGTCACATAGCATCACTTTCTGCCTTACTCTACTGTTTGCAGCAGCCATAATCTGCCCAGGTTCAAGTGGAGGGGAAGGAGAATTTACTTCTCACTGTGGGAGTGGCAAACTCTGCAAGAACATGTGGGACCAAAAGTTATGCAGTGGCCAATTTGGGAAAATAGCAATCTTCCATAAAGACTCGTGGTGTTGCAAAAGTGCATTAAGCTTAAGCACTTTCAGAAGTGCTACAGGGACATTAAGGATTCAGGTTTCTCATGCAGCATCCAGGCATTAGTCCTAGTGGTGAAGTATGCTTTCCTCCTGGCTCTTTGAGAGAAGATATCACAGGGGAGCTAATTAAACAAACAAACAAACAACAACAACAAACAAAATAAATGATGCTAGTCTTATATCTAGCACCCCAGGAAACCCTGAAGTTTTTAAGGCAGTTATATAAGTAACAGTTATTAGCCACAGAAATGTGTATATCATTGCTAATGTGAACTCATTGTGCAACAGACTGGTCAAGCTTGGACCAATTCAGGCTAATGAGAACATCCAACAATCACTGCCAGTGACTTGAATCCAGTACGATTTCACACCAATGATTTTGTTTCTCAGTATGAAATTATTTTCTTCTCTCTGAATCCATCTTCAAACTGAGTCTTTCTTCAAGTTGAAAACAAAGATTATCAAATCCTTTTAGAATCAATAAACAGTTGTCTTTGGTATCATGATTTTATAGAAATTCATATATAACCCATTACATTTCTTATTTTAACAACTGGTTTATGTTGTAACTGCATTCTCTTCTTGTCTCTTGTCTATTTGTGTAGATATTAGCTCTTCCTTTAACCAGTTCACTTCTCAAAAGAGATTCAGAGAAATTGGACTTAATTTGTGCTGGTATGACTATGAGTATAACTTGAATTTCAATTGCTTTTATTTTTGCTGAAGTCCAAAAAAAACTGAATCCAAGTGATAACTTTCACTGTTCTTGGCTGACTTCCTCCACTTACCTAAAGCAGAGTCATCAGCAGATTTGGCAGTCAGACCATACCTCTAGTAAATCATCTTCCAGTTTCCCCTCCTCCTCATTTAAGGTGCTGTATTAAACAGTGCCAGAACCAAGGCCAGACCCGTGGGTGTCAAATTATTAACTTTCCTCTCAGCCATGGCTGTTCACTGAGGCTGCTTCTAGAGCTTTTCACGAGCAACCTTCGGCAGAATCCTGCCCTTTGCTCTTCAGTGACTTCTTTCCCCAACACTCTGTCACAAGGAAACTTATCAAAAAGCTCTCCAAAACGGTCTCTTGCATAGTGTGTCATAATTAGATCTTATTTAAAATAGGAGGAATTTTTTTATTGTTGTTCAAGTACAGTTGTCTTTTTATAGTTGTTCAAATGGGAGGAATTCAATAGATTAGAGACACACCCTTTTTTTGAAAGGTATGTTTTTGAGTCTCTAAATTTTGTACTATAGGCATATTGGTGTGCCTTTAATTATATTCTCATCAATCTACTCAATAATGAAAATTAGGTTTGTTAGGATATAGCTTCTTAAATTTCCTTTGGAAGCTCTTATATTTTATTATATGTGCCATATTGATGGCAGTTTTCAGAAACACTGGTTGTAGATTTGAATTTCAAAACATACAATGCGAGCTACCTGACATAGAAACTTATCATAAAGTCTAGAAATACATATGTGCATTTATTTCTGTGTTCCTGATGGCCTAAGTTGCCTCAGATTTAGCATATTTAACTTTATTAGGTGTGAATGTTAATTTTATGTTTCAGGTTTACTGAGCCACAGGGTGCCCAAATATTTGGTCAAAAATAATTCTGGGTGTTTATTTGATGGTGTTTTTAGATGAGATTAACATTTTAGTGGGTAGACTGAGTTAAGCAGACTAACCTCAATGATGTGAGTGGGTCCCAACCAATCAGGTGAAGGTTTGAATAGAATAAAAATGCTGACCCTCCTCGGAGTACAAGAAAATCCTTTCTGCCTAACTGCCTTTGAACTGGGGCATTAGCTTTCTTCCTGCCTTCAGACTTGAAATGAAACATTGTCTCTTCCAGGGTCTTGAACCTGCCTGCCTGCCTTTGGACTAGAACTACAAAATTGCTAGGCCTGCTTCTCAGGCCTTTGGACTCAGACTGAAACTAAACCATCAGCTCTCCTGAGTGTTCAGCTTGCTGACCCACTCTGCAGGTCTTGGGGCTTGCTTGCCTCCATAATCGTGTTAGCCAATTTCTTCTAATACACTATTAATGAACAGGATTATAAATACATCCTATTGGTTCTATTTCTCCTAGGAACCCTGACTAACACAATAGGGCAGAGATCCCCAGTCTTTTGGCACCAGGGACAAGTTTCTTGGAAGACAATTTTTCCATGAACTGGGGGACTAGGGATAGTTTTGGGATGATGATTCAAGCACATTACATTCAACCTTACCTCACGCTGTGTGGCCTGGTCCCAAACAGGTTCAGACTGGTACAGGTCTGTGGCAGGAGGTTGGGGATCCCTGCACTAGGGAACCTTACAGCTAAAACTGCAGTTGTAAAAAAAAAAAATCTCATTTATCCTCCACAGCAAACTTTTGATGTATATACAGTTTAAGAGATAACAAAATTAAGCTGAAAGAGGTTAAACAGATCTTTCAAGATAATATTGATGTCACCACCCCACCACCACCCACCACCCCACCCCCCCAAAAAACTACAAAAAAAGAGATAATATTGATAGCAAAAGGTGGGCTTAGGATACAAAGTGGGAAATTCAAAAGCTATAATTCTCCCTACCAAGATAGCACTCATTTGGGTAAAAAGTAGTAAGGTTGACCATCACTGTAGACCATCAGCAACACGTCTCACCTGCAGACAGGTGAGGGGACCACAGGGGCTCTCCTGGGGGACTAGGATGGCACAGTGTGGGATCCATCATGGACTACCACAGACTGAATCAAAACTGAATCAGGTAGTCTACACCTGATATGCTACCTGCTGTCCCCGTACCTTTTTAAGCAACAGAAAGATAATACTAAGTCAAACATTGCAGTATAAAAGATGAATGTAAGCGGGGACTCGGGAGAACTTTATCCACAGAACCACAGGGAACTACAGGTCTTTATGTAGCTGAGTGCATTAACCATCCATGGCCACTTTTTCAGGGTGCTTCTCATTACTAAAAAGGAAAGAGGGGTGGATGGCCATATCTGGCACAGGGATGCCAAGTCGACTGAGAAAAGGGCCCAGGGCCCATGGCAACTCTGCATGCCTTGTTCAGTGTCATCAAGGAGTGAAAAGGGTATCTGGAAGCAAAAGAGATTAATCTTACCCAGACCAAAGACTAACTCAATTACAGGGACAACTGTGACTGATAAGGAAGGTGGTGCCCAGATCCTGTCTTTCAGGGAAGGGAGAAGGGGGAAATGGGGCAATGTCTCAGACCCTGCCTCAGGTATGTCCCTGCTTCTACCTTTCCCATCTCTTCAATGCTGGGGCCACAGACAGGCCTTGCTGCCAGTAGTTCTGACTGAGTCCTGAAGCTGCTCTCCTCAGCCAGGAGTTTCTGCCCCACCCTGGAATGTTTTAGGATTATTTTCTATTACTGAGCCTAGGGCCTGGTGGCACAGTTGATAGCTGAGTCACAGGGCTATCCACAGTGCTCGTCCCAAATCCCTCTCCTCTCTCCAACTCCCTTCTTCAGATCATTGTCTTTCTCTGTTTTCCTTGGTAACTCTGGCTGAAGAAAGAGCCTTGGACTTTTTGTCCTAGTTATTACATTACTGGAGCTCTGACCAGCCGCTGATTGTGGATTAGGCCTCCACCTCACTTTCCATTGCACCTTGAATTTGGGGAATCAACCCGCCTCTCAGTTGATCTGGACCAGGGACATGGGCATGGGCTCGGGTCTCAGGAGCTGTACATACAGGAGGAAAGTGTGGTGGTCATTATAGGCAGGGGCTGAAGGGAATAGGATCTACTATCTGGTGGAGATTGAGCTGAATTGGAAAGTAGGGTGGGTTCATGATACTGTCAGAGAGGTCAGGATTAGAGTAGCTGCGACTCGACACAGAACAGGTGATAGCACCAGTCTGGGAGACAGAGCCTGGCTAGCTCTGCTGAAAACCAGTGCACTGGGGCCGAAGGCCTTGTGGAAGGCAGCAGAGAGCTCTGCCTTTTGTTGGGGTGAACTGTTGAGGCATATCCTTGGATCACACTGGTTAAATCTGTGCTTCCTTTTTCTCTAGCTGGGTGACCTTTGGTAAATTATGTAATTCCTCTGAGTTTCCGTTTGCTTGTAAACTGGCAGTGATAACATTTGCTCACAGTCTATTACAAGGATTACAGAGAGAGAAAATAAAGTGGCTGGTGTACATGGCCTGCCAAACTAACTGCTCATCGTGTGGTCATCCTCAGGACGGCTCTACCACACATCAGTCACATGACTTGGGGAACATATTCCACATTTTGGGGCTTTAGTGTCATGTCCAGTGAATAAAGAGTTCAGCATTAGATCATCTCTAAATCCTCAACTAACTCAAATATCCAAGAATCTATTCTAAGTTCTTACTTGTCAAAGGTGTCTTGTTTTTTAAAAATTATCATGCGGCCATCCTGTGGCTCAAATCCAAACCCACAAATTAGATTAAAGCCCATTATAAAAATAAAACAAACAAACAAAAAACCCTCTTTTGCAACATTAAAGCCCACATATATGTTTAAGTAACCTTTTTAAATTTGTTCTCCCTGCAGAGGCTTTTTCATTATTCTTTTTCATTAAAATAAAAAACCCTCTGGTTGAATTTCTAAATGTGTTTTTTATTGTCAGTCTTTCAGCCTGTTGTGAACCATTTTCAACCTCAAATTAAACTCTGTCCTCCAAAGCTGAATGCTCTGTTACCCCATGATGATAATAGAAAGGGTGCTTAATATGCTAAATAATAATAATATAAAATCTAAATGTGCAGTGATCACTAGCTGCTCTACAGGGTCTGTCATTCTCTTTCTTTATCAGTAATTTTTACTATAAAATTCTGAATTGAAAGGGGAGGGGTAAAATCCTACACAGCAAATGTCTGCAACTACAGGCTGTGGTAAATAGGGTATCTAATATCCAGAAAATGAATATGCAGCCCCCAGAGAAACATATGCAATGAAGGGAAATGGATTCTCAGATTAGAAAGCTAATAGCAAGGGCAAAAAAGAACTAATTTCCAAAAAAAAAGAATAGATGTAGTTGATTTCCTCCCTACTGACAAACTGTACTTGAATATAGTTCTTTATTTCAAAAGCCAAGTCAAGAGTTTCCTGTTCCTTTATGTTCCATAAACCAAGTCATTCAGATAAGCAGCCCTTTGCTCTGTCAACTAATTACTTTCTAATTTGCTTTGATCTATTATTCAGGCATTAAATTCCAGCTTCATTGCACCCATGATATAAAACCCAAATGTAATCACTGTTGCAAAAGGAGATAACATAACGTTGCCAATTTGAAAGACGCATTTCCTTTTGTTCAAGAGGTGTAGTATGTGATACATACACTTTCCATGTCATTCAGGCAATTGACCTGTTGCAATGGCTTTTTTTTTTTAGCCAAAAAAAAACAACCATGTAATAATCATGTTTTTGGAGTTATAAGTTATATGTGATGCCATTTTGTGTGCTATTACTATAAATTATGATACTCTTTTGTTCATGAAATAAAGTGGGTGTTTTTTTTGTTGTTTATTTTAGTGTGGCTTATGGAATCAGTGCTTCATAGTCAAACCTTCACATACATTATCGACTTGCCTACAAAGTTACTTCTTTTTTGGTTCAAGCACACTGAAATATTTCTGCATAGGTCATTAGTTTTTCCTGAATATAATTTGTAAGTTAGAATTCCCTTACAATCTATTAAACCCCTCTCAGTGCACACATTTAAAGACAAAAGAGCCATCTGTGAGAATGTTAAAAGCTGCCATGATTACTTTTACTTTCATCTTTAAAAACATTTCCTTATCCACTTGGCTACTTAAAAAAATATTCTTTCAAAATCCAAAGAGAATAAGAGTTTGAATACTTCAAATGATTTTCTAAACTAAAAATATTCTAATTTTTAAATTTATTTTTATTTTATCATTTCTTCTCTCTCTTTTTTGTTTCCTTCTTCATATCTCTTCATAGGTAGACACATGAAGCATGCCCAAACTGGTTGTGAGCACGCAAGCAATACTGCAAGACACCAGTTCCGAAGTATTCAGATTATTTCAGTGAGCATTTCTCCTTCAGACACTGCCTAGACAGCTCTTAAGAATCGAGGCACAGTAAGAGAGTCTTACTAGATTAGTTCTTCATCAAGCAATGCTTTAACATATATTACCCAAGCTCTGTCATTTGGCCTTAGAAATTGTTGATCATCTGAGCTATCTTTTCTTGTGGTTCTTAAATAACTTACTCTCTTCCATCTCTCGCCCTGCTACTCCCAGCTCCATGTAGCGACTTTTTTCTAAAATTAATCTAGTTTCCCAAAGTTATCAGAATTAAACTGCCATTTTTCTACTACATTATTTTACCTGGCAAGGCTTTGGAACAAGGTGGCTTTTGGCCTCATTTTTCAGAGGTAGGAATTTGACAATAATTAACTTTCTTGATAATCAGAATGCAATAAGGAATTTGAAGGCCATGGTACCAGTTGTATAAACTGCCAGCAGCATTGTCGCTTGTTCTTTTGTGAAAGAAAAAGAATGATTAAATTGGATTCTGATCTGTTCTATGATGAAAGGATTCTTGGATTTAAAATTTGTTGGAAGGATCTGATGCAATAGAAATAAAACTGAATGTTGGTAGTCTCATGGGCGTTTTCCTAGCTATTGGCTCCTAAGAACAGAATTATATGGCTGCAGAAAAGGAGGTGGTTGTTGTTTAAAGTCAATATTCTTATCACAAAAATTAATGAGTGTTCAGGTTTTCATGTTATGCCTATTCCTATTGTTGATAAAACATGAATTAATTCATTTGCTTTTAAAAAGTTCAAATCAAAGGACTTTTGGAATTGCCTTGTCTGCTTTCTTACTAGCAAGAATCATCCTTCTTACTGTTTGATTTTAAATGCTTTAAACCAACTTCCTCATTTGTAAAATGCAATTAAATATAGTTTCTGCCCATTAGGTTGTAATGGGATTAAATGAGATTATATAATGGAATCAGGTGAGTTAATATATGTAAAATACTTTGATCAATGCCTAATATACAGCAAGCACTCAATACATACCTGCTATCACTGTCATCACCTTTATCACCATCATTATCATCTACATCATTTGACATCCAATGAGTTTAATTTTAGAAAGAAATTGCTTCTCTAAACTTTACTAATGGGACAGTAGGAGACTCATCAAGAATTGCACTTTTACTTTTCTGTCATCAGTTTAGTCAATCTAGGAATGTGTTCACAGTTAAAAGCACTCTTGGACCTTCTTTCTAAGTAGGAAAGAAATACTATTAACTATGGTAGGGCTGTATATTAAGAGAAAAGCTATGTTTATTCATACATTTCCCCAAATTTTTATTTTCCATTGATTTATAGAAAGTAGAGTAGACTTCTGGCCAAGATGGAGGCATAGGCAGATATACTGTGCCTCCTCCCACAACCACAATAAGGACAACAAAAATTTAGAAATAATAAAACAACCAGTACTGACAGAAAATTGAACTGTATGGTAGTCTGACAACCAAGGAGTTAAAGAAGAAATATTCATCCAGACCAGTAGGATGGGCAGAGTTGGGTAGCTAGGTGGAGAGGACTCATGGCAAGGCGGTATCTGGCAGACGTCGGGTGCCGCAAGGTGGCAGCTGGCAGACCTAGTGAGGCAGCAGATTGTGGAGGGGCATGGTGCACAAGGTGGCTGGCAGAATCTGACAGTCCCACATTTGTGTGCAGATAAACTAGGCGAAACTGGTGAATGAGACAGACCGTGCAACCCAGGGTTGCAGCTTGGGGAAATAAAGCCTCAAAACACTGATCAAAAACACCTGTGGGGGTTGAGGTGCCGGGAGAGACTCCCAGACTCACAGGAGAGTTCCTTGGAGAGACCCACAGGGTCCTAGAATGTACACAAACCCACTGACATGAAATCAGCATCAGAAGGGCCCAATTTGATTGGGGGAAGTGGCAGAAGTCACTGAAATCTGGCACAGAGTAGAGCAAGCGCCATTGTTTCCTCTTGGACCCCTCCCCAACATACAGCGTCAAAACCCAGCAACTAGATTGTCTCATGCAGGTGAACACCTAAGGCTCCACCCCTCATATGTAACAGGCATGACAAGACAAAAAAAAAGTGGCCCAAATGAAAGAACAGATCAAAGCTCCAGAAATAATATAACTTAGTGATGAAGAAATAGCCAACCTATAAGGTACACAGTTCAAAACACTGGTAATCAGGATGCTCACAGTATTGGTTGAATTTGGTCACAAATTAGATGAACAAATGAAGGCTATGCTAAGTGAAATAAAGGAAAGTATACAGGGAACCAATAGTGATGGGAATGAAACTGGTACTCAAATCAATGGAGTGGATCAGAAGGAAGAAAGGAACATCCAACCAGAAAAGAATGAAGAAACAAGAATTCAAAAAAGTGAGGAGAGGTTTAGGAACATCTTTAAATGTTCCAACATACACATTATAGGGGTACCAAAAGGAGAAGAGGAAGGGCAAGTGGAAAAGTTATTTGAACAACTAATAAAGGAGAACTCCCACAATTTAGCAAAGGAAATAGACTTCCAAGAAGTCCAGGAAGCTCAGAGTCCCAAAGAAGTTGGACCCAAGGAGGAACACACGAAGGCACATCATAATTACATTACCCAAGATTAAAATGAAGGAGGGAATCCTAGAAGCAGCCAGAGATAAGGAGACAGTTATCTGCAAAGGAGTTCCCATCAGACTATCATGGGATTTCTCAAAAGAGACCTTGTAGGCAAGAAGGGGCTGGAAAGAAGTATTCCAAGTCATGAAAAGCAAGAACCTACATCCAAGATTGCTTTATCCAGCAAAGCTTTCATTTAGAATGGAAGGACAGATAAAGTGCTTCTCAGATAGGGTCAAGTTAAAGGAGTTCATCATCACCAAGCCGTTATATGAAATGTTAAAGGGACTTACCTAAGAGAAAGAAGATAAAAAAAGTATGTACAGTAAAATGACAGCAGACTCATGATTATTAACAACCACACCTAAAACAAAAACAAAAGCAAGCTAAGCAAACAACTAGCACAGAAACAGAATCACAGAAATGGAGATTACATGGAGGGTTAGCAACAGGGAAGTGGGAGGAGAGGGGGGAAAAGGTACAGAGAATAAGTAGCATAGATGGTAGGTAGAAAATAGGCAGGGGGAGGGTAAGAATAGCATGGGAAGTGTATAATCTAAAGAATTTATAGGCATGGCACATGGACATGAACTAAAAGGGGGAATGTGGGTGGGAGAGGGTGTGCAGGCTGGAGGGAAGTGAAGGGGGGGAAATGGGACAACTGTAATAGCATAATCAATAAACTATATTAAAATATTTCTTTTAAAAATGGGACAACTGTAATAGCATAATCAATAAACTATATTAAAAATATTTCTTTTAAAAAAAGTAGAATAGTAGCAGAACTTTTCCAAATCCACTGGTTCCTACTTCCACATTCTAAAATTTTTGAGTATTCTTGAATATTTGTATTTGAATTAAATAAAAATCTCCTAATTGCATAGGAGATTTTTGCAAAAGCTCTTTGTAAGAGTTTATAAAGTATGGGCTACTGCAAAAATGCTTTTGATGGTGGCACTTGCTTTGGTCCTATTTAGACCACTCTTTAATGTTTTCAGTGCTTTATTAAGGAAAGTTTAGTGTATATTGCTGAAATGTATGAGATCACAGGATGTATTACTTCTACTGATGGTGAGTACAGTGCATTTGAGTGTTGGAGCAGGGCTGAAATCTACCTAGCTCTGACAAGGGAAGGGACATTTCCTGGTTGACAGTAGCAGAACATTTACTCTCCTGGGTATCTTACTCTCTATGAACTCATACAAATAAACAGAAAGAAGAGCTTACATTTATAGAGTAACCACTACGTGCAAGTTAGTGGATACTCTCCATCATAAAAGCTTTTTTCATAACAAAAGCTCTAATTTACAGAGTATTTTATATATCTATTACATAATTGAAATTAGTTATTCTAAGATATGAAGTCTCTGACATAGCTACTGTTTTTCTTCCAGTTTTACACATGAGGAACTGAAATCACAGAAATGTTACACAACTTGTTTAGGCTACCTAGCTAGGAAGAGCCAGAATTGGGATGCGAAGCTAGGAGATCTGGCTTTTCACCACCTGCTGGTTAATTCCTACCACAACTGGCTGTGTGGATATCACTTTTTTTCCCTAAAAACCAAACCAAACCAAAGAAACAAACAAAAAAAGAGAATCTCAGAGAAGTGAAGAGCAGCTTGTACTTGCCTTCTTTGTTCTACCACACTCAGATAAAGTGTCACGTCACACATATCAGTATCTAATTATTTCTTTGTCAAAGAGAAACAGAAGGCAGGTTTGGATACAGTTACACCCACCTGTGCTTGTTTGCCGGAGCCCTGTGCAGTGTCTCAAGTGCAGTGAGCCTACGAAGATGCTCAGCAGATGCAGTAGAAGTGTGAGGAGCCAGTGAGGTCTCTGTCTCGAAGCACATTTGACAGACACATTTGTTACCCTCCCAGCCCACCTGCTGGCTGATGGAATGCTGGCTAAAGATGTAGAAGATGAGCTGAGCTGGATTTTTGAGGCCAAAATTCCTCCTGGGTTCATCTTCTGCCTGCTGGTAGCAGAGGCAAGGTTAGCAACTTCCTCCCTTAGAGGGCTGTCACCTGAGGAAAGTTTCTCTGCAGATGATGCTGGTCAGACTGAGACAAAAGTGGAAAGGAGGGGTAAAGAGGACCAAAACAAGGGGAAGAGGAAGAGGGAATGAAAAGGAAGTAACAGAGAAATGAAAGAGACTGAAATAAGGAAAGAAGTCCAGTGCCAGAGTTTGTCTACCCCTGCGGAGAGAGAGAGAAGGCCTGCCATGGACCCAGGGGTCTCCTGTTCCCCTGCTCCTTTTCTTTGCCTCAGGAGGGGAGGTGAGAAAGCAGATTTCCTCCCCTTAGGATTCCTAAATCCTGTGCCAGCCAAAAATTCATTTGAAAAATTAAATTACGTCTGAGGAGAAAGCACCCTCCAAAAGGCCCTGGAGGTCAGAAGAATCAGGATTTAAATTAATTGGTTAATGGAAAAAACATTTCTGAGAACAATGCTGATAATTTGCTAAAACTAGGGTATGTTTGTAACTATTTGAAATGAATTGAATTGCTGGTTACAAGAATTAATGCTTATAGAGAAATTGCAATTGAAATCCCCGAAGTTAAGTATTAATTCCTTAAAGCAATAGGTAATTAGTGAAGTATTATGCACTTACAGTCAGTATTACATTGAGCAGTTAATTATATACTGTCTCAAATTGTTTCCCCATTGTTGCATGTATGTTAGTCTTATTTTCCTAAACTTGATCCTAAACTTGGTGAGAGCAAGTGGTGGTTTTCATTCTTTCATTAGTGTCTCCCACCAGGCTCGGTACAGCCCTAAACTCACACCAATACTCAAAAGCTGATGGATGCTGACTGGACTAAATCCAGGAGCCTAGAAAAATTTGGCTCTTTGAAGGAAAATGTATTTAGTTATTTCAGCATGCCACAATCAGGGCCTGCTTCTCAGGAGAGCCAAAAAAGTGAACACATTGTATAGTTTAAGATTGTGTGTTAAATAGAGAATTTTAAAGGAGACATCCTACTTGAGTGGAAAGAAATTACAGATGACTCTGCGTCAGGTGCTGGTTGCAGAGCAGCTGGATTTGGGTGTTGTTGATTTACCTACCTTTTACAAAGACTCAAAATAGGCATTAGGCCAGGAAGGGGATGGAGAACATGGCTGCCCCATAGTTTCTGGGATGCCTTTATTTCTCAAAAGCTTTGATTGTGACCTGTTTATTAAAAAGCAACTAGATAAAACAAGGCTTTACTACCATCCATTCATGAGTGACAATAATATTTACCACTACTTTTACTAAGTTGAAATTCATTTCTCCAATTTTGGAGTGGTAGAAATAATAACCTCTGCTTTAGGAACATTCTCTCATATTTTCATATTTCCTGAGTAAGTCCTCCACTTAAAAAACACTTAATGGTTGCATCTTAACAACCATTCTCTTTGAAAGAATACTTAAGATTAGTCCATGTCTCATATATGTTCACTTTAACTTCTTATGAAAATGACGGTGGTGGCCGCTGAGCTCCAGGCTTCTGGGGGTCTTCAGCCCCCAGTGTGTCTGTTGGTGTTGGAAATGGTGGGATCTGAAAAAAAAAACAACAACACCTTTTCACAGAGGCTCACAGGATGGCTGCATAACCAAGGCTCTCCACCTTATGTGGTCAATCAGAAAATCAGAACCCCATGTGCATGAAATTCCCTTTGCTGCCAATATCGCTATGAACTTCATCATCTGAATTCATCTAGAAACAATTTAAATCCTCAACTAAGCATATAGCTATGAACTTGGGCCCAATGTTGGCATAGTGACCTCACTTAATCTCTTTGTTATCAGATTAAATCAGGTGATGAAGTTTATTGAGAAGTCCCCAAATATGTCTAAATGTCTTGATTGATACACCTGGGCAATTAAAGTATTCACCTGGTAAGCTTCTGTGACAATCATCACAGAGGCCTTGCATCTTGTATAAAACCAAGCTTCACGAGTGAAACTGACATCACTGATCACAGCTCTGCAGTGGAATGGATGCAAGATTTTGAGGCTTTTCAAGATGCTTGGAATCAAGAGACTACATATGTCAGTAACCTGGCTTATTCAATGAGCTTGTTGTTAGATTAGTTTTATAGCTCACTCAGGGTGGTAACTGTGTCTGTTGTTCTGGCTACAGGATTAGATAAACACTTTGTGAGAGTCACCAGTGCTGTGGAAGAATATGAAAGGGAGTTTTGTCCTGAATGTGACTGTCTGAAGAAATGACTGGCCAGGCACAGAGCCAGCATCAGATAACCAGGTGGAAAACTAGACATACAAGTCCAGGAAGCACAGTGATCCCAAACAAAATGAACCCAAAGAGGCCCACACCAAGACACATCATAATTAAAATGCAAAAGATTAAAGACAAAGAAAGCATATTAAAAGTAGCAAGAGAAAAGAAGTTAGTTACTGCTCCCATAATGCTGTCAGCTGATTTCTCAACAGAAACTTTTCAGGCCCTAGGGGAGTTGTAAGAAATATTCAAAGTGATGAAAAACAAGAACCTACAACCAAAAGTACTCTACCAAGAAAAGCTATCATTTGGAATCAAAGGACAAATAAAGAGCTTCCCAGACAAGAAAAAGTCAAAGGAGTTCGTCACCATCAAACCAATATTACATGAAATGTTAAAGGGCTTTTTTTTAGGAGGAAAATAGCACATTAAAAACATGAACAATAAAATAACAATGAATATATATCTATCAACACTTGAATCTAAAAAATAGAATGAACTAACAAGCAGAACAGAAACAGGCTCATAGATACAGAGTCTGTTTTGATGGTTGTCAGATGGGAGGGGGGTTGGGAGCATGAGTGAAACAGGTGAAGGAATTAAGAAGTACAACTTGGTGGTTATGGAATGGTCTGGGAGGTGTGGAGCACAGCATAGGGAATATAGTCATTGGAATTCTGGTAGCAAGGTATGGTTTCAGGTGAGTGTGGGATTTATTGGGATGATCACTTGATGGGTTATGTGGTGTCTGGTCACTGGGAAGTACACCTGAAACTAGTATAATATTGCATGTCAACTGTCATTTAAAAAAAAGTACTAAAAGTGTAAATAAAATACTCAATATTAATAAAAAAGAACAACTAGAGTCCTTTCAGAAAGATAGAAGCTCTGTAACCTTGGACACAGGAACTGCTACAGACAGCTTATCTCCTTTTCAGGACACTTCTGACTTGATCGTGACTCAGGAAACCTTAAAAGAAGAGGATGAGGAAGCAGACAGTGGCACTGATGATACTGAGCACAGAGAGGAAAGCCACGAAGAGCCAGCGTTCCAGAATTTTAGGCAGGAATCAATGGCAAAGTACTGGAAAAGAAACAACAAATGCTTTCTACAAGTCCAAAAGTTTGAACTTCTATGAAGGAATCCTCATCTCTGACTGGGGTTACTACAAAGAACAATTTTGTTCAGGACAGCAAAGTTTCTCTTATTAGGGAAGCCTGACTCTGACGAAGCCAGGGGTAGAAGACATTTGGACCTGGGAGGCAAATACTGATTCCCCTTGGCCTTTTTTTTTTTTTTTTAATTTTTGCAAGAAAAGATATTCTGAATGTTCTTGGATACTGATATTGGTTCAAGCATAAAACTTCATATTTTATCATTTGAATTCAAGTACCTTTGCTGCTGATGGATGGATTTTCCGTTATTAGGCTGGGTCTGTAGCCTCTGTTTCCCTAGCATGTTGCACTTGACCCACGAGTTCCCCCTCCTTTTATCAGAAAGGGAGAGGGGAAACTTGAGCTTGTGCAGAGTGGCAGTGGAGTCTCCTTGGCAACCAATCAGTGTTGGTATGAAATGTGCCTCATGCTTGGTAGCTCATGACAGGACACCAGGTTTGCTGAAGTAAGTGAGAAAAACATATCATTAATGAATAAGAATCCTGTTTTTGATGGTGATTAGGATAAAGAGTTTCTGATTTTAACTTTGTTATAAGCCTGTCTGTCATAATTAAGAAAATTATATAATTACAAATAGATTCACTTCTATTCATCAGAGAGTTTTAAAGCTACATGTCCAAACGTGGCTCAGCAAGGAGGTTTCCCCTGTACACATACTAGTAACCAAGTACAGAGCCAGGACCTATTTGTATTGTACTTTGAATTTAACGCAAATTATCCTTGCTGATTTATTCAAAGGCCATGGATTTGGTCAGGTGTACCATTCCTTATGTAATAGTCATGGTAAGGGTTTACCCTGCCTCTGTTCTTCACAGTACCTTAAAATGCAGCACATTTCTCATGATGAATTTTATCCCTGCCTAATCTGTATTCTGTGGTCTCTGGATTAGAAGCATAAAAATCACCTGGGAAACTGTTAGAAATGGGACACTGAAGACCTGAATCAGAAACTGGGGATGGGGCCCAGCAATCTCTTTGAAACACTGCTCTAACTCAGCGATTTTCAACCAGTGTGTTGCAAGAAGTTTTAAAACATGCAATACCTGTTTAGTCAGGGGCGCTTACCTCTTTTCTCTTAGATCAGCCAACACAACAGTAGTTGTCCAGTGTGAATGAATAAAAGTTGTAGCATTTTTTTGGTCGGGTCAGCAAAAAATATACTTTTTGGTGTGCTACAGAATTTTAGTAATTAGTTTCTGTGTTTCATGAGATGAAAAACATTGAAAATTGCTAAATTGCTGCTCTAACTCAAATAACCTATGATTCCAGCCCAGGTGAATCTCACATATAAATCCTCACATGACCTGCTTTATTAAAGTACCCTACCTTTGACCACCTGGTACCTATTCTCCAATTTAAACATTCTAAAAATAAAAATATTTTATTTTAAAATAAAAAGGTGACAGTGGTGATGGAAGGCTGGGGAAATATAAACAAATTTACTTTAGAGTAATTATAAGGTAACTAAGATATGATTACAGATCAAATTACTAGACATCAATTCCAGGCAATACTCTTACATTAAGCAAAGTCCCTCTATGAAATTGCCTGTATCTGTATCTCCAGCCTCTTTTCCATTGTTCTTCATATTACATTTTATATCCCAGTAACTTTAAATTGCTTAGGGCTTCATGCAGACAACATATTTTTCTAGTCTGGTGAAAGCTAGAAATACATGGTCTAAAATGCCCTTCCTACTTTTCTTGCTAACTCCTTGGACAATCACTTCAGAAAGCCTCTCTCTAAATTCCCGGATTGCATTTATCTTTCTTCTTTTCTTCTCTCTCTTTCATTCTTTTTTACTTCCTCTGCTCTGACTAACATGGTGGCCAGCAGCACACAGAAAGGACAAAAGGACTCTATACATTTTTATAGTTATTGCTATTGTTGTTATTAAAGGGTTGATAATTGAGTTCTTATGTGCATTCAGGGTGAGAAATATTTTAGTTTAGAATTTTCCACATTGGGGAGGGTATGCGTCATAAATATTTTCCCATTAGAATTTTGGAGAAAATAGTATTATTTAAATTTTTGGCTTTATGTATGTTAGGATTTTCAAAAATTTGAAAATATTTTTACACTTGAATCATGGAATTTTACACTAGGTATGAAATTTTATACCTAATGGAGTGTGAGGTCTTTTAAATGTAAGAAGCTTTATTAACGACTAAAAACATTCTTTTCAAGTCTTCATGATATAGCACAACACCCTTTCTTTTATTCAGAGGAAATAAATGAATCAAACAGTGTGATGTAGTAAAAAGAGCCCAGAATGAAATTCAGGTGGCTTAAATTTGCCTTTAATAGTAACATTTGATAAGCTTCCTCACTCTAGTCCTAACTCTGCCTCGCTTAGAGGAAGATTACCTGAAGGGAATTTAAACTCCAAGTGTCCTCTGGTATTATGATTTTATATTAAAACATTTTAAATTACCCAGTAAAAATGAAATGCTTGAATGGAAGGGAGGAAGTGCAGAAGGAAAGATTAGAGTGGGGTGTGACTCATTATGGAAAACATTTGGGAAAAGGTTATTTCTTATTCAGACTTGAAGGAAGAAGTGATGGGCTGCTTTACAAACTAGGATATAAAGGTGAGCTGAACTATCTCAGTGATTATTTTGTCCTTTTATCTACCTCTTATTTGTGGGAACTGGAGAAAGTTGAAGAGTTCACCTGTAGTCAAGCTCAGATTTTGAGTCTAGCCACCAATAGGGAGCGGTAAAGAGGAAGCTCTGCCCACAGAAATGGGTTCCTGGGGTTGCAGGAGGTTTAGGATGCTTTGGGGCTCTATTTCCTTTCTTTACACCTTTCTGGAAAAAAGTCATAATCCTCATTACATAAAACATTATTTTCCCCAGTCTACTTCCCACCTCTAATCTCTCAATCCTTATCTGACCTAATGCTACATCTCTTTTTCTTCTTTTTACCTTGCCTCCAGGGTAGCCATGAAAAATGTAGAAGAATGGGCTGAAAAATAAATGTCAGTTTTAAAAGTGTAATTTGCCCAAAATGGCTTCATCTTTTCTGTTTCTACATCTGTTGCATTTCCTTTTATATCACAAGCTACTTAAATATACACATTCAAACATTCGAGGTGTTCTAATTTTTGTTTACTTGTCTAGTAACTGTGAAATATAAGATATTGCTTTAGGTTATACAGAGGGATTGAAAATTATATTTGGTCATTGATCTGATCCACAGAAGAGAAAAAAAATTATAGGGACTTGCCTTACTTTCTTTTTTAAAAAATAAATTACACATTTCCTCCATGCCCCCAATTTCTTTTAAAAGTAACAAAAAGAAAGTAAAAAATATTATTCAATATTCACAGCAAATGTAAAAAAAATTGCATGATGCTGTAGTTGTTTTAAGGGATAATAAGATAAAGGAGACGGGGGAAACAATTTAAAGAGATTGAGGGGAGTATCATGGTAAGAACAGGTGCTTCGCATCCAAACTGATGTTCATTTTCACTTCAGTTTGTTACTGTTGTGCTGTGTGACATATACCTAATTATTTAAAGATCATTTTTCTTATTTATAAAAGGCAAATAATAATAATACATAGTTCACTGGGTTGGTGGTGAAATTAAATGAAGTATCTATTCTGTAAGTATAGAATAAGTCTCTGTAATGTGTACTGGTTTCAACTGTAAACACTTGTTTCTGGTCCTTATCTCACTTCTTAATCAATATTTTGTCTTGTGGTCACTTCCTTTTTAACCTGTCACGTTCTTGATTCTCATCTCATGTAACCAGTAGGTGACCAGGATACACCACCCCAAAATATGACAGTAGGAAACTAGAGTACACCCCCACCCCTAAATAAAGCTCTTTGGCATAAGGATTATTTTGAGCTGATTTGTTGTGAGAAACAGCAGACACAGGAGAAACTCTGCAAACAGAGTGGAAGTCATCCATTTGTAAGGGTATTTCCTTTTCTGCACCAGGAAGAGAAGGATTACTCTAAATCACAAGAGAACCTTATCAATGCAGAAGGCACAAATTTAAATCTGCATTAAAAGGAACCAGAGTCTTATGTGCCATACTTTTTTCTAGTCACCTTTCCATAACTCACCTCCTCTATACTCCTCTTCCTTTGATTTAGCTGAAGATGATGTGTAAGCCTGAATTCTAAGCCACATCATTGAGAGTTACTCATTTTCCTAGGTATCCTTCATGCATACATGAGATATATATGTTAACATACTTCTGTTTTTCTCTTGTTAATCTATCTTTTGTTACAGGGGCACTGATCAAGAACTTAGAAGGGTAGAAGGAAAATTATCTGCCAACTCTGCCCCCCACAAACAATAATTTGCATAAAGAGGCAGAGATGGAGATGTTAGACACGGTAAATGCACTCAGGGGCCTGCACAGAGAGGTAGAGACCCTGCTCCTAAAATGTAAGAAGAAGAAACAGACACCAGAGACACGCTTCTTATGTAGTCACTGCATCTTGTTGACACAGATTTGAAAGTCACGTTGCATTTTCACAAACATTATGATGACATTTTTCTCCCTTTGGCTGTGTGTGAATGAGTTACAAATATTTTGCAAAGCACTGATGATTTTCCATGATGAGGACAGACAAGGACAGTGCAGAAATGGAGACTGAATATCACTTGGTCCTTCAGTTAGTGCTTTTGTTGGTGGAGGCGAAAATGGCAACAGGTGAGAGTCAGACCGGATCTCAATTCTACAACCTCTGTACTTGAAATCTGGCTCATGAAGAATTCAGAGCCAAGACCCCAATTATAAGAGAAAGTTTATTTAGAAAGTCACGGAAGTAGAAGTTAGCTGTACAAGAAATGGGCTCAGAAAACAAGTTACAGACGCAAAAGAAGGAGCTTTTGGAGCTTAGGAGACAGAAGGGTAAAACACACCTCGGGGGACAAGGAGAGGGACTGGAAAGGCTTCAGCGTGCTCCTGAGAGGGAGAATGCACTGAGTCCTCCATCCTAAGGGCTTTTAAAGGTGGGAATTTTAGGGGTGGTCCCCAGAGATGATCTTAATAAAGTATTCATCCACTTTCCAGTCATGACCTTTCAGGGTTGAGGTCTCTATGCATTGGGCTGGGGGTCATTAGTCAATGCATCTGGTTCTGAGAACACCCATAGCATCACTTGTCTGGTTTTGCTGCTTTGCTGACTCTGGAGCTGAAACACAGATGAGGCCTAGATGTAATACCTAGGTGTTGATGCTTAGGAGAGTGGTCCTGCTAGGGTCTACGCGGGATCACATGAGGCCATTCTTTGGCCTCTCACTCCTCCTCTAATGACTAGCAAATACCAGTGGAGAAAAGTTCAGGGTAGGGTCCAGACCACATGACCAGTGATATGAAGGGTTAGGGAGTTAAACTGAATGACCAATGGTATGCTAGGGGAGGAAAGGTTACTATGGGGGTGAGGCTCTTTTTTTCTCAATTTTGCCTGTTGCTAGGCACCTAGGACTTTCAGCTCTGGTGACTTCTGTACCTACTCATCCATGTCTGCTCATGTCTGTCTAATTGCCTAGCACTCTTTATCTGATCTATTGTTTCACATACATTCTCAAAACTAAATATCGACATCTGAATGCTATTATTAATACAGCCATAGTAGATAAGAACCAATAGAAGATTCAGGAATCATACTAAACTCCATTTATTTCCATCTTTCAATTTCTAGTGATATTTTTACAATCTTTGAAGGCATTTTTATGGTAGAATGAATGTTCAGATATCAAAATAACAGAAATAAGTGGGAGAACATCTGGCTGATTCAGTCATGTCAAAATTTGGAGTTAAACTTGGCTTATTAATATTTATGACTTGAAAATATGTTCTTGGATTTTGACAAACAGTATCCAATGTGATTTAATAATTAAATAATTTGATTTCTTCAAAAATATTGAAATATTGTGGCTTGAATCTTTTATTTGAAAATAAATAAACCCTTGAAAATTCTACTTATCACTTCCCATTTTTCCCCTTAGGATTATAATACTTTATTTGGATATTTGCTTATCTCAAGTGTGTGATTATATTAAAGTTGCAGAAATCAATGTTGTTTCATTGTTAATACCTTTACAATTTAAAGCTCTAGCCAGTAAATGAACTGTACTATGGTAGGTATACAAGTACATACCAAGTTCCATAACCACTGAAACTGTCAGTGTGAAAGTTGGCATCTCTATTGTGACCTGTACTAGCCTCAGATGGGATCTACAAGAAAAGTTTAGAAATTATATATATATATATTATATATTATAATATATTATATACATATATTATAGTTAGCTCCATTGAACACTTATTTTTGGCAGGGTCCAAATTATTTACATGTATTATATTATTTCATGTTCTCAAAAAATTTTCAGGCTGGCTATTTATTATCTCTGATTAAGGTGAGGAAACTGAAGCTCATTGACTTTACAGAAATTGCAGAAGTTTCATATCTACTAAGTGGAAAAGCTGCGATTAAAATCTGATTTTGATTCTAAAACTTGAGACTTCTATTAGGTTAATTGATGTTATAAATATTTTAACCAGGTAAAAGGGATTTAGTAACTTCTTTGGCATGACAAATTTATTTCATTAAAATTATTTATTAAGAAAAAGTAATACTAATTCTACAAGATTTTGTACTCCTTCTATACAGATAAATTATTGCCACTTTCCAGTTTGGAGTGTGCTGAGAATAGCTGAAAGTTTAGTTCAGAGAGAATCAAGAACAAAATGTCTGGAATATCTCTTTCCCTCAAGAGACAATCTCTAATCATATCTAGGGCAAAATGATGGGGTGGACATTAAAAGTCTATCTCCAGTTTGCAGAGCTACCTACAAAATTGTCTTTCCTAACCTGCTTTGAGCTTGACCCCATTGTTTGTCCTTCCATCTCTTCATCCCACCCATCCTACCAATCAGGGGATCTTAGACTATAGATTGGGTAAAGGAGAAATGCAAGCACACACTTTGTAGTTTTTGTTGTTTTTCATGAATCAGATATTTACACATTGCTACTGTCATCCTGATGGAGAGGTTGGGCAGCTCATTCCCTTTGTCCACAGTCACAATCTTTATTGCTGATTGGTGGTTTAGCTTCTTCTGTAACTGAAAGTATCTTCATGAGGCATAGCAGTCTATCTGTCTTTAGACCCATTATCATCACTTTTTAATATCTCTTTTGGCCTTTTCTCCCCAAAAGAAAGAAAGTACTGAGAATAAAACCCACTCTCACCCCCCAATAATCCTTGAGGTCCTGTTTGTAAAAGCAGCCTCCTGATCCCCTCAGCAATTAATTGCACTCAGTCCCCATTCACAGACATTTCCATGAACAGTTTCTCTCATTTGGGAGTACCATGACCCCAACCAGAAACTGATTGTTGTTTTCCTTTTGATTGCCCTTTTCTTTCCTCTCATGCGTGTTATCACAAAACCACTTTCACTACCCTGGCTCCATGCCTGACTTTTCTTCTTTGTTTTAAGTTTCTCTAAGGTAATTTCTACTACTTTTATATCTACCACTTTCTGGTCAGTCAGTCTTTTTAAAGGCATCTTTTTCACTTTTCCTATCTATCTAATTTTGACAATAATGTGAGCATTCTCTGAAAGCTGCTGATTAAACACTTTTCACTCTTTTTAAACATTACTTTCCTAGAACTGATATTTGAATTGTGGTTACTTCTACTCCAACTGGGACCCTCCAGACTTGTGAGACACCTCATCTGTGATTACAAAGAGAGTTGGTGTTGAGCTGGGCTTCTATCTTCAGTTTTCTAGTGTCCAGAAAGCTTATTCCTTGCATTAACAAGTATAGAGGCTGGCTTGGTAGAGATTAGGTACTGCTATCTATGCATAAGGTTAAACTGCAAAGGGTCAAAATTAAACTTGAATAGATCTCTGAGATATCCATAAGGTACAGAGTGGATGCTTTTTCAAATATACTACCCTGTATAGTATTATTCACCTATAAATATATAATATATACAGCGTTATTCATTTTTAGTGGGAACAAGTAGTTGGCTTCTGTTTGTAAGGTGTGGTAAGTAAAAAAATACTTACTGCATGCATACATACATAGGTATATATGCAAATGTATAATGTACATGCATATTAATCTTTAAATATTTAAATTACATTCTATGCAGTTAAAGCAATCATACACAGCTAAGCATGAGGGATGGAAAAGACTAAAATATCTAGAGATGTACGTAGATAAGGTGTGCTCTTGCTGAATATAGTGGTACGTACAATTATCTGCACTATTTAATTTTTTTTCACTTCTGTATCTTTTAATTTTTATTCTTTGGTTATTTACTTAGAAGCAAAATAAGTAAATAAATAAGGTTGAATTCTCCTGAATGACATGATTTTATGATATAACCATACAAGATGCATATTTAAAAATTTTAATCTCATCTAAACATGTCTAGTAATACAGGTTCATGTATTGTCCCAGCAGTTTCAATCAAAGCTCTAATTTCATTTAAAAAGAATAATGAGACTTGCTGGAGGGAAGGAATGCAGCAGGTGGAAAACTTGGAAAGAAAGGAGCTGTGATCCATCCCTTCCACCAAGAACGTACTTTCTTCTAAGGAACCACAGTTGTGTGGATGCAGGTGTGCCAAGACAAAAAAAAAAAAAAAAGGTCCAAATGGAAGAACAGATCAAAGCTCCAGAACAAATATAACTAAACGATGAAGAGGTAGCCAACCTATCAGATGCACAGTTCAAAGCACTGGTGATCAGGATTCTCACAGAATTGGTTGAATTTGGTTGCAAATTAGATGAAAAAATGAAGGTTACAATAAGAGAAATGAAGGAAAATGCACAGGGAACCAATAGTGATGGGAAGGAAACTGGAACTCAGATCACACCAGAAGGAAGAAAGGAACATCCAACCAGAAAAGAATGAAGAAACAAGAATTTAAAAAATTGGGGAGAGGTTTAGGAAC
Source organism: Tonatia bakeri (assembly GCA_004024845.1). Classification (NCBI taxonomy): domain Eukaryota; kingdom Metazoa; phylum Chordata; class Mammalia; order Chiroptera; family Phyllostomidae; genus Tonatia; species Tonatia bakeri. The sequence goes on along the minus strand of PVIA01002297.1, from coordinate 153,410 downwards.
CTCCAGGACATCTTTAGATGTTCCAATATCCAAATCATAGGGGTACCAAAAGGAAAAGAGGAAGAGCAAGAAATGAAAAACTTACTTGAACAAATAATGAAGGAGAACTTTCCCAATCTGACAAAGGAAATAGACTTCCAGGAAGTCCAGGAAGTTCAGAGAGTCCCAAAGAAGTTTGATGCAAGGAGGAACACACCAAGGCACATCATAATTATATTACCCTAGATTAAAGATAAAGAGAGAATCCTAAAAGGAGCAAGAGAAAAGAGGACAGTTACCTACAATGGAGTTCCCATCAGATTGTCAGCTGATTTTTCAAAAGAGACCTTACAGGCAAGAAAGGGCCGGAAAGAAATATTCCAAGTCATGAAAGACAAGAACCTCCATCCAAGATTACTCCATCCAGCAAAGTTTTCATTTAGAATGGAAGGGCAGATAAAGTGCTTCTCAGATAAGGTCAAGTTAAAGGAGGTCATCATCACCAAGACATTATTATATGAAATGTTAAAGGGATTTATCTAAGGAAAAAAAAGATAAAAGATATGAACAGTAAAATGGCAACAAACTCCGTTATTAACAACCACACCTAAAACAAAAACAAATTAAGCAAACAACTAGAACAGAAACAGAACCACAGAAGTGGAGATCACATGGAGAGTTATAGGCAGGGGAGTGGGAGGGGAAGAGGGGGTAAAAGTGCAGAGAATAAGTAGCATAAATGGTAGGTAGAAAATAGATGGGGGGGTTAAGAATAGTATCGGAAATGTAGAAGCCAAAGAACTTTTATGTATGACCCAAGGACATGAACAAAAGAGAGCGGTGGGGGAGGGGATGTGGGTGTGAGGGGCTGTGCATGGCAGAGGGAAATAAGGGGGGGAATGGGACAACTGTAATAGCATAATCAATAAAATATATCATTAAAAATAAAAAAAATAATGAGAAGGAAATCCATGTTTTAGATCTGTACCTTTTCAGATCATTGTTCAACTGGTAAGAATCACTCATGTCATGGCAAATAATCTTGCAAATTTAACAAAGACAAAATTGCAAAATTTTGCAAAGACAAACTTCTAAAATGACAAACACCAATTTGTTATTCAGTTCTGCTTCACTGAGTTTAAAATAATGATCAGACTTTAGCTGTCACCTATATTGCATTTTTAATTTCTTCTCTTGTAGGCATCTTTACATACACAAAGCCATGGCTGACTCTCTGCTCTGGGACTGCTGCCCAGACTCTGCAGAGCTGCACTCATGCTGTGATGGTGCCAGGATTTTTACGTAGAAGTGTCTTAGGTTTGTCAGTGTGTTTAGAGAATAAACCGGGTTACTTCTTTTGAAGCTATTTTTGCTGAGCAAGTGCTTTCTCTCTTCTTAGTTTCAGGAGATTAAATGGTGGGGGACTCTTGGTACTTGTTTGAGGTTTGCCTAATCTGAAATACTAGTAGCCTCTCAAACCACAGATTTCCTGGGCATAGAGAGACCTCTTTTCTAGTTCTTAGTTTCTTTTTTTTTTTTCCACATTGAACACTGGGCTTATTTTACATGTTTTCTAGTTCATCTGTTTCTGGTTATTAAATTGATTTTTTCAGGTTATTTAAACTCTGAAATATGAATCAATTTACAGGGTTTTTTAATTATTATTCTCTTCTCAGTTTCTGCAGAAGTTTCTTTGGGCTATCTTTAAGCTCCTGAATTTAAATCTTAATTCTATTGACATAGATTACCCAGTTTGATAATCTTGTACACTTTTGAACAGCCACTTCTAATAGGTTTAGATCTTTCACATTAAATCACTTGGCATATAGGAAAGGAGCAATAATAAAATCTATAAAAGACAATCATTAATAATAATAATAGTGCCACTTATTGAAGATAGGCTGTATATCAATATATCATTAGCACTTTATACCTTATCTCATTTCATCCTCCTTTTAGGTAGGTTATTGTCCATATCTTATTGAAGAAGACAGTGAAACCTAAAGTTAAAAATTATAAAATGAGTGTTGCTAACATTTATTCACAAATGTGTATTAGGCTCTTCCTTGAGGCTAATTATTCACAATCTTGTATTATTTTTTAGAAGCTTTACTTGTTCAGCTTTATTCTATCAATTGTATTATTTTGAGGGGAGAGACTGTGTATCATACTTTTTCATGTCTTCACATCACTCAGTTAATAATTTTCCTGCAAGAAATAATTATTAATTTAAACTATTGTATTTAGACAGAATTTTTTTTCCCACATTGATCAGCATTTTTGCCACTTAAATAGAGCAAATCTCTTCTGGCTGCTATTGCTCATAGATTCCCTGGGATCAGCAACTGAGGTTAAGATCATACTTTCTCAGGTGGACCCTGTGCAAGAAGGATTAGAAAAGAATGCCACTGTTCATGCCTTTACTTTACTCTCAGTAGGTGATTTATATTTCTTAGTTTTTATAACACATCTTTCCAAGTCCACATGGAAAAACAAAACAAAACATGAATTTCCTTTTCAAATTTAATGCAGTGGGTAGGGGACAGAGATGGGAGAAATATATTATTGAAGTGGATTAATTACATCACTGTAGTGGAAATCAAAGGTAGAAGCTGATCTAAAATAAAAGGCAGGATGTCTTAGTTCTATTTGCCTTGATTCTTGCATAAAGAACACTTCCATTCCAATAGATCTTTACAGAACCCTACTGAGACTATCGCACACTGAAGATCATAGCCCTATTATGACCTATGAGGATTTTGAGCTAAGATTCTAGATAAGTATGTCCTACAGGTGAGCTAGCAAAAATGACAAGTATCAGACTCTAGGGAGCATCACAGAATCTTCAAGTACAGATTATCTTAAGGACTTGGCACACAGCCTTGAAACGATTTCATTCATATATATATATATTTTTTCTTCCATTCATATATATTTATGAATGAAAAAAATATGTATTTTAACTAAGAGTTTCCTAAATTGAATAGTATGTTGGTAATCTTCTGTATGTATTGACCTCTGTCCCCAGAAGGAAGCCTGGTGGATCTGGTGTTTTCATTCTGGAGCAAAATGACAGCATCAATTTGAGAGCTTTTGAATTCTTAACTTGGCAGGAAATAGAAAAGAAAGGAGGTCTTGTGAATACATATCTCTGTCTCAATTCTGTCTTTCATTTTAATAATTGACTGTCGTTTCTACTCTCCATGTAGTTGAAGAGACAAAAAATTATGCTATAGCTTTTGGCACAGAAAAAAGAGCAAAGATTTGCCTTTTCTAAGTTTCTGTAGTAAGAAAAAAATGGTAGATGTGATGTTAGAAATTTTGGGGTGAGAAAGTGAGCACTCTTTGTTACAAAAATCTGACAAAACCAATTTATGAAAACATAAATAATGGGGATAGAATGAGCTGGGGGCAAGGGCAGCTCTGTGGATTAGAACTGGGGACTTTATTGCTACCAGAGACCTTTCTTGCCTCCATTCCTCTCTGCTTTTCTCAGGTATTTGGTTTTATACAGATAGACACGGGCCTTTTTCTGTAGTCAGGGAAAGACTGTATTGCAACTAACAGCCTTTAAGAGGAGCACATGGTTGGAGTTTGGGAAGATGAATTTAACAAAGGAAATGAGATGTATTTCTTGTATTTCTATAACAAAGGGGAAAATGAAAATAGATAGGTAGATAGGAAGGGAGCACAAATAATAGTTATCTAATATAAATCTATTGTATTAGGTTTTTTCCTACTGGATAACAAATTATTACATACTCAGCAGCTTAAAATAAACCCATTTATTATTTTAAAGAGTCTGTGGATCAGAAGCTTTGACCAGACATAGCTATATTCTCTGTTCAGTATCTCACAAGTCCGAAATCAAGGTATCAGCCAGGGCTGCACGCTAATCTGAAGCTCAGAGTCCTCTTCCAAAGTCGTTGTAGGGCTAAGGTCCCTACTTTCTCACTGGCTGTCGTACAGAAGGTATTTTCAGAGACTGGATAGAGGCTTTCTGCTATTCTCTGCTACATGGCCCTATTCAAAATGCACCAGTTTGTTTCTTCCAAGTCAGGACACTTTCTCTCACTTTGAATTTCCCTTTTAGAGATGGTCTTGGATCCTCTTGTATAGTGCTTACCTGGTTAAGTCAGGCGTACCCAAAATAATCACCTTTTTGATCAACTCAAACTGATTTAGGACCTTACTTATATATTCATAATTCCTTCATTTTTGCCATATAACTTAATCACAAGAATAACATCAATTGTGATCACAGGTGGCAACCACATTCAATGGAATAGAATTAGGCAGAGTTTATACTCTAAGGTATAGAAATCTTGGAACCTATATTAAAATTGTGCATATTGTCCTGGTTGGTGTAGCTCAGTGGATTGAGCATGGGTTGTGAACTAAAGAATCACAGGTTCGATTCCCAGTCAGGGCACAAGCCTGGGTTGCAGGCCACGGCCCCCAGCAACCGCACATTGATGTTTTTCTCTCTCTTTCTCCCTCCCTTCCCTCTCTAAAAATGAATAAATAAAAAATCTTAAAAAAATTGTGCATATCACATCTATATTTCTTGGAAATAGATAAATGTATAATAACAATAGAATGGGTCTATTTATCTAGATATGGATGGATACACACACACACACACACACACATCCCATTACAAAGAGTTGTATGTATACTTGTGATACTTTATTTTTGTTTATAAATTCTAATGAATATTATGCTATGTAAACTTCTTACATTTACATTTAGAAATGTTGCATAAAAATAATTTCTAAGCTTTACTCATATGAATAATTCTCTGACCTGTGCCTTCAAATTTCAAAAATTGGCTTCCAGCTGTCACTAAATCTAGTTTTATTTCTCTGAAGTGTCCTAGCAAATATTACTTTAAAAGTTTACTAATATCGGTTGCAGTATGTAAACCAGGGTCTTAACCCCTAAACTATGAGTCATCGCCACTTCTTAGGCTCTTGCATTAGGGCCAGGGATTGCTTTCAGAAAAGTGTGAATAGTGGTGGTCTTGGCAGGCTTAGGAGGCTGTGGGCTCTGGGGAATCGAAATGTTTTAAACTTTTCTATTTAGAATATCGGCAGCACCTAGAATATCATTTCTTCTTGGAGCACTAAAGTTTTTCTAACTAATTATTAAAAATATATGTATTCAGTATTTACTTTGTTCCTCGAACAGTACTGATCATTCTACAATTTGGGGATATCGGAGGGACTGACAGAAAAGGCAGCTAGTGGTCTCAACTTGCCCTTAGTAAATCTAGGGCTGTGTCTGTATCCATATAATTTTTAACCAGTCAGATAAATGCTTCCCTTTTTAAATGTCATTTTCCTTTTTTTCTTTTCCCCCCAGTGAATATATACAATAACATGGTTAACTAACTGGCCTTATAATGCTTGTCTTGAGTCACTCTTTAAAACAGTGTTATTTTGTCCTGATTTGAAGAATCAAGACACCATTACTGAGAGCTGCTTATTAAATTACAAATAACTCATTGAAGGTAACAATGATGATGATGTTAATGATAATGAAGGCTTTTAATTGTTTTGAAATTTCAAGTATTTTTGAGTTTGTCAATAATTGCACATATTTAATTTTGTGCTATATTTACATATCCCAATATATTTTCTATTTCTTTGCCATAAGGCAGTATTTTTATTGAGTGTTTTTTGTTTAGAGGCACAGAAAAAAATTTACCTTTTGTAAATAAATGTGTAATATATCCTTTAGATTGAATGAAAAGAAAAAATATAATTAAAAAAATGCATTTTGTTTGCCCCAAGATAGTTTTTATGTTTTCAGGCAAATCCAATTGGATTTATGGGAATCTTGTTCCTAAATTGCTACATTAATAAAGTCTGAAAGTACTGAAGAATTCCTGGATGAATTATCATCTCTCCATGATTTACTATGCAAAACAATTGGGAATATTGCTGGCTCACTTGGGTAGACATCAGGAAGCACCTCTCCTTTGCCAAGTATGAGACATGTTTTCAACTGTTTATATGGCATGCTCTTAAGTGTATTAGGGGATAAACACAGACCCGATGCTCCAAGCTTTGTCAGTATGTGTCATCTATACTTGAGGAGAGCATGTGTGGGAACAGGGAGATCTGTTTCTAATTTCTAACTTGGTATTAAAAATATATATTTTTCTGCCCTGGCTGGCGTAGCTCAGTGGATTGAGCATGGGCTGCGAACCAGGCATCGCAGGTTCGATTCCCAGTCAGGGCACATGCCTAGGTTGCAGGCCATGTCCCCCAGCAACCACACATTGATGTTTCTCTCTCTCTCTCTCCCTCTCCCTTCCCTCTCTAAAAATAAATAAATAAAATCTTTAAAAAAATATATATATATATATATATATTTTTCTATCCCTATCTTCAATCTGTTGGGTTGGTCAAAAGTTCCATTTTTTTTCTGTAAAATAAAAGATACATTTTTTATTTTCATCAATAACTTTATTGATTTTGGATATTTTGAGTATATCAGCTATCTCCTGTGTAGTAGAAAGCTGATTGTTCTCAATTAATCTCAAATTTGATCGCTATCAACTTCAGCTAGTCTATCCAACCGTGGAGCATCGTCCAGTGAGAAATCTCTAGCACGAACTTCTCAAACTACTTTTGATAAGTTTGATTAGTCACAGCATCTTCTCCATGAACAAATCCTTTTTTGTGTTTCAGTTGCAATTTTGCCTTTCTTGAAATAATAAAGCATAATATGCCAAAAATGTTGTGTATTTTCTTCCATCTTCAACACTAAAATGGCTATACAAAATTCACCAATTTTGATAATTTTTTCAAATGCACAATGATATGACAGCTGTCACAATACAATTGAACAAAATTGTTTTGAATGAAGTTAAAGACAACTAAGTGGTTCTAGAGCCATTGTATGGGAGAAACCAAAGAAGCTTTTCAGCCAACCCAATATTTTAACTTTGTGTCAGGCTCATAAAAGAAAGAAGTAATTTTGCTTATAACATGGTCTGAAAATGCAATTCTGAGACAAAGTGTACATGGAGCTTAGGTCACTATATGATTTTCAGGTTGTAGGTACAAGTTTTCCACTATCTAGAAATAACATAATTGTTTAGTCAGAAAACTTCGGGCAAATGTTCCATTTCTCTTTGACACAGCCTCTGCAAACATACAGGATTTGCTTTTGCTTTCTTTATGCTCACAATGTTTCTTCTCTATCTTCCACTATGGGAATTTCTCTTCTCCTCTACCTCCTCTCCTCTTTCTTTCTTCTCCTTCTTATTCTCCCCCTCCTCCTTTTCTTCTTACTCTCCCTCCTTCCCTTCCTCTGCTCCTTCTTCCTCTTCCTTCTCCTTTTCTTTTCTGCTGTAAATGTTCATATGCAGCTTTTTTGCATGGAGATAATTTTAAATTCATTTAACTGTATAACAAGGAGCATGATTGACTGATTGTATAGTAAGAATATGTTTAGTTTTGTCAGAAACTACCAAACTTTGTTCCAAAATGGCTGTACCATTTTGCAGTCCTACCAGCAATGAATGAGAGTTTCTGTTGCTCCACATTCTTACCAGCATTTGATGTTATCAGTGCATTTGGATTTTGGACATTCTGTTAGGTATATAGTAATATTTTATTTTTTAAATTGAGATAATTTTAACATATAACATTAATTTAACATTTGTGTTCAATATAATGATTTAAATATATGTATACATTGCAAGAGGATTACCACAATAAGTTAATATTCATCACTATACATAGTTATAATTTTTTATTCATATGATGAGAACTTTTAAGTTACTTGTTTGGCAACTTTCAAATATGAAATAGAGTGTCATTAACTATAGTGACCATGTAGTACATTGTATCCCCAGGACTTATCTGATTCTTAGAAGTTTGTACCTTTTGATCACCTTGATTCACTGGTGATAGTTCTTATTATTCAAAATACAGTTCAAAAACCATTTCCTTCAGTTCATAATCCCCTAAGTTTCTATTCTAAGCAATTCTATCATTAATCATAAAATGCCTAGTGTTGATATTTTATGCAATACAGATTGTCTCCATAAAGAGTTATTAGCTCTGTGAAGTTGAAGACTCACTTATGTTACTTCATTTTTTAACTTCCCATTGCCTACAGAATAGAAGTCTACACTCAACAAAATCTTTTACAATCCAAATCAATAGAATTTTCCCCCATTTCAATACCTGCTTAAATTTATACAACACTTGATGACTTCTAAAGAGTTTTCATGTATATTTTTAATCAACACTGGTCTCTTTTATTCCACACAATGACCTTGGTTCATTACGTAAAATATTTTCCACATGTGAAATGAGGGGAAGCATGCTGGGGAAGACTATGTGATGGGAGTGTGCTGTGGATAAGGGAAGACTCAACAACATGGGAAGCTGGAGCAGAGCTTCAGGTAGATTCGAACCCCAATGGGGATATAGAAGCTGAAAAAGTTTTATCTATTTTTTAAAAATGTTTACCTATTAATTCTGAGAATCACATCAGCCTAATAGCAGTAAATTATGTGATAGAATCTAGATGAAAAGAGTTTGTTCATGTTAAGTCCATTATGGTTAAAGCTGTGAAGACTGTGAATGAAAATAAGTATTATATTCACTGGCATCGCTACAAATCTGTTATTTAATGTCAATTCAAATTGTGCTGCAATGACTCTCATTTCCTCATCAGAAAGACTCCTGCATTCACACCGCTCAGAAGACCTTACTGACGGAGCTTAGGGGCTGAGATCCTCACAGCATCAGGAGAACGGTACAAGACAGGAATGTGACAGATGGAGTCAGTTTGCTCAATTAAATGGAACATCAAATGCAGGGGATTTAAACAGTTATGATCTTGGGCAGGTCATTTAACTTCTCTGAGTCTCAGTTTACACCTTTGTAAAATGAGGGCCTTGTTGTACCCTCAAGATGATAGTCACCCATTTTCACCCATGGAACATCTTTTCTTCATTTCATTTTACATCCATGCTGCACAGTGAAGCAGTTATCAATATTTTATCATCATTTCATAAATGGAGGAAAAGATAAATTAATTTAGTGACTTGATTAAGGTAACACAGCTCATAAGGGGTTGAGTGAAGAGTCCAATTCAGACTTTCTACCTGTCAATACTCTCCCCTTTCTAACACTCCAAACTGCCTTGCTATCTGTAGTGGAAACACAAAGTATATTGCACATTATCCCTGTGAAAACCTTAAAAATAATACAAATCCAAATATGTCATTTATCAAATTCAAAATGACATTGATTACTATTGTCAGTATATTTTCTAGTGAGGATTTGTCCTGATCTTCTACACCCCAAAGGTAATGGTAATGAAAAAAGAGGCTTGTTCTTGTATTTTCTCTTTTTTTTAAGGATAGCACAGGCAAATTGATAATATCAAAGCTCCTGAAAGGTGAGAATTTAGAATTTCTCTTGTTCTTCATATCTATTTTACTTTTAAGGTTCACCGTCAAGTGAGTGCAAACACCTATCTAGGGGAAAAAAAAACAATTTAGTGGTGGTGACATTTTTACATGTGATTTGATAACAAAACAAAGCCAGAGCCCATGTTTTCTATTAGCCACCAGCCCTACCCTATCAACTGCAGATGTGAACAAACCTGGGCATTTGAGCTGAACTGGCTACAAAATTATATTCTTAGAAGTACCTGTGAGCTTCAAAAGGAATGTCAAGCCACTGATCAATAATCCAGACATAAGGTATTAGTCATTTACTAAATATTTTAATGGAAATCATTGCAAATAAATACACATAAAATTTCCATAAACAAGGAAACAATTTGCTGAAATGTGACTTGTTCTAGCAGAAAGATTTCTTGACACATATTGTGCTTCATAAAAATGTATATTAATGTCAAAAACTACACTGCTTCAATAGCTGTCTTCCAGCTTATATCTCAGGAACTTTTAGAATATTCCTGGCAAAGATGTTACACACCTCTTAACAAAAATGTTTTCCAAATGTGCTTGTTAGAATTCTGAGTTTTGTGAAAATGATATGTAATATTGTTGTTTGTTATATATATTCCTTTTTACTACTCATTTTTTTTACATTTTCTGTGTTATACTTGGTCATGAATACAGAAAAGTGCCCCAAATATAAATGTACACAGCTCAGTAATTATCAGAAAGAGATCACTTGCGTAACTGCCGCCCACATCTAGAAAAACAACACTGCTGGGGCAAACAGAAGGCTCCTTTGAGTTCCCTCCAGATCACAGCCCTTCCTCCCTTCTTTTCTGAGGTAACCACTATCTTGATTTCTAATGCAATAGTTGGGTTTTGAAGTTATAAGCCATGCATTAGTTTATATCTGATTTATTTTATATTGTGAGATTCATCCTTGTTGCTCAATATGATTATATTTCATTTATTTTTATTTTTGTAATAACATTTCATCAACACACCACAATTTATTTATTGCTGATGACCCTTGGGATGTTTAGGGCTTGGGACTATTAAAAAATGCTGTTGGGTGACTGTATGCCAACCAAGATGGAGTATCAGGATAGCATAAATCTCTCTACCTGAAGCAACAACAAGAACTAGACAGGATGTATGACTGTTTTCAAGACACTGGACATGAGGCAAGGAAGAACAGTGATCCTTGTGAAATGGGAAATACATGAGGTATTCAAAAAATTACATCAGATAATTGCCTTGAGAAAACTTGCAGGCCTTTTTGCAGGGTGGAGATCCCAAGCAGACTCCCTGAGTCTGCAAAGGCCAGTACAAGAGAGGAGACAGCTTCATAGAGAATTCTGGGAATCTTGAATGTCTTCCTTGAGTACTCAGTAGAATACTGACAAGCATAAACATCTAAAGAAACTATCTGAGGCAGGAAAAAGAATGACCAGAGAATTTTAGAAGGAACAATACCCAACATTCACACAGGGTTGGGAATAGTGTGTGATCCCTCCATGTTGATTGGAAAATCTGATTATTCACAGAGCACTGGGTCAAGTAAGTTACTCTGGGCCCACCTAATGCATTTTAAAAGCAGGACGAGATACATAATTTGTGGGGCACAGTGCAAAATGCAAATGCCAGGTGTCTTGTTCAAAACTATGAAGACATTCAATTGGAAAGAGTAGAGTCAAGTCTGTCAAGCTTAGTCTCTCTAAGCATTGGGCCCTATGTGACCGACCAGGTCACAAGTCCATGAAGCAAGACCAGGGAAAATCAAACTGTTTCCCAGTAACTTTATTCATCTCTTAAGCTCTTGCAGATTTGTTGCTATTGTCTACTTTTTTCCTTTTACATTATTTTGATTCTTCATATGCATAATTATTTTTGATTGAATGCTAGATACTGTGTGTGAAAATTGTAGACATAACTTATAATTCAGAATGACTATGTCTTCCTCTGAGAGGATATGTGTTTTTCTGGCAATCTGGGACCATAAAAAGCTACAATTTTTTAAATCTATTTTCAGAGATTAGTATTGGGCTTTAGTTATTGAAAGAGCTGATCTAATTCTGATTCAACATTAATCCTAATGTGCAGTTTAGGACTGCATGTGCAGTTTCATGGTTCCAACCTGAAAATTGAAATTTTTAAGAGTTCTTGACTCTGGTAGGCCCTGGAATCCAATCTTTTATTTTTAATTTTGTCTTCACAGTCCTATTAGTTCTGATCAGCTTTTAGCTGCCTTTACCTGAATATGCAACTAACTGCTACTAGGGAAAACATGGTCCCTCACAACTACCCAAGGATAATTCTGAAAAAATTACATTAGTTGCATTTAAGCAACAGCTTAATTTTTTAAGAGGAAGTAGCAAAATAAATTTCATTGTTTTTACTGTGCTGGATACTTTAGACATTTCATTTTTTTCTTCTTCACAACCCTAACAAGTAGCAAGTAGCATTCTCATTTTAATCGGCTGAAATCCCATTCTCAGGTTAAATGAAGTACCCAGTATTACACAGTTACTGAATAACAGAGTCACAATCTAACCTTAGTCTTTCAAACTTCAAAACCCATCTTCTGGAAATGAAACTACATTTTCTCATTTAACATAATGTGGATTGCAGACTTTACAAGTAATATTTTAAAACTACATTTAAATGAGTAAAATAGCTAAAAGTGTCCAATGTGGACTTCCATTATGACACCCTATTTAAGTACTGATTTTATCATTTATTCTAGTCAGTTGATTAAATGATAGACATTTCTACTCTTATAGATTGAAGACTCAATGGATGAATCTTTTACAGATGCCTTTGTAACAGAGGGAAATCCTGAGTCTCTGTGACTCCATCCTGTTCATGCCTGTGGGCCTGCTTGTGTTTTCCATGGCATCCAGGCTAATAGTTCCTGCATTAGACATGCTAATTGTTAGAGGAATTCTACTTGGGGCTGCAGTTTTTTGTTTTGTTTTGTTTTTTAACAGTCCTTCTCATTTTCCCTTTTTTTGACATAAAAGAAGCCTGAACTCTACTTTCTTAAGGTGGATTTGTGTATGAAGACCCCTGTCTTCTCAGTTGGCACCATCTCCATCAATAGAATTTCCTTACTCCAAACTCTGATGTTTGTGTTTTGGTTTTTTGAAGCATCAGGCACTTGGAGTTTGGACCACAAACACCTGTTCAGTAATGTGTTGCAAATAGGAAGATCTATTTTACAGTGAGACAAACATGTGTGCAAGTGTGCATGTGTGTCTAATGGAAGTCAGAGAACGGGCGTAGAATCATTTCAGTCCATCTTTTAGCACTTATCCTCTGTATTAAGTTGATCTACTTTCTGGAAATAGTAATACCTTTATGCTGTATTTGAATGGCTTTGAGGGTCTTAACAAATCCCTGAAAGCTATGGTTTTATCATAAACTCTGACACAACATCCAATATGATCTTTTCATAAAAACTTGGTTGTACAATATTTATCATTTAGAAGCACAAGCATATATAGCTAAACTGTTTTCCTCTTCCTTTACAGTGAGAAAAAAAAAGAAGAAGAAAAAGAATACAAATCCAAGTTTAAAAGCTCTGAGGGTGTTTTGGTTTACAAATGCCATTATGCCACCCATCACACTGAAAACATTCCTAAACTTTCCCCTTATACATTTCTTTATCTCCCAACTCCCACTCCATAGAAAAGCTACCTAAAGCTCTGTCTTTGTTATCACTGCCTCCCAGCCCCTCCTCTAGCTGCTTCTTCTTTGGTATGTAAAGCTAAGGTCATAACTTGATGACTTACAGGCTGAATATAGCCAAAGGGTATTTGGGGTTTGGTTTTCAAATAATGTTGAAAAATGTGAATTAGTTGCCAACCTTTGAAAGTCAAGATATGTCATGTTAAAATCCAAATATCTGAGCTTCCCTCTGGTGACCCCAGACCTTCTGCCCACATGTCACTTTTCACTCTATGGCACAAAGCAGTTAGCAGGCCCCACATAGCTCCACAGACATTCAGATTGACAGCCTTTGTAGTAAAGAGGGCCAGGCTGAATTATTTTCCTCTTATTTGCATACAACTCAGTGAAGTAAATATAAATAATAGATTCCTTAAAAGGCTGGGAATGGGGGTGTCTGAAATGGGCAAGTGTAAGTACTCATAATTTAAATGTTTCATCACATACAAATCAACAAAATGTGCAGTGCTTGTCTTAAAACCTACCTGCTACTGGAAGCATTAGGTTCTCAGGCCTCACCGCTCTCTCACTCTAGATGAGCATTATCTATTATTATGACTCCCAGCACTATTTAAGGGAGGGCTCTTTGAAAGAGGATGGTAGGGGTGACACCTGGTTGTTTTCTATCCAAATCTGTCAAACATTATCCCTCATGATATGAAATTCTATTGTAGAGGTAGCATAGAGACATCAATATTCCTAGAGGGTCTCTATAAAGGAGAATTTTCATATTTTATCACTACACATAATATGCCGATTTGCTCTGAAGTTCAGCACATAATATTTTTTCCACAGGCAAGCTTCTGAGACATTTTGCCAATATAAGTATTTGAATGGTGTCATTTTCTTAAAAGAGAAGGTAAAAGATCCAACTATAAATGGTAAAGGCAGAAAGAAGCAGAGAGCTCTAGGCACTTTCCAGGGCCCCGGGTAAGAGAAAGATGTTTGGATAAGTTATCAAAAAGGCAAAGAATGATCTGAGATAGATGTCAAACTACAAAATACACAAGTGTATAATTTTTAGCATTTGGGTTTCAGAGGTAAACAACAAAAAGCAGGAATTTTTATGATTTGGAAACTTGTGGACATTAATTTAACAAGATACTAGAAGTTAATCGCTTCTAGATTCAGGGTCTGTTTTGAATTTGACCTAGGCAACTATCTTATCACATGCACAATTCCCACACATGGCCTAATTTTAAGGTATTTAATAATGTAAAAACATTATTTTAGAATAGGTGTTTAGATTTTGTAATTTACATTTGTATCAACTTTATTATGATCTTATTGTGTTTGCTGCACTTGGAACCATCATGATCTTGCTCTATGAACTAGGACAGGTATTTTATATTTTAAATTTTTAAAGATTGTGGTAAGATATATATAGAATACGGAATTTGTCAGTTTAAACATTTTAAAGTGTACAGCTCAGTCGTGTTAGGCACATTTATAATATTGTGCAACTACTCTCTGGGACTTTTTTCAGGACAAGACTTTTAATCAGAGAAATAATATTTTTAAATGGGTCATTTTAAATATTAATTAGCTTCTAAATGCAATAATAATAATAATAATGCCCTTCATAGAAAGGTTGATGAATTTATTGATATCTGCCTCAGGATTTAATGTGCTTTTTGGAATATAAAGTAGTATTTTATTGCAAGGTAAATATAAATATAATATTAGTGAAAGCAATATTCAGCATGATAGATTCAAATATCTAACGTGATAAAGGAATGAATGTCACTGGATACCTTGAAAACCAATCTTGTATATTTCTCTTCCCATTGGCATCACCTCCCCCAGGCCAGAGACTTAAGGGCGACTCTTGAAAAATTTTGAGGAAGCCTAGAACCAGCTGTTCTTTTGTCCCCTTCTGGTTTTCTTTCCCACATACCTATTTTATTTTTTAAAAGACTTTATTTACTTACTTTTAGAGAAGGGGAAAGGGAAGGAGACAGAGAGGGAGAGAAACATCAGTGTGTGGTTGCCTCTTGTGTTCCCCCCACCAGGGACCTGGCCTGCAACCTTTTTCCTGATTTCCCTTTAGGGATGGTATTACTGCCTCTTTCTTTTTGCCCCCTTTTGTTCTCTTTCCTTTTCTTCCTTCTCATTTATTCTTTCACTCATTTATATTATTTACTTATTTGTTTTTCACTTATTTTGTGCGTGTTAAGAAATTAATTGCCATGTGTAAAGTTATACTAATTTTCAAAAAACATAACAAGATACAGCCTTGAGGATCAGAAAGGAGCTGTGTATGACCTAAGCATGCCCAACCTGTTCAGTCTATACCCACAAGGGAAAAGGGTCCAGCATCCCCCTACTTTTTCACCTGTAAAGCGTCCCTTTCTTCTGGTGTGCAGCGGGCTGTATAGCACCAGCTCCAAAGTGCCTTGTGGTTCCTGTGGCTGTTCAGTGTTCTCTGCCCTCTGCCAGGCCAAGGGTGCACCAGACCCTGCAGAGCACCATTATCACAGGACTGCTGTGCACCACAGGCTTTTAGAGAAGGTCGAGGATATGAAAGTAATTACAGCAAAACCAGAAAATTACCTCATCTAACCATTAGACATCAAGTTCCCTGGAAATGTATCAGACTTTCTACATCAGAGGAAACTTTATTCTCACGAGCAGTATCTCTTCTAAAGCCTTGGGGTTCCTGTTGGTATTCAGGCTTTATTACATTGGTTTTACATCAAGATATTTTAAAATCCTAAAATTTTCTAGCCTATTCAAATGCAAGGAATGTACTCTGAATACAATGATAACTTCCTACTTGTAAAGGAATAGGGAAACTCTGTTTATAATTTTCAGAGTAAAATTAAACTTTGTAATAGTTTAACTCTGCGTCCCATGACAGAAAAGTTCTGTTGCATCACTGAATAAGTCGATGACAGTTTCTACCCTCAAAGAATGAAGCTGCTAGTTTCCAACATCAGAATAAAGTTAGATTTTTTTAATTCCATTCAGTGACAAATCCAAACAGCTCAAAATACAATTCTGCTTCCACTTTTAGTATTTCAATATACCTAAATTTTAGTTAAAAATACATGGTAACAAAGACATTAAACATTATTATTTAAAAACTCCAAATGTATCATAATCCTACCATACTAACAAAGCATTTTATTTTTTTCTAGGCCCATATTCACAGGCAATTTGGTGTAGGTGCCCTGATTGTTTCCCACTTTTAAAAATTATTTTATTATAAGCATTTGTGCAGATGATGCAAGTAATAATTTAATAAGCACATAATAGTGTCATTATTCATTTAGCTTCTTCTTTGTTAAACTTGTATATTTTTCCCAATGTTTTGTTGTTTTAAATAATACTAAGATTAATAGCTTATCCTGTCATTGAATAAATATTCAGTGAGTGCCTACTATAACCTGAGCAATAAAATGTAGGAGCTAACAGATAGCAATTCCTGCCTTTATGGAGCTTATATACACTGGGAAAGAACACAGGAAATAAATTAAATGAGCAAATTATATTGTACACTTGAAGATGATTAGTGTATTGAAAAAAATAAAGCAGTAAAGGGGTTGGGGAATACAGAGGCTGGAAGATGTCATTGTCTGAGAAACTTAATGAGAAGGTGACATTTGAGGAAAGACTTGAAGAGGTGAGGAGTCGATCATTAATGTCTGGCCTGGGGCAGGAGTGTTCTGGGATGGCGGTGGACCTGAGAGCTGCCAGAGTTTGTGTGAGTGAAACGCTGGGAGAGGCAGTCAGACAGGGAACAGAGTCCAGACCCTGCATGGTCTTGAAGCGCTCTAAGGGCTCTGGCTTTCCTTCACTCTAGATGTGATAGGGAGCTATTGGAGAGCATTTTAAGTAGAGAAAGGACCTGGATTGACTTTTTAACAGAATTACTGTTATTACTGCGCTGAATCTTGTGGAGGAAGAATAAATGTAGGGAGACCAGTTAGGAGGTGCCTTGGACCATGGTGGAAGCTGGACTTTTACAGGAAGTGGTCAGATTCCACCTATTTTTCACAGGCAGAGCTGGCAGACATTTACAATGCCACTGCCGATATAAATGTGCACTTCTTAAACATAACATATTCTTTCCAAAAAGTCTGCTAATGTTTTAAAATCATTCTAAAGTTTACTTTTAATTCTGTTAACTAACAAATGTGGCTATTGTCCCATATATTTATTAATTTTATTTTTTGTATTGATATTCTCTTCCATCTTACTTTGCTCACTTGACTATTTGAAGTTTTGCAGGAATTCTAATAAATTTTAGATGATTATGTATTAAAAGAATAAAACATATTTTACATACAATATTTATAAGTATATATTATATTTTACCTACCGGGCTCTTTGTTTTCCTTTTTCAAAACATACTATAGTATAACCATAACCATATGATGTATAAAACTGTTCAATGAAAACTGCACAAAATGCGCTTTCAATTTTAGTACCCATTGAACAAATAGTAACATATTAAATATTAGGATCTTTTGTTCTGAACTGATATTCCTGGGAGAGAGAAGTCAGAGCCCCAAAGAGCCTGACACCATCTGTGATGACTGGTGTTCCTTGGCTCCTTATGTCGCCGTATCTGAGCCTGGTGCTGTGGAGGGTCTGATCCTTGAGTTCTTAGGCTCACCATCTGCAATAACCACTGTGAGTAATCTGCATGTGCACTCTGCTGCTGAATCCTTTGTCTTTTCATATCATTTAGTGTTCCAAGCAATCTTAAAGGTAATATTTTTATTGGGTACTCATAAATGCCAAATTCCTTTCAAGGGCCACATATCTAGTTTGCATGTTACTTTCCTAGAACTTCTATACCCAAATGCTTACTCGTGTGGCTTGAAACAACAAATACTTATTCTCTCACAGTTCTTGGGGTCAGAAATCTGAAATCTAGGTGTCAGTTGGCCTTGTTGTTTCCGAAGACTCTATGGTGAGCCTGTTACATGGCTTTTTCTTAGCTTTTGGTGTTTCCAGCAATTCTAGGTGTTTCTTGGCTTGTAGATACATTACTCTAATCTCTGTCTCTGTTGCTACATGACAGTCTCCCTGTGTGTCTTCATATCATCTTCCTCCTGTGTGTGTCTCTCCGTCCCTTTCTTCTCTTTATAAGGATACCAGTCATAAATGATTAGGGCCCACTCTAGTCCAGTATGACCCTATCTTAACCTGATTACACCTACATAAACCCTGTTTGTAATAAGGTCACATTCTCAAGAGCCAAGGTTAGGACTTTAGCTTCTCTTTTGGGGTAATACAATTCAACCTGTAAGAATTGGCTTGGCAAAGAAGAAATTCCCAGAAGAATCAATCTGGAAAAAATATAATCAAAATTAATGTTGGAGGTAGAATCTAGCAAGAACTTGAGATTAGTGACATGAGAAGACACACATTTTCAGCTTTATTGCTCACCCATCTTTCAAGCTTCAGTTTAGTTCCATCCTTTTAATAAAGGTTGTTGAACTACTCTGAGAATCTCATATACAACAATATTACTTATATCATATCAATTAGTTTTTAATAAATATTTTTTGTATTATCCTCAATTGGTTTAAGTGTTTTGATTCTGTTTTCTTCAACAAAACTTCCATATTTTCTAAATAGGCTTCTTAGTATTATATTTCACTGGTATCCCCTTGAAATTTTTATTACAGTATTAGAAACTTACAGAATCCCTAAAAACATTATTGTGTTAAACTGAAATACCTAGGGGCCAAGCTTGATTGAATGGCCAGTATGTTTGGCAGTGAGTTATTTTCCTGACCAACCATTCACTCATCTTGTCACAACTAACGAACGTGTCCTTTCTTTAAGGAGCTAATTCTCCACCACCAAAGGCTGCATTACGCGCCCCTCTTATGAGCCCCCACATCACTCTGAGCTCATGCTTATCACACTGCATTTAAATTTCCAGATGACTTGCCTCTCTCGCCCACTGGAATGTGAGCTCCTTTAAAGCAGAGATTGTGCTGTGTCACTATGGTATTTCCAGTGTCCAGAACTGTGGCTAGTCTATGGTTGGCACTTAATAACTAACTGTGGAATTTGTTCAATGAATGAGTAAACACTAAGCTGAATCATTTCTACTCCCTGGCTTTATTTTTCCCTAGTGTAAAATAACAGACTGCCAGCAATTCCAGCTGAAGGTTAAGTAAACATGGGCATGGTTAGGCAGCTGTACCAATATATGTGACCTACCTTTCTATAGGGCTTAGAGAACTGTGATTAGACCATTGGCTTCTACTGTGGTCTGGCCAGGTTGGCAGAAGGCTTTACCATGGAGCTCAGTTGTATGCAGGCTCTGAGGAGGAATCCAGCTGACATTGTTAAAGTTCAAGTGAATAGAATACCAGGCATGACAAGACAAAAGAATACACTGCTGGTGACAAATAAACAGGAGCCAAGAGGCACAATAGTCAACTTCCATCAATTTATTTCCATCTGTTCATATCCACTTAACTAGCCTGAGTTTATTTAGAGACAATTATCCATGGCAACAAACTACATCAGTTCCTCTGAGGAGTTTGTAATTTTTCATGAAAGACTCAGTGAAAATTAAAAACCAAGAGACACCACAATATAATTCCCAAACTAGTTATTGTTAATTACAAAATAAAATTAAATCTGCAGAAGGGAATGGAGTAATATGCACTCCATTTTTTTGTAAAGGCTTTACAAGGAAGAAGTGTAAATTTCTTCAGAAAGAGACTCACATATAGATAAAGATTTGGGTGAAGCCAACAAACCGTACTTGGTTACCCCTTTGAAAACCTGAATTTTTTACCTTGTTTGAACAAAACCTGTGTTCATTATTGTCAATCGTATGAACAGATCAAAATATTGAGCTTTCTCCTCACTGGTGCATTAGAAATAATTCTTAATGAACTTTTTCATGTGAATTTTTTCTTCCAACTACAGTATTTCACAAACATGTCTCCTTGCATGTACAATATGTATTACTGCCAAAAAAATCAAGCAGCATACATGGTTTTTAAGTGAGGAACAATTGCAGTTACTGTGAATTTTCCACACTTGAATTACCTTGCGTGTTATTTCCCCTGATATCACAAACAGTTAATTTACAAGCAATGCACATTAAACACCTACAGCATGCCAGTCAGTGTTGGATATAGTACATAAGTTAATTTTTGTCTCTAATGTGCTCAAAGGCACACATACACATCTGAATGTATTATATATGTACATTAATTAGAACAAGCCTTACACATAAGTCAAAATCTAAACAGAAGCATGGAAACCATGGTAAACATTTAAAAGTGAACAAATTTAACATCAGGAATTGGTTACATGGGTGATAGATTCTTGGGGAAGCCAAAGAGCAGATCATGCAACAATCCAGACATTAGCATCAGCAGGAAACACCTATCATCTGTCTGGAGAGATGAGGAGGGGGCAGACTATAGTTTCACAGTGATTGGACCACAGTTGGCCTGTCCAACAGGAGCTGCAGTCACAGAGGGAATGTAGTCACTGCCAGAGACACCACAGGAAATGCAAAAGGGGGAGAAACATCTCAGCTTATTTGCTTGTCCTGTCCTATCCTTCAGTCCTCAAGCTCTGCCTTCCAATTGACCAAGTCTACCAAGAAGCTTGGGGGCAGAGTAGCCTAGAAAATATTTCCTGTGGAATAAGAGCAAAGCAGGGAAGGGGAAGAAGGTATTTTATAGGAAAATTATGGACACCTCTTTGTTAAGTAATGTTATATAACTGAGAGAGGGAGATTTATTTAACTCTGGACTCTAAAATCTCATATTTGTCACTGGAATTGGAATCTACTCAATTTCTGGAATGTTATCTGAGTTTAGGTTGATAAAAAGATCACAAAAGATGACAATTAATGTCCATTTCACAGCATAAACCATATACTGATCACTAAATTAATGATATGAATCTGATATGCACACATCACTTTTTCAGACAAATCTATGATTATTGATATAATTCTACTGCTATACTGTGATCGTCTGCTAATCAACAATCCTCCACCTCACCACCTCATAGGTATATGTAAAACCCTTAGGTAAGTGTAATTAAGGTAAAAGTGTATAACTTCTTTCTGTTCAGAGCTGTAACAGAATTGTAGATTTCTTGAAGAAAGAACCTGTGTTTGATTTGTACGTGTGTGTGTGAAACCAGGACCAAAACCATGAACCACCAGGTACTCTTGAAGGCAAGGGTGGAGTAGGAGCCAAGGCTGGAAGGGCCCTGGAATGGTAGGTGTGCTTTTGTTTGGGAAAAACAGGTTCCAGTTCCAAAAAACTATAGCTGATTGCACCTTCCCTTCCACCAGCTGCTGGGAATAGGATGATAGAAGTCTCAGCCTATTTTATTCAAATCCTCCTCTTCCAAAAGGGGAGAAGGGAATAGAACCGGGAATCAGTGTTTGCTTGTTGCCCTAAACAGTATAAGATATTATATTCTTCATCAGCTTTAATGTTTTGTAGCACATTTCTGATGCAGAATTCTTAAACCCACATGGCAGATTAGAAAATTGATACTAAGAAAAGTTAAAAAAAAAAAAAAAAGAAAAGTTCAGTAACTTCCTGAAATTCACATAGCAAGTAACCGGTAGAGTCAGCTTTCCAATCCAGGCATGGAGAGCTGAAAAGAAAATATTATATTGTATTTCCTGATTTCCACCCAGGATACTTAAAATATCTGAAGCCAGTTAAAGAACTCTGCTTCATGGAGTAATCTAGAGCTCTGTCACCTAAATGATCACCCCAAACTCCTGCCAACTGTTTGAAATGTTCACTGGGAGAGGAGATTATATCTCACAATTAAGGAGAAAAGAAAGACTTATGAAGCAAATTGGACTGTGATTCCATAAGTATTAGAGTGAATAGTCTTCAATCAATGTACCAATAACTTCTTGCAGCTTTAAATAAAAGACAGAGCAGAGGGGCTCCATGCATCAGAAGTAGGGACAGGCCAGAGCACCAGAGAGAGAAGAGGGCAGAATTACAGTGGTGTTGTGACCCCTGAAGACAGGTCTCAACAACTTGACAATTTTCTCTTAGTCATTTTTTTTCAAGTCTTCTTCTGTGGTTAGGAAAAGTAAAGCTGGGTTCCCACTGTTTTGTGTTGAGGGAAATATCTACCTGATTCTCCCACCAGATTACCTCTTCTTTTATCTGATGCTAACATCAAACTTTGAGTAGGAATTTGTTTGAGAAAGGGGTTCTTCTATAAAAGAAAAAAATGTCTGAACACCACAAATCTAGAACGTTATTGATAGTTGGAGAGAAACCACTGACCTAAGGGTTGGAGGATCTAGTTTTATTTTAGTTCTGTCTCTGTATAGAGGATGAGAAAATTGTTTAACCCTCAGGACCCCCCACCTTCTTTATTTTAGTGGCACCAAGATCTCACTAGAGTCCTTCCAGCTTCTACATTCTGTGATTTCTCCATGGGGAGATGAATTTTTCAGCATAAATTAATTCTTATTAGTCTTCTTTTTGTTTTCATCTCTTCAGAAATTATAAATTTTGGGCACCTCTATTATTAGAGAATGATTGAGCATGGCGGATGCAGTTAGTTATAGGTTAGTGGCATTTTGAGGTGTGGCTGTGAAATGGTATAAGCACATGTTAGTTCTAATTGTTACTGCTAATTCAGTTGAGTTAGCACAGGAGAACTTGTTTCTGAACTTCCCTCTTCTAAAGTTTACAGTGGGAACTAGATGTCTTGTTAAAAGTATCTGGGACCAAGATATCACTGTCAGACTCTTGTTATAGGGATCCACATAATTTCTTCACCTCCTGATCCTCCCAGAAGTCTTAAGATTGGGACAATTATCCTGCTTCTCTAGGGTGAAGGAGGAAACTTCCCGGGATGGGACCCAAGAAAGCTAAGGAGAAGGTTCTGGGCACCTGTTTGCACAGTGATTCATTAAAGCCACCTAGCAGGACCAGTGTCTTTGTCTACACACCAACTTTACAGAGCCTTGTCAGTGACCAGGAATATCTGGCTAGGCAAATGAAGACTTTGTATTTTATTCTAAGGATTTTATTTAGTGTGAACTTTCTTAATAGTGACATAAATAGACACTAATGGATTATTTCCCCCAGGAGCTACATTTATGACAGAAAATAAAACAAGTTTGCTGGTCCAGAGATTCAAATTTAATTCTTTTCCATTGATTTCTTTTTTTATTTATGAGGATATCCAGGAAGCCTATTATGGGGGGCCTTTCTAGAATATGAGTTGTAAGGGATTTTTTTCAGGTGCCTGAAATATATCCAAACTATAATTTTAGAAGGTGTTTGTGATCAATATGATGTTCTGAGTTTAGGGTGAGAAATAACAGTATAAGTTCCAGTTCATTGATTGGCTTCTAAGCCTCTGATGACACTGTAGTAACAAGTGAAATACACAAATTAATGGTTTATTGTTACTTTGTTTATTCAGCAAATATTTATTGAATCTGTGCAATGTTCCAGACACTGTTGTAGATTCTGTATGAATAAGTCATAATTTTAGGGCATTGTGTGAATGAGGCATCTTGACAATGTCTCTTGCACTCGTGGATCTTATTTTATTGTGAGCAAGACAGTAAAAAAATAAATACTCCCTTAGTATATAATGTAATATCAGGCATTGACAATACTCTGAAAAAAAAAGTTGAATAAGGTTATAGAGAAATAGGGTTGGGGTTAACATCATGCAATGTCATCAGCTGTCCTGTTTGAGAGGATGGCATTTCAAGCAGGGGTCTGAAAAGGTGGGAAAGCAATACTATGAATCTTTTTAAAAAGTAAGATATTTTCACTACTTTTATTTTAATACTTGATTGATCATTCTGTTTCCTACACTTGACATATCCTCTCTCTTCACAAATTTTGGTATTGAAGGCCCAGTTTACAATGCACCTTGTTTCTTAGTACCATCTTGGGAAAAATTCCTCTTATTGAGTCTAAAGATCCCCTTCTTGATTTTCTCATGCAAATAATTACTTTTTCTGTTTCTTAGTAAAAATAGAATTAGTAAGTGTGACAATGAAGTAGATTGTATGAGACTTTGTAGGCTCTTTCTTAATAAAATATTATAATAAATAATCCTAGTAGCATATTTGTGAGAACCTTTTTTTGCACTGAAATTATTCTTCCTTGATCTTTAATGCTTATACTGAAGATTAGAAAATGAATATCCCACTGCAACTGCCTCAAATGAGGTTACAGAATTGTGCTAAATTTTACCACTTCCCATCATTCTTCTGCAAGTGGAAGTGGTAATGGCAGACCGAAGCCCCGTGTGGCAGGCAGAACCTCCCACCTGCCCACGAGGATGAGTGAATGGGTGTCCTGATCACCCTGGACTATTTATAAAGCAGTTTCTTTTTTTAACTTGTGGTATAAAATATCATCTTAACCATTTCTAAATGTATAGTTCAGTAGTATCAAGTATATTTACATTGTGCAACCAATCTCCAGAACTTCATCTTAAAATTGAAACTCATTACTCTCCACCTGTCCTCTAATGCAGTGAAGAGGGATTTCGGGGGAGAGGGGGAGGGGTTTATAGGATCAAAGTTAAAGGACACATGGATAAAAGCTAGGGGGAGGGTGGTAATGGGAGGGAGGTAGGGAGGGGGGGTAGGAGGGCTTGATTGGGAGTAAAGGGGAGAAAACTGTACTTGAACATTCATTTAAATAAAAAAAATGAAAAAAAAATTGAAACTCATTACCAGTTAAACAATAACTCCTTATTCTCCCCTCCCCTCAGTTTGGGAACCACCATTCTACTTTTTGTTCTATGAATTTGACTACTCTAGATGCCTCACGTAAGTAGACTCATAGAGTATTTGTCTACTACTGGCTTATTTCACTTAGCACAATGTCCTCAATAGTAATCCACGCTGTAGCATTTGTGAAAATTTTCTTCCATTTTAAGACTGAATAACATCCAATTATGTGGAATAATACTCCATTTTGTTTATGCATTCATAAATCTGTTTTATTAGGGTATAATTGATATAAAATAAACTGCACATATTTAAAGTGTACAATTTTTAAGGTTAGACATCTGAATGCACCCATGAAACCACCCCTACAATTGAAATCATAAGCATATCTGTCACCTGCAAAAGTACCTAATTTACTTTTGTAATTTCCACTTCTATTCTTCCCACCCTGTTTTCAGACAACAACTGATCTGTCTGCCACTACAGATTGGTTTGCATTGTTTAGAATTGTTTCTGTCTAGAGTAATTATTTTGAGATTCATCCATGTTATTGAATATACAGACAGTTCATTCTTTTTATCACTGATTAGTACTCCATAATACCAATATATAGTTTGTCTATGCATTCATCTGTGATAGATATTAGGGGTTATTATAGTTTTTGTAAATTATAAATACATGAGCATTACAACTGCAATTATAAATACATGAATGCTGTAAACATTCATGTTTAAGTCTTTGTATGGATATCCTTTCATCTCTCTTGGGTAAATATCTAGGATAAGAATGGCAAGATCATAGGCTAAATGTATATCCAACATCTTAGGAAACTGTCAAGCTGTTTTCTAAAGTGGTGAACCATTTCACATTTCTATTAGTAACATGTGGTAGTCCCATTTCTTCCCCATTCTTGTCAAAGCTTGCTATGATCAGTCTTTTCATTTTACCCATTCTAATAGGTGTACAGTGTTATCTCATTGTGGTTTTAATTTGTTTTTCCTTAATGACTAATGAAGATGAGAAAAAGAAAAGATGAGTATCTTTTTATGTGTGTATTTGCAATCTGTATATTTTCTTTGATGAAATACCTGTTAAAATCTTTGGTTCATTTTTGTTGTTGTGTTATTGTTTCGTTTTTATTTCAAAACATAAACTCAATTGCAATCCAGACAGACTTGGAGAGGAAGAAGAAAAACATGGAACCCAATATACTGCAGCCAGAGCACAAAGATTATAGGTTATTCTGAGCTGGTGGGGTTACAGGGTTCTGTCCTGAGCTACAGAAAGAATGGTCTAATGGTTAAGACAAAATGCACGTCAAATATTTCAGAGTTGTCCGCAATCTGCAATAGTGATCTTCTTGCTGGCCTTGCCATTCCTGGACCAAAAGTGCTCCATAGCTACCACAATATTCATGCCTCCTTTTGCCTTTCCAAAGATCGTGTGCTTGCTATCCAACCACTCGGTCTTGGCAGTACAGGTGAAAAGCTGAAAACCATTGTGTTGGGTCCAGCATTTGCCATGGACCAGATGCCAGAACCCATATGATTCAGGATGAAATTGTCATCATCAAAATTCTTTTCATAGCTGGACTTGCCTCCCATTCCATTATGGCCTGTGAAGTCACCACCTTAGAACATATATCACAGAATACTTCTGTGAAAACAGGAAACTTTATAATCAAATACTTTCTTCTCAGTGCTCAGACCAAGAAAGTTTTTTGCTGTCTTTGGAACTTGGTCTGCAAACAGCTTGAAGGAGATGTGGCCCAAGGGTTTGCAGTTGATTAGGATGTTGAAGAACACAGTGGGGCTTGTGTGTAGGTGGCTCCAGGGCAGTGGCATCTGCAAGTACTGGTTCATTTTTCTGTTGAGTTATTTTCTTGTTATTGAATTTGGAGCTTTTAAAATGTATTTTTGACACAAGTCCTTTAGCAAATATATGATTCATAAATATTTTCTCCCTGTCTGTAACATTCTGTTAATTGTGCCTTTTAGAATATAGACTTTTTTTAAATATAAAGTCTAATTTATATATTCTTTTCTTCTATGGATGATGCTTTTGATGTAATATCTAAGAAATCTTAGCCTAATCCAAGTTCATTATGATTTTTTTGTTTTATTCAAGAATTTTTTTATGTATAGGAATAAATCAAAGTTTTTCTGTTGTTTTGCTTATTTATTTTTTGTTTTGACATAGTGCATCCAATTGTCCAAGCACTATTTATTGAAAGGCCATTCTTCTTCCTCTGAGCTGACCTTGCCCTTTGTCAAAAGTCAGTCTTGTACAATATGTTGCATGTGTCTGTCTATTTCTGGGCTCTCTTCTGGTTTATTGTTCTATTTGCCTGTTTTCATGCCAATTCCACACTCTCTTGGTTACTGTAATTTGAAGAAGTCTTAAAACCAGAAAGTCCTTTCAAGGTTGTTCTAATTATTCTCTGCCCTTTGCAGTTCCCTAAGAATTTCAGAATTAGCTAATCAGTTTCTTCAAAAATACTATTGGGATTTTGGATGGGATTATGTCAAATATATAGGCCAATTTGTCAAGAATTGGTGTTATAAAAATACTGAGTTTTATGATGCATGAACATAAAACTTGTTTTTTTAATATCTTTTTCATTTGTCTCAGCAATATTTTATAGTTTTCAGTGCAGAGGCCTTGGACATATTTTATTAGATTTATACTTAAGCATTTCATAGTTTTTGATGCTATTGGAAATAATATTTTAAAATTAAAATTTCCAATTCATTTTGCCAATACATACAAAAACAATTTATTTTTGTATGAAAATCTGTCAAGTCCTTATAATAGTGCTTGTGGTGACACCCACAGTGGGGCTAAGTGCATTCATGGAGATAAGAGAAGCCCAAGTAAACACTGAAGTGACTGTCTTAACTGAGTGATCCATTGTGAGTGCTAAGGCCACGCTCATTCTGATCTTGCGAACTATCTGTGGCAGAAGATGACTCATTATTACATCAAACTTTCAACGACCAGCCAACTTGCTCTACTAGTCCTAAGACAATCATAAAGGGTGACAAACAGGTGGGAAAGAATTTAGAAGTCTTGTTTTGTTTCCTTCTTGGGAAAAATGAAAGATTCACTAGGGATATTTTGAGAATGTTCTGCAAGAATGTTTTTTTTATCCTCCATAGGCTCATAATGATGTCATAATAGACAGGTGAGGAAGAAGCATCTTCATCCACAGTGTCCTTTTCTAGATAAGACACCCCCATACACGCTCATAACCTTCATATATGGGAGACACAGTGAACAGAGGTAGAAAACTCTGCCTTCATCTTCTCATCTTTTCTGATCCACTGGCTGTGTAGGGTACAGAATGGAGATAGCAGGAAGGGCTGGCACACAGCATGGTGTACAGGACAGGCAGCAGAAGATCAGTTTTGGCTGTATCCCTTTCTTGATATATGGTTCTGAATAAGATATTCTAACTTCACAGGACCTTGGTATTTTTTGGTTGTATAAAAGAGAGATAATAAATTGCTTTCACTGCAGTAATTCAAACAACAACAAAAAATCTTAGCAGTTGCCTATACACAGATGCATCTAGAGGAAGACAGTTAGTAGACAGGCTACAGGGTTGCTATGTATATAGAGAAGTCAGATTGTCTAGGTCACAATGTTTGGAGTTGCAAAGAGCCAGCTGGGGTCAACTGAATGGATACAGCTGTTGACCTAGGGCCTGACTAGGTGTATACTGAATGAGAGTGAAACTGCCATTAATTCATGGATTTTTGCTGCTTCACTGAAAAACAGTTGCAAAGAATGGTGTGGTTATTGCCAAAACCCTTCCCTGGGATATTGATTTAGGAAGTCTGCAGATTTTCTGATGGTTTTGCTAAGTTTCTAACAAGTGCACTGAAGTTCATTGATTCTATTCATTCTAATCTAAGTTTTCTCAGATAGACCACTGTTTGCCATCTCAGTGACCTGGAAATACACTAGCTTCTGCTGCTCAGACTCACTTTTTAACAATCTATCTCCATAAAAAGTCTAGCCAGAAAGATTACAAACAGAGAGGAAATATTTAGTCAATTTCTTTCAAGTCTGCTGCCTAATATTTTGCTGACTGAATGATTGTGGGTGTTTGGCATGTGGATTAATGTAGAGGGACAAAGCAGGAACCTCAGCCTCATCATGTATTCATAGACCCTGAGAGCAGGGATTCTTGACCCCAGTTAGAATCCCATGGGGAGCTTTCAAATATTATTACTGGCATGGTCCCACAATAGCCAATTAAGTCACAGTCTCTGAGGATGTGTTATGGGCACTGGGATTGTTTAAGTTCCCAAGAAGATTCCAATTTGCAGCCAGAGTTGAAAACAACAGCTGGAGTTTTCTAAGGTGATTTAAAGACTATGCAAAACACCTAAGAGATCACCTAATCCAATATATGAAACAGATGAAAGTAGCTCTGGTTAATGTGGAGAGAAGCATTCTAGACTTCTGTCCATTTGTGGCATAGCATAAATTAAGACAACAACTATTCAGGTTTTTGAGTGATAATAATAATTGAATTCCATGTTTATTATTACCAAAGTGAGCATATAAAAATCAGAGAATGTAGTGATTGACTCAAGTAATAGCATTAAATATAATGATGAGAAATTTGAAATCATTGAGCTCAAGTACATTGCAAACCAGCTTTAACTTTGTGTGTCATTTTATCATATTTGTGAAAACATAGTGTTTGACATTTCCATCCTGCCTTTACTTCAAGATCCAGGATGCTAGACTTCAATTATGTTGAAAGACGTAATATACTCTTCTAATGGAGATCCCTACCATCTTGGGCTTTTATTTTTTTTTTTTTTAGAATTAGTGATTATTTAAAAGGTCATTTGTACCCCCAAATGATCTTTTCCCACTTTGCAGGTGACAAGGTGGAAGGAGTCAATGATTCTTGTCATTGCAGAAGGAAGGATGAGAGCTCCATTCTGAGGAAGGGAAATTGAGATGATGGAGCCAAATACCAGTTAAGAGCACTGCCAGTGGCTCTGTGATGAGCGCACAGATTCTTTTCTATGTAGCCTCTATTCACATTTTTTACAGTTGTGTCCTTTGCAATTACAAGTTTTAAACAAATATTATTATAAATGAATACTAAAGAAATGACTAAGCAACAGGGTAAGACATTGAAGATAATTACCATCATCCCAGCACAGAGGGGAAGCAGAAGATAATATCATTTTTTCCCCTCAGACTCAGATGCTACATGTGCATCACCTACACATTCTGGAATAACCTTAGAATATTTTCTTTGTTTCAGTATAATTTTGCACTACTGTCCAATGATCAAAACCTGGTGATGGGCATATGCAACTCTGTAATCCGGAGGCTACTGAACATACTTGTTTGTATATGGTATATGTTCTTTGGGCATTCTGTGCCACTTGATTCCTGAAGTTCTGATTACTTTGTTTCTGAAGTTCTTCTCTCAAACCCTTCATTTCTTTCCAGAAATGCAGCTGTAACTGAATCTGTTCCAGGGAGATAAAGTTAACCAGTTTTTATGTTTTGGTAATACTATATGTATCAAGACTGAGTTGGGGGTGGGGAGAAATTCTAGAAATCTTTGGAAATTGGAGATAAAAGTCTAACCCTTGGAAAAAATATATCCATAGAGCTCTGAAATGATTTGCCTTCAAACTTGAGGTACACTTTTATTTTGAAATACCTATATTTTGCATAGATTTGGGGAAACTTGTACCAGTGAATAACAAAAGTAGCATAGAAGAATACCCATGGCAGTGATGTTTATATAGCAAGACTGGATTGAGAACAATCTAAAAGTCCTTTGAAAGAATGATAAAACTGAGCTAAATGTACACATTGGAAAACTATACAACAACAGTGAAAATGATAGCTATTCATATTTATCTTGGATAAAAGTTCAACAATATCAAGTGCATAAACTAATATGTAGTGGTAGTGGAATTATCAATTCTTATGACCACTTTTCAAAATAATTATCTTTATTATATTTAATTATTTAATAATTTATTAATAAATAATTATTTATTATCTTATTATTCTATTGAAAACATAATAAACATTGTTGAATGTTTACTATGTCCCAGTTACTAAGTCATTTTATCCTTGTAATTGTAAGATAAATGGTATAGTTTTAACCATTTTATATATGAGGAAACCAATACAGGAAGGTCAGGTAACTTGGCAAAGATCAAAAAGCTTTACATTGAACTCAGGCAGTTTGGCTTCAGAGTTTGCCCTCTGAACCATTACATTATGCTGTCCCTTACAAGTAGGTAAGCCAGCAACTTCAGTTATTGATATATGCCATATAAAAATTTTGCTCTTGGTGGAAAGAGATGTGTATGTTCATAGCAATTATATTGATAATAAAAAAATAAAAACAACCTAAACATCCATTGTCAAAAGAATAGGTAAATAATTGAGATATAGTCTTATGGAAAAATATTATGCATTAGTGGAAATAACTAATTATACAAATATCAAAATAATGTTGAGTGATAAGGGCAAAGGCAGGAAACATATATATAGAATATATATGTATATGTATTAAAATAGCTGCAAATTTACATTTGCATTACACTACCACAAATAACAGTGGCCAATTGTTATCTGAAAAAAAAGTTCTACTTCACCTAAATATTAAAAATGCAAAATTAAACACAAAGCCATGTGATCATTTTCTTTGCTTTATGAATTGGGAAAATTTTTGCATGTTTTTAAAGTATAACTGTTAATGAGACAACTTGAAAATATATTTCATGTGATTTTTAAAACAATTTTTTGTAAAATTTCATGAGAAAATAACCAAAGATGTTCACAAAGCTTAGTTTTGGAAATAACTTTGTAAAAATAAAAAAAAAGGAAATAAAATATATTAGCTTGCTGGGACTGTCATATGAAATTTTCACAGATTGGGTGGTTTAAAACACCAAAATTTGTTCTCTCAGAGTTATGGAAGCAAACAGTCCAAAGTAAAAGAGTCAGCAGATCTGTTTCTTCTAAGACCTAACTGATTGAAGTGCAGATTGGCGCATGCTGCCTTCTTCCTGTGGACTCCTACAGTCAGCCCTCATGGCATGGTCTGCCTCCTGATCTCCACTTCTTACAAGAACGTCAGTCATACTGAGTTAGGGCCCACACTAAGGATCTCATTTGAACTTAGTTATATTTGTAAAGGCCCTATCTCCAAATACAGTCACAGTCACACTCTATGTTTGGGGAGTGAGGGATTCAACATATGGATTTGGAGAGTACAGATTTCAGTCCATAAATTAAATTAAATATTAAACAATACAAAGCATGTTAAAAAATAACCTAATGCAATACAGCTAATAAAGAAATGGAAGCCATTAGAAACTTTCTTGATGACATGCAACAATGAACATTATATATTGGGTGAAAAACAGTTTTTAAAATATGAAAATATATTCCAACTTTATTTTAAAAATAGCCAAGGTAACAAATAAAATAATCACGGTTCTCTCTGAGTAGCAGCATCTGGGTTTTTTATTCTTGTGTATATTTAAGCGTGTCTATAATAAATAGTACTTTTTTATAATCAGAAGAGTTTTGAAATTTACTACATGGATAAGATTATACAGCAAGAGTAACAATAAATATATTAAGAGCAACATGCCCCAGTTACATTTATTCATTTATTAATTCAATCAATATTTACCAATTTATTAATTCAACCAATACTTATTGGTTACCTATTTTATGCCTGGAAACCAGGGTCAGGAAGGAAAGTTTGGACATTGCATAATTTTTTCTTTTTATGTAAAATGTTTATATATTTACATGCTTGTGCCCTAGGTTTATAAATTTTGACTCAGAATTAAACTCACACTTCAGAATTTTTAGGGCACCATCAACCAGTTCCATCATGCACCTAAAATACAGGAGAGAGTCATGCAGGAGGACACAGAAAAAGAAGAGGCCATGACTAGTTTCTTGAAATATTTGAAAGGGTGCCGTGTAGAAGAGTGCATGACTTGGAGGCTCATTTTGGGGAATGGAGCTCATTTTAGGTTAAAAGTTTGATTACATATACAGAAAAAAATAATATTCTAAAAGTATCATTTATGTTCTTGGGAGGTAAGGAGTTTCATGATAATGTTAAAGTTTATTTTACATCAGAACTCTCTAAATGCTCTATGCCTCTGCCATGTAGTGCAGAAGTCACAGCTTATGAGCACTTGATACATGGCCACTACAGTTGAAGCATTAGATATTTATTTTAGTTTATTTAACTAATGTTAACTTAAATGTAAATATCAACATGTGGCTAGTGACACCTATTGAACAGCACAGGTCTAGCAGACTTCTTGACAGGGACACAACTGACTTGAAGGGTCAATGTGCCACCCAGTTGGAGTATATGATTCCTGGCCTGAGGTTGTATGATTCTTTGAACTTAAAGTTATGGGACAGTTTTTTTCTTCTATGGGGCATAAGAGAAGAACAAGATATTCTAGTTGGAAAAGACAGATTAGCATGACTTGGATTGTCTAAATTACTTCAAAAACATGTTTGCCAAATGTGAAAGTGCGGTAGAGAGCAGACTATTTAATCTAATATGAAAATCCAGAATGCTTG
The DNA here is from genome assembly GCA_004024845.1 of Tonatia bakeri. Classification (NCBI taxonomy): domain Eukaryota; kingdom Metazoa; phylum Chordata; class Mammalia; order Chiroptera; family Phyllostomidae; genus Tonatia; species Tonatia bakeri. The sequence goes on along the minus strand of PVIA01002297.1, from coordinate 119,952 downwards.
TTATAATTCAGCTAAAAGTGACAGGGGACAAACATGTTTGAAACATAATATCAGTGTAGCTACCACAGTTACATTAATACAAATCATTTATACAACCAAATTTATAAATGGAATACTGAGACCCAAACAGTTTGAGTGACAGGACCTTATCTACTACACTTACGTGAAGTTTTAGGCAGGCTGAGTTGAACAGCAGCTTCTCAAACAATGTCAGCTTTAAAAATGACGAATGTCAGAGTGGACACTGTGCCTCTGGTTAGCTGAGTGAGTCCAGTGCACGTTCCTCTGCAACACCATGCCTTCTGAAAACCCATATAAAGCAACATATTAACATTACCAATGCATCAAGGAATGCCAAAGACCTAAAGTTCATTAGATGCATGTTCTAGAGCTTTAACTTGAAATGTCAATTTAGTTTAGAGAAAATGTGCTACACATGTTTCTTGTGGGCAGCACTTGAAGGTTTATTTCTTAGAGTATTCATGTAACAGAGAATGCAGTGACCTATGTCTTTGACAGATATCTTATCTGTAATAAGCAGAGTTTTGAAGAGAGAACTGCTACTTCAAAACTAGTTGCCTGGGTTTTAACAAGCATTAATGTCAGGAAAGTCAATTAAGAAGTGACCTCCAACAACAAGCCTTTGTAGTTTAGCATTAGTCCACATTCTTTGTCAGCCTCTATGTCAGTAACATTAATTGTTGCCCTTTTGCTTTGCATTGAAAGGTCATTAGGAAAAGTTAAGCCTCCTATGTGTTCACTGACATTCCATCAAATAGGTTATCAAAGGAGCAGGGAGAAAATACTGGGTAAGGCATGATGAATTCTTTACCTATAGACTACTCCAAGAAGATCAGATTGTCACCTGCCAATTAGCTGTACAATGAGAAATGCTTTTCTTTCAACTTAATCCAAATATTGTACTTCATTGTGATAGTAGCAACAGCACGTTACCTTCACCAATGTGTGACTATGTTTATTTTAATACGTTAATGTTTAGAAATAGAATTTCCTATTTCTCTAAGCTTTCCTTTTCAGTGGCTATTCCTAATCAAAGACATCTCAGAGAGCTATCAGACTGAACTGCTATAGCTTAAAAATGTGATAAATAAGAGTAGTGAGTGTTATAATGTAGTTAGGAAAATCACTAATAGATACAAGTGAGAAAAGCTCATTTTAATTTGGGAGTATGTTTTGAAACCATGGGTAAGAACTATAGAAGTATAGATATTCTATGCATGAAAAATTATTTCTGATTGGATATTTAACTTTACATAGAGTGGAACAACTCGTGAAATGATAAGTGTTTAATTGGTGGAAAAATAAAACATGTGATGTAGTCATACCAAGGCCAAATTAGGAAAATCCTTTTGCATCCATTTCACCAGGTAAAAAGCATATATAATCTGTTTCAACCTGTTTTATTGAGACAATGGGATAATACATGCATCTATAAATATCTTGATTCCCTTATGAGAAAAAAAGTATATACATTTTTGTTAGTGTCACTATAATCATGATTACAGTAAATGAAGGAAAAGTATGTGTTGTCATATTTATGCTTTGCTATAAATGGAATTTTGGAAGATTATTTAAGATCCTGGATGAACAATAACATTAATAGTATTTGATTTTACAGATGTTACACTCTAAAAATCCAAATTCCTAAGATGTGGAACATGTAGCTTTAAAGAATAGCCTGAACCAAAGACTATGAGCTGGCTTTTTATGAAACATGTGCTTTTCCTAAAAGCTGCAATGTTACAAAATATATAGGGTAATAGGTATAGGTCTTTGATAATATGTTGTCTTATTTTGGGCTTTAATTTGTACAGTGGTGATTGTAATTCCATAAAGTGCCCTCTTTGTATGAATACACATATTACATTCAATGCATCATTGGGGAGATAACTTTTTTTATATTTCTTTTTAAATGTCTACTGTTTAGTAAAGTAATATAGTAAAATGGAAAGAGTATCCTATATAAATTTGATGATGAAATGTATTTCATTCTTATTACTGAAGTGTCCTTCGTATTAGGATTAGGTGGATATAAAAGCTGCAAGGATGGATTACCACAGCAATTCAGTATTTCCTTTAATAGAAAAAAGTTAGCATTTTCTTTTTAATCATTAAATAGATATTATTACAGGCAGTTGGTTTGTTGTTTCTTGGCTCTCTTAGAATGCTAGTGATTTTTATATGTACTCTATAGGCTGGCTCATAATTTTCACCCTGCTTTTGATAAGTTGCATTTCCAGCTGGTTCTGTGAGAAGGCCATGCACACGTTGTCTTGGTTTCAAGCAGAAAGTGCCGGGTCCTCATCAGAGCCCTGTGGCTTTTAATGAGGGTTGCCATCAGACGGATATTTGAATATTGTTCAGCAGCCCTGTGTCTCATTATTATACTTTGCTTCAAACTTGGATTAAAGAAGAGTTGCAAGAACAATCCTAGCAAAACTATGATATTTGCTTTGTGTATAAACTTTTACAGTACATCATACTCAAGAAAAATCTCATGTTTGTTAATAATAGTTAATTGGACTCGCACAAAGGTCAAGTGTGGATCCCTTTAATTCAGCAGCCCTAACACAAATGGAGTGGTTATCAACACTAAAATGGTCTATTCATCCCTGGGTGGCAGAGGGATGACAGTAACCTGTAGGGAGAGTGTTATGCCTGCTTAGAAGGAGAGATGGAAGATGCTGTTAAAAATAATTTGCTGTTCAGGTATAGAAAACACTCTCACCTCACCTCAAGGGTTTAAAGGGGCATGTTGGTGCTGGCAGGCATGCTGTCAGAGGGACTATGAAACATCGAAGGAGAAGAATAAAAAATGGTCTATATCCAATCTACTGAGACTTCTTTTCTGTTTCTTTTTCTGGTAGTCTTAAAATGGTCAAGAAACAGAGGGCTGAGAAGATGCTCAACTGTTGGAATGCTCGTGATGAAGACAAGGATGACTTCTTAGTCATTGGATAATGAGGAAGTCAGAGTAACCATTCTTCTCTCTCTCTCTTAATCTGTACTACGACAGTTTGGTATGTTTGAGTTAGACCAGTGTTAAAACCAGCAAATTTTAAAAGGGAAAAAATGATCCATATCCTATAACGAAAGTGTATAGTGGACCCTCAGTAAAAGAGTTCTCTCCTTGACCTCTAGCCAGTTCTCCTTCTGACACCTAAAGAAGGATTTTCTTTTCTTAGGATAAGATTATCCTAATAATAATACTACTATTATGAAAACAAACACTGCTGACACTACTACTGCTACTAGTAGCAATAGCTGCTGTGGAAGTTAATATTACACATCAAGTTGACAAGGCCAAAGCAACCTAGATAGCTGACTAAAAATTCTTTCTGTGTGGATCTGGATAGGTGTCTCTTGTCCGTGTCTCTGGTTCTATTTTGCCTGATTGTTTGTTTTGTTGATTAGGCTCCACTTATAGGTGAGATTATGTGGTATTTGTCTTTCACTGCCTTGTTTATTTCACTTAGCATAATGCTTTCCAGATCCATCCATGCTGTTGTGAAGGATAGGAGTTCCTTCTTTCTTTCTGCTGTGTAGTATTCTATTGTGTAAATGTACCATCATTTTTTGATCCACTCATTTACTGATGGGCACTTAGGTTGCTTCCAGCACTTGGCTATTCTAAATTGTGCTTCTATGAACATTGGGGTGCACAGGTTCTTTTGAATTTGTGTTTCAGGGTTCTTAGGGTATAATCCCAGCAGCAGAATCACAGGGTCAAAATGCAGTTCCATTTTTAGTTTTCTGAGGAAATTCCATATTCTTTCCCACAGCGGCTGCACTAGTCTGCATTCCCAGCAACAGTGCACTAGGGTTCTCTTTTTTCCACAACCTCGCCAGCACTTGTTTGTTGATTTGTTTACGATGGCATTCAGACTGGTGTGAAATGGTATTGCAATATCAATAAATTCTTAAAATTTGTTGGAATCATCAAGGGTCTCTCCCTGGGGGAAATAGTAACTGAGTTGAGTGTTGAATACCAAAAAAATGAGTTAAGCAAGTGAAAAGAAATGGCGTACTACAAAAAGAAAATAGGTTGTATAAAGGCAGACTTAGAAGAAAATGGCAATGAATTCTAAGCAATTGGGATTTAGGTTCAGAAGAGAGGTGCAGGCTTGTGAGAGATCTGATTAAAGTACTCAGGGAGCAAACCACGAAGGACCTTGGAGGTCATGACAGGACTGAATTTTATCCAGTGGACAGTCTCTAGGTGATTTTGTGTACTAATCCAGAAAGGGAAAATAAGGGCTGAACTAAAGCAGTGGCCATAGACTGAAGCATGCAAACAGATGTTGCCCTTGTTGTTGGAGCTTGTGGGGAACTTTCAGCACTTTAGGAACTTTCAGCACTTTAGTTTGTCACTCTCCACAAACTACATTGTATACCAAGTTATATCCACTGCAGGAAGGGGGTTCAGTAACAGCACTATACCCGAAGTCTGGACAGTAGCCCCTGGGTAGTGATTCTCCCCTGGGATGGTTTTCTCTGTTCCCCAAACTTCCCAACAAAGTTAAAGTCACATTTTTCTAACAATTTATTATTGACACTAATTAAAAGTTCTTTTGAAAAATAAGGACAATTAACTTGAAGCAGGCAATTATTTTTTTGTGTGTATACATGCTTGCGTACATGGTAATTCTATCAGCCTTGGTTGTATACTTGATCTTTCTTGAAATAAATCATGAGTTTGGCCTCAGGGAAAAGCTAGGCTATCTTTCTAAGCTAATCGATACTGGAATAGCTTTTAGTTATTAGTCAAATATGCAAGAAAAGGCATCAATCAATGGTAAACCATTTATAAATGTATACCATTGATTGATGCCTTTTCTTGCATATTTGACTAATACTGTCAGTGTTGTGAAACAAAACAGAATATAATTATATCTCTACCCTCGTTGCTAAAATATAATTAGGGAGAGAAAATATCATTGTTTAAAAATTTGTACTAAAGGTTATGAAAGCCATAGGAGTTCAGAAAACAGGTCAAGGCAAATATGCTTGACTGGTGGTGGGTAAATATTTAGGAGATTCTGGCTGAGCAAAAAGAAGTTAGGAATTTAATAATCCTGGATATTGAGGGAGGATGGGCCATGCAGTTTAGGTGCAGATAGTCAAGAACATTTAACACAAGGTAAGAAATTTTGATTTTATTGCATGAGTTGTGAGTAGAAGAAGATAGAAATAAGGGCCTTATTTGCAGGGGTAGGGAGTGGTGGACTGCTGTTACAGTGGTATGTGGATCGGCAGCTCTCTGCCCTACTGGATTTTGGGACATTAGTAAAACCTTACTATCCTTGCCTGTTTCTCCTATGAAAACTGAGGCTGAGATGAGAGCTTGCATGGATGTGGTTTATCTTGCAAAGTCACCCCAGGAATCAGGAGAGAGGGACTGAAATGAGGGAAACTGGGAGGGAGGACAAGCTAATGAAGGGTTCAATACTAAGCAGGCCCTGTGAGGGCAGCTGGGGCTGATCAGGCTGGAACCATCCAAGGAGTATCTCACAAAATGACCACCCAAGTGATGGAAGAGTAACAGTTTTTCACAAGTGCCCCATAGGGTATTAACTCCCTCATTCTTTCTACGACATCAGCGTGAGTGCTTGCTGCTAAGTCAGGGAAGCACAAGAACAGACCTAAGAATTGTAGGTGGAGCTGAGAGTAGGTGCTGTCATGATAATTTTATCAAAGGTGGTACACTTGTTGAAAGGGTTGAAGTTGAAGATCAGCTGGGAAGACCTGACACTGAGAAGGGCATGAGGTGACAGATACATCCATCATTTCAGCCTGATAGGAACAAAGCCTATAAGAATTACAAACTTTTACAAAATAAATGCAGATTTATTATTGGCAAAATATCATTTTAATAATGGGCTAACAAAGTGTTGCCTAGACATCTTTCAGCATATCTTTTAATGAATAGTTAAAAATTGTTATTAATGTCATAGTTCTCAAAACCTAATGTGATGCTTGGCACAGAGCAAGTGTTGAGTACTATGTGTGGAAGGACTGAATGTGTCAGCTCACGCAAAGGGGCTCTTCATAATGCATTAGGAATTATATTCCTCAGCGTCATTTGAACAGCAATGGTGTCAAGAAATGAAGGAGAAGGGTTCTTATGTTTTAAAAATTAGTTCATTTTACAAACATTTACAGATAGGACCAGGGAAGATTATAGCTTACCTTTATTTTATTTATTTAATTTTTAAACTTTATTGTCATTCAAGTATAGTTTTCTGCCTTTTCCCCTGACCTATCCCCACCACCCCAGCCATCCCCACCTCCTTCCCCTGATTCCACACCCCCGTGGTTTTGTGCATGTGTCCTTTAGTTGTTCCTGAAAACCCTTCACCCTTATAGCTTACCTTTAAACCAAATTATTTCAAATTGTAATTGTTTAGTATTTGAAGGAATATGTTCTTTTTTAAAAAAACAATAAACCTCTTAGCTGCTTCTATCTAAAATGTTCTGTAATCTATAGTGACCAGGAATGGCCTCATGTAAAATCTAGATAGAAAAAAAGCTCCACAAAAAGGTTATATAAAGAATTAGTTAAAAATTATTTTTTAAAGTTTCTAATCTCCTAATAATGTATAAATTATTTATAAATATTATAGTAATGTGTGGTATTTTCAAGAAGTGGAATTGTACCTTTTTTTTTTCTCTCAAATGCTTTTTATACACTGGATAAATTGGTAAGCAAAAATTTACTGAATACCCGCTGTCTCCACACAGATTTGTTGAAATAAGTTTCTTTCTTTTTTTATTGTTGTTCAAGTACAGTTGTCTCCGTTTTCCCCTCACTGCTCCCCCCTCCACCCCAGCCATCCCCACCTCCTACCCTTGATCCTACCCCTTTTTGACTTTGTCAGTGTGTCCTTTATACATGTTCCTTGAAACTCTTCCCTTCTTACCCCCCATTATTCCCTCCCACCTCCCCTCTGGTTACTGTCAGTTTGTTCTTAATTTCAATGTCTGGTTATATTTTTCTTGCTTCTTTGTTTTGTTGATTAGTTTCCACGTATAGGTGAGGTCATATGGTATTTGTCTTTCACTGCCTGGCTTACTTCACTTAGCATAATGCTCTCCAGTTCCATCCATGCTGTCATGAAGGATAGGAGCTCCTTCTTTTTTCTGCTGCATAGTATTCCATCATATAAATGTACCACAGTTTTTAGATCCATTCATTTACTGAGGGGCACTTAGGTACTTCCAGCACTTGGCTACAGTAAATTGTGTTGCTATGAACATTGGGGTGCATAGGTTCTTTCGAATTGATGTTTCAGGATTCTTAGTGTATAATCCCAGCAACAGCATTGCCAGGTCAAAGGGCAGTTCCATTTTTAGTTTTCTGAGGAAATTCTATATGTTTTCCACAGTGGCTACACCAGTCTGCATCCCCACCAACAGTGTACTAGGTTTCCCTTTTTTCCAGGACCTCTCTAGCACTTGGTGTTTGTTGATTTGGTTATGATGGTCATTCTGACCAATGTAAAGTGGTATCTCAATCTGGTTTTAATTTGCATCTTTCTGATGGCTAGTGATTCTGAGCATTCTTTCATATGTCTCTGGGCCCTCTGTTTGTCCTCCTTAGAGAAGTTTCTGTTCAGGTCCTTTGCCCATTTTTTAATTGATTTGTTTGTCTTCCTGGAGTGGGGTCATGTGAGTTATTTATATATTTTGGAGATCAAACCCTTGTCTGAGATGTGATTTGCAAATGTATTTTCCTATATAGTCAGCTTCCTTTTCATTGTGCTGATGTTTTCTTTATCTACATAGAAGCTTTTCATTTTGATGAAGTTCCATTTGTTTATTCTTTCCTTTATGTCTCTTGCTCTGTGGGGCATATCAGTTAAAATGTTGCTGCAGGGAATGTCTGAGATTTTCCTGCCTGTGTTCTCCTCTAGGACTTTATGATGTCATGACTTATATTTAAGTCTTCCATCCACCTTGAATTTGTTTTTGTATATGGTGTAAGTTGGTGCTCGAGTTTTATTTTTTTGCATGTAGCTGTCCAGATCTTCCTACATCATTTGTTGAAGAAACTGTTTTTACTCCATTTTATGTTTCTGCCCCTTTTTTAAATATTAATTGACCATAGAAACATGGGTTTATTTATGGATTCTCTATTCTGTTCCACTGATCTATGTCAACATAAAAAAGGGCCATATATGGGAAACCTACAGACAACATCATACTCAATGGGCAAAAACTAAAATCTTTCCCCCTAAGACCAAGAACAAGAGAAGGATGTCCACTTTCACCACTCCTATTCAACATAGTATTGGAAGTTCTAGCCATGCAATCAGACAAGAAATAGGAATAAAGGGCATTCAAATTGGAAAGGAGGAAGCAAAACTGTCATTGTTTGCAGATGACATTATAGTGCACATAAAAAATCCCATAGACTCCACCAAAATACTACTTGACCTAATAAGTGTATTTGGCAAAACAGCAGGATACAAAGTAAATATTCAGAAATTGAAGGCATTTTTGTATACCAACAATGAAATATTAGCAGCAGAAATCAGGAAAAAAATCCCATTTGATATAGCAACAAGAAAAATAAAGTACGTAGTATTTAAAATAAACCTAACTAAGGAGTTAAAAGACCTGTACTCAGAAAACTACACAACCCTGAAGAAAGAAATTAAGTAAGACACAAACAAATGGAAGCATGTACCATATTAATGGATTGGAAGAATTAACATTATCAAAATGCCCATACTACCCAAAACAATTTATGGATTCAATGCAATTCCTATTAAAATACCAGTGGAGTATTTCACAGATATAGAACAAACATTTCAAAAATTTATATGGAACCATAAAAAACCCTGAATAGCCACAGCAATTTTGAGAAAGAAGAACAAAGTAGGAGGGATCACAATACCTGATACCAAACTGTATTACAAGGCCACAGTAATCAAAACATTCCAGTACTGGCATGAAATAAGTTTCAGCTCCCATCTATACCCATTTCTTTTCTTTTCTGAAGGAGATCATTCACTTACTAAGAAGTTCCTAGACGACAGATTTTAATTACAAGCCACAAGTATTTGACTGAGAATGCTTTCGTCATGCTCTGGGAAACCATGCTTTGGAATGTTCCTTGCAGATTTTCTGAGGCTTGTGAGCTAGAGAGCCAGCTGTGATTTGGCCACAGTATAGGCTCTGGGCTCTTACTCCTGGACTTCAATAGGTTAACATTTCTATCAGCTATGGAGCTTTGAATCTGAGTTGTCACTTCAGATATATAGTTGTTGGTTTAAATTCTGCAACATTGTCTGGGTCTACAAATTCCCAGGATTTCTTGTGCCATAATTATAGGCATAGGAGATTCTACTTTCATGGTGAGTAGTTAATTTTAATTTCAAGTTATCTTAATCCTCATAACAATGAATGGTTTAATTTTAATGAACTAATTCATGAAAGACAATATATAACATGGGAACCAGCTGAAGTATGATTCCTTTTTGTTTCAGGTTGTATTTTGTCAGAATTCCAAAGAAATTAGGAAAACACAGTCAGAGCTGGCCAATGATTGTTTATGTTGAATTATAAAACTCTTGGTCATCCCATCTAGCATATGTATCTTAAACCTTATATGCCAATGCTTAATGAAATTCTCTTTCCTAGTGTAGTCTTATATTTTGATATCAGCAGTCTCATGTTCAAAAAATTACTGCTTGAAATATTAGAAGTTAGCACTCGATTGTGAAGTGTGATAGAGCAAACCACTTTTAAATATAGACTCTTCCCTACTTTCATGCATATATTCATAAAAAAATGTAATGAAAAGTAAAGCAATTAATATATACTAAAGAGAAGAATTTTAAAATATTAAAAATTCACAATGTCACCTCCCTTTTTTGATGAAATCTTTTTCATCTAAGATGTCATCATTACCTACTTATTTGCTCAAACAATTTATACAGATAATCATTCCTAATGCTTTATTACCCTTTCATTATTGGATATTTGGTCCTATCTAAAATGTCCACAGGGATGTCTGGCTCATGCAAAATGGCCCTTGGAATTTAGTACTATTCAAAGTGTCCATGGATACATTTGGTCAATGTTAAAAAGATTCTCTATATTTGGTTCTGTCCAAAATGTCCATGCTTATGAAACATCCCTGGGTTAAAATGGCTTGTAATGTTTATTTCTACTTTAGGCTTACAGGATTAATATATCAAAAATGCTATTATGTTTTATCAGTTAAATAATTGTTGTGGTTGTATTGCTTGTAATACCCCTGCTTGCTTCAGTAACCGAGCTGTTAATGGCGCATGGGGTAGGTAGCTGGGTGGGCATGCACCAGACGCTTCTGTGGACATTTTAAATAGGATCAAATGTCCTACACATTTTCCTTCACCACCACCAGTCCAGCAAGCCTAGTTGATATTTTCCCAAATTGTATCTGTTCACCTGTCTATTTTCAGGGCTACATTCTATTCCATATGTCATTTCTCAAGTTGAAAAAGTTTCCTCCCACTCCTAGTTTGCTGAGAATTGTTATTTTGGAAGGTGTTAAATTATTTTCAATGGCTTTTCCTATGTCCACTGAATTGATCATATGGTTTTATTCTTTATTTTATTAATATGATGATTATATTGATTGATTTCTCAATCTTAAATTCCCAGGATAAACTTCCACATAATTATAATGTTTTATTCTTTTCTATATATATTGGATTTTATTTGCTAATATATTCTTAACAAATTTTTATGTCTATGTTTATGATGACTATGGCTCTGTGATTCTCTTTTCCTATGTCTTCATCTATTTTGGATATCAGGGTAAAATTGGCCTCATAAAATGAGTTAGAAATTATTTCTGATTCTATTTTGAAAGTGTAAAATTGGAGTTACATCTTCCTTAAAACTTTGAAAAAAATATTCAGTAAGCCATTTGAACCTGGAGAATTTTCTCTTTATTTTTTTTTTGGGGGGGTGAAGGGTGAGGGTTAATTATGTATTCAATTTTTAATTTATTTAGAGCAGTACAAGTTTTCTAATTTTTCTTAAGTTTTGATCATTTGTGTCTCTCAAGGAATGTGTCCTTTCCATATAGGCTGTCGTATTTATTGGCATAAAGTTTTTCATAATATATGCCCTTGTTATCTTTTAAAGTCTGAAGGCTCTGTAATGATGTCACCTCTTTTACTGCTGTTATAAGTTGTTGTCCTTGGTCTCTCTCACCTCCCTGCCTTCCCGCTTTCTTCCTCTGCTTCCTTCCTTCCTTTCTTCCTTTCCCTTTCTCCTCTTTCTCCTTTCTTCTTGATTTTTTCTCCTAAATATTTTCATTTTATTGACTTTATATATTGGTCTTTCATTTTCTATTTCATGGATTCCTGATTTTTTATTTAATTACCAATTTCTACATATTTTGGCCTTAATTAATTCTTTTTCTAGTTTCTTATGGTAGAAGTACAGATTATTCATTTCGGACTTCTCCTTTTTTCTAATATAAATTTTTAGTACTATGTATTTTTCTCTAAGCATTGCTGCAGTTACATGTTGGGAACCGCCCTGCCTGGTATCAGAAGCTGTAACCCCCGCCAAGGCTAAGGCTGAGGGAATGACCTTGGAACCATAAGCCAGCAAGGAGACAAAAGCTTATCTCCCTGGCAGGAGCACCGCTTCTGCTCCTTTTACTTCACCCTGCCTGGCCTCCAATGTTTGGTCGGTTAGCCAATGACGGGTAAGATTCCCCAAGGGGGGAACAACCTAAGGCACAATCACATGGGAGGCCCCCAAGGGAGGACTTTGGGGGCTACAGCAACAGGGGGTGATGGATCCTTGCCCCTCAGCTTTGACAAAGCCTGAGTCCTCATGGTCTGGGAGAAAATCTCCTAATCTCTTGGCTGTCTTACTTCCCTTGCCCCACTTAAGCCTGAAACAATGACAGGGTGGTGCCACCCTTTGCTGGAAAGGGCGGATTCCCCAGGTGATAAGGCCTAAGAAAGAATATGTAAAATCCTGTGAAACCTGCTTTGTTTAGAATGCTCTCGGTTGAATGAGAAGGGTCCAAGGAGAAAGTAAGTTTGTTCCTTAAAGTCTTTTACAGCTCTTTGACCCTGACTCAAAATAGGCTCTCAGACTTCCTTGTTGTCTATTGTTCCATACTTACTTCCTGGCAATGAGTAATGAGCTTTACTCATGAGAATTCAGATTCTTATGCAAACGAACCCAATAAAAGCCTGCTCGTGCGGAGGAATGAGGCACTTTCCCCTAGGGGCTCTCCCCTAGGGAGGGTGGCCATGGTGCTCCCCACTAGAGAGAGTGGCCATTTCGTCCCTATTTCTCCACAGGCCTTGGTTGTCTCTGTGTATGTTTTTTTCATGTTTCGACAAGCCATCTGCAGCATTCCACAGTCACTGCCAGTTGGTGGCCGCGACAGTTACATGCACAAATTGTGATATGTTATATTTTTACTATCATTGATTTTGTATTATTTAACCTATATTTATTTAGAAATATATTGTTTAATTTTCAAACATCTGGGAGTTTTCTGGCAATCTTATTGTCATTGGGTTTTAAGTTAATTACATTGAGGTTAGATAACATACTCTGTATGACTTCAAACTTTTGAATTTATTGAGGTTTTTTTATTGCTCCAATATGGTTTATCTTGGTAAATGTACCATTGCATTTGTAAAAATTGAGCAGCATTATCAAATATTTTTATTTAATTGGTATTTTGTGGTATAGTGTTTTATAAATACCAATTAAATCAAAATATTTGATAATGCAGCTCAGATTTTACATGCCTACTCATTTTTGCTTATTTAATAAATTTCTTAGAAAAAGTGTGTTAAAATCTTCATGCAAAATTGTGTAATCAAACAATTTTCCCTACAATTCTCTAATTTTGCCTCATTTTTTAAAAACTTCTATTTATTAGGTGCTTTCACACTTAAGATGGTTATCTTTTTGTAAACTGACATTTAAAAAAATTTTATGTATACAGTTTCATTTTTACTTCTTCCTGTTTCTAGAATTACTGTGGTGGAAATGAAAGAAATATTTAAATTATGCAACACAGCATTCTCATTTTCTAAATAATTAAATCAGAACTATTTTTACCCATTGTTCCTACTTTTTTTAAATTAATTTTTATTCTTCAATTACAGTTGACATACAACATTATATTAGCTTCAGGTGTACAACCCAGTGAGTAGATATTATGTACATACTAAATGATCATTTCAATAAATCTAGTATACTATATATGTTTTATAATATTATTGACTATATTCTGACACCATACATTGTTATTACTTTATTGACTATATTCTCTATGTTCTACTTTGTATCACCATGACTATTCTATAACTACTAATTTGTATTTATTAATCCCTGTACCTTTTCCCCTATTCTCCCCCTTCCCCCTCCCAATTGTAACCATCCACATGATCTCCCTATCTATCATTCTGTTTCTGTTCTGCTTGTTTGCTTACCTTGGTTTTTGGATTCAATTGTTGATAGTTGTGAATTTGTTGCCATTTTAATATTCATAGTTTTGATCTCTCCTTTTTCTTACACAAGTTTCTTTAACATTTCATATAATAATTGCTTGGTGTCATGAATTCCTTTAGTTTTACCTTGTCTGGAAAGCAGTTTATCTGTCCTTCGATTCTAAATGATAGTATTGTTTCCCATAAGATTGTAAGCTGATTTCTCAAAAGGAACTGTGGATTATAAGGGACTGGCAAGAATTATTCAAAATAATGAAAAGCAAGGAACTACAAACTAGATTACTCTATCCAGCAAATACATGATTTATTTTATTTTATAGATTCAATTGTTGATAAATATGTATTAATTGCCATATAATTGTTCATTTTTAAAATCTTTTTAATCTTTATCTTCTTAAAGAAGGTCTTTTAACATTACCTGTAGTATTGGTTTGGTGATGATAAACTCCTTCAGCATTTTCTTGTCTGGGAAGGTCTTTATCTGTCTTTCAATTCTAAATGATAGCTTTGCTGGGTAGAGTAATTTTGGTTGTGCCTTCTTGATTTTCATCACTTGGAATATTTCTTGCCAATTTCTTCTGCCTGCAAAGTTTCTGTTGAGAAATCAACTGATAATCTTATGGGAGGTCCTTTGTAGGTAACTAAATTTAAGATTCTCTTTGTTTTCAACATTTGGAATTTTAATTATGATGTATCTTGGCATAGGCTTCTCTGGGTTCATCTTATTTGGGACTCCATGCAGTTCTTGAACTTTTATGTCTATTTCCTACACTATGTTAAGGAAATTTTCTGGCATTATTTTTCAAATAGATTTTTAATTTCTTTCTCTTTCTTTCCTCCTTCCAGCATACTCATAATACAAATGTTGGTACACTAGAAGTTGCTCTAGAGGCTCCTTCACTATCCTCAAATTTTGGGATTCATTTTTATTTTTGCTATTCTGGTTGGGTATTTTTTACTTTTTTTATATTCCAAATTGCTGATTTGATACTTGGCTTCATCTACTCTACTGTTGATTCCATGTAAATTATTCTTTATTTCAGTTAGTGTTTCCTTTATTTCTGACTGGTTCTTTTTTATTGTTTCTATATACTTTTTTTCACTGTTGAAGTTCTCTCTAAATTCACTACTTCTCCCCTAAATTCATTGAACATCCTTATAACCAGTGCTTTGAACTCTGTGTGTAGAATATTGCTTGTGTCCATTTTATTTAGTTCTTTTTCTGTAACTTTGTTTTTTTCTTTCATTTGGGACATGTTTCTTTGACTCCTCATATTGGTAACTTTTCTGTGTTTATTTCTATGCATTATATGGAGCTTCTATGTTTCCCAGTCTTGGTGGAGTGGCCTAATGTAGTAGGTGTCCTGTCTGGTCCAGTGACACAGGCTTCCTTATTACCCTATCTGGGCACTCAAAGTGCACCCCTGGTTTCGGTTGTGTACACCCTCCACTTATATTTGAGCCTTGATTGCTGCTAGCACATCAATAGGAGAGATTTGCTTCTAGACCTGTTGACTGCAAATCCTGGCTGTCACCACCCTGGAGGATCAGCTTTGCAGGGGCCCTCCCCACATAGTAGGACTTAATTTCATCAGGGTTCCAGTGCAGGGTGATGCAGCCCCTTGAGTGTCTCTTTTAGAGGTGGTTAGTTGGTGATTTGACATGGTCTGAAGCTCTCCACCAGGTGCTCTGGCTTTGGAACCTCCTGGGAGGTATAGGCCAAGGTCAGATGCCACCTGTGTTTTGCCTACGGCCACCCAGCATGAGCTACAAAGCATTCTCCAGTTGGATGCTACTTGTGCTGGGCTTGGAGGTGCCAGAAGTCAGGAGAGGCCAAATTGCAAACCAGGTTGGTTGCTGCTAATGCCAGTCTGGGGGCCACTTTGTGAGAGGTACAGTACACACTGAGGCCAGATGCTATTTGCTTAAAAGATGTTAGAAAAGTATGGAGCCTAAGCAATACAGGCCATTTATATTAAAAGCCACTAGAAACTGCTTGGGTAGGTTTGCTAGTTGGATAAGGCAGGGTCTCAGGGAATCACCAGTGATAGCCACATTGGTGAAGACTCATATGGTGCCTTCCTGCAGGCTCTATTGGGGGAGGGCTCAGGAAAGGAACAATGGCCCCTGCCAGCACCTCTGTCCCCCCAAAACTCCGCCAGCTCTTGCCCTGATGTCAGATACTTCAGTTCTTCTCTATATGTCCCTGGCGCCTTTTGAGCTGCTGCTCTAGAGCTGAAGCTCAAAGGGAGTGAATGCCAGTAAGTCCATGCATGGGCCCTTTGAGAGGGACTGCCTGGGACTCCAGAGCACTCTGTCGCACTCAGTCATAGTTCCTACTGATTTCTACAGCCAAAAGTTAGGGGACTTCTTTTCCTGGCACTGGAACCCTGGACTGGGAGACCTGGTGTGGGGCTGGGACCTCTGGTTTCTCAGGTAGTCCTTCATAGCCGAGATATCCCTCCTGATTTTTATCTGCCACACATGGTTGTAGGACCAGCCCACTCCTTGTCTCAACCCCTTTTATTAGTCTCAGTGTGGCTTCTTTATATGGTAAGTTGTAGGATTTCTTTTCAACTAGATTTCGGGCAGTTCTGAATGATGGTTATTCTGTAATTTAGTTGTAATTTTGATATGGTTGTGGAAGGATGCAAGTACCATATTTACCTCCACTGCCATCTTGATCAGAAGCCAAATTGACACTTTAATTATTATGGTTATCTTTTCTTTATGAATTGACACTTGTCTTCATATCTACTTTCTCTAACAGATATATAGGTATTGTAGCTTTCTTAGTGTTTGCATGGTGGATCTTTCCATTCTTTGTTTTCTAGCCAATCTACCATTATGTTTTAAGGTGTGTCTCATTATAGACAGTACAAAAGTAGGTTTTTTATACTATTTTGAGAATTTCTACCTTTTAAGTGAAGTGTTTTGTTAATTAATCTTTAATATAATAATTGAAATCTTCTGTATTTGAGTCTATATTTTTACTTATCTCTTTTAGTTTTCATTCTTCTGTTTCTCTTTTCCCAATTAAGAAATATTTGAACTTTTTTTAGAATTTGAAATCTATATACATTTTTGAGTTATATATTTTTTACTTTAAAAGGCTGTGCATATATAACAACAAACAGCATTAGCTTTTTCACAGTCCACTTACAGTTAATACTCTTGTACTTGAAATAAATTGTAATAATCTTGCAGACATATAGGTCCATTTTTCCCCTTTATGTTTACATATAAAACATAAAGCCACTGTATATATATTTGTGATATATACCATAAATACACTTTAAGATCCTGAAATAAAATATTTTAAATTTTGCTTTAAATATTTGAGTACTTTATAAGGAAACAAAGCTGATAAAAAAGGAAAATTAAAAATAACTTACATTTATCCAGACATTTATCATTTCCATATTTGCCATTTATCCATATATTTTCCAGTTCTTTTTTTTTTTTTTGGTCATCCAAGTTTCTTTCTGGAGTCACCTTCCTGCTGCCTATAGAATTTCCTTTAGTATTTCTTGTGGTGCATGTTTGCCTCTGTTGATTCTCTAATAAAGTTTATAGAATCTAAAGAATATATTTTTATTTTCTTCTTTTTGTCCAGCTTTATCGAGGTATAATAGAAAAATAAAAATTGTATATGTTTAAGGCATGCAACCTGTTGTTTATATATATATATATATATATATATATATATATATATATATATAGTTAAATTATTACCACAATCAACTTAGTTCATACACCCATCACCTCACAAGTTAATGTTTCTTTTGTGTAGTAAGGACACCTAGGATTTACTTTCTTAGCAAATTTCAAGTGTGAAAAAGTATTATTAAGTAAAATAAGGCTGTTGTACACTTAATCTCCAGAATTTATTAATTTTATAGAAGAATGTGTACCCTTTGAACAACTCACTATTTTCCCCGACCTCCAGCCCCTGATGATCATTGTTCTACTCCCCGGTTCTACGAGTTTGGCTTCTTAGATTTCACATAACTGAGATCCTACAGTATTTGTCTTTCTCTGTTTAATTTATTTCAACTAACATGATATCTGTAGGTTCATTCATATTGTTGCAAATGTCAGGATTTTCTTCATTTTAGTGGCTGAGTAATATTTTATTATTTATCAATCAATCTAGATCAGTTGACCTATCTTTAAGTCTCCTTAATCTTTTTTTTTTGTACTTAAGTTCATCTAGTAAAGTTTTACTTCAGAAATTTATCCTAGAACTTTCATTTCATTCTTTTTCATTGTTTTTATTTTTTGGCTGATGCTTTCTACTACTTTGATTATATTTTTATTTATTGAAAACATCTTTTGTTTTAGTTCATTGAAAGTAATTATAATAGCTGCTTTATAATCCATTTCTATTAGTTCCAGTATCTGGGTAATTTAGCAGTCAAACTCAATGGATTTTCCTTTCTTTTGAGAAAGTGTTCCATTTTCCTGGTCCTTCAGTTTTCAAGTAATTTTCTGTTATTTTGGACATTATGAATGTTATTTTGTAAAGATTTTGGATTGTACTATTTTCTCCAATGAGTATTTCTTTTGTCCTATAAGGTAATTTTCAGTTGGCTGGGAATAAACTACAAACTCTGCTTCTTGGGCAGATCTCAATTCAGATTTTTTTTGTCTTTAGCTGGTTTTCTTTGAGTTTGTTCTATACACATTTGATTCAGGAGTCAGTCATAGATTTGAGTAAACAATTTAAGGATAGCTCTTACCCTTTGGAATCTTACTATTTGGAATCCCCTATTCTTTTCAGCATTTATGATTTTCTGGTTTTATTATTCTGGTTCTTCAGGTTAGAAAGACCATGGGTTTGAGCACATGTGTCTTTGTCACCACTGTGTAAAACAGTGTGGATTGAGTTTAGTTCAAAGTGAACAACTTTATAAGCTTACTAATATAACTCCTTTCTTCTTGAAGCGCTTATGTGCTTCTGAGAGAATCTATTCTGGTGTTTCGCAGGACTTTAAGAGTTGCTTTTTTGTACTATGTTCAAAATTTATGCTAGTTTTTTGTAGTGAGTTAATCCAGTAAAATCTTAGATTATAAAAGCTGCAAAAGGAAGAGGCTCTCTCTTGCCAATGAATCACCATAGCTTTTTAATCTACCTCAAAGTCTTCCATATACAATATTTTGTATCTTGTATCTAATGCTAGCTCTGTAGCTGGCACACAATAGAAGTTCAATATGTTTTTGCTGGATTTAGTTGAAATTAAACCACACTGGCTTAAATATATGCAACAGTGAAAGGATCTACCAGCCATAGGACAGAAAACATAAGAAGCTTTAAAAATGTTAACTGAGGTATTAAATTTATCCCATACTAGTTGAATAGCATAAAGCTATACAGGAGTCTCACAAGTACAAAATGTCCACAGAAGACCAATTTGTAAATTTCGTATGCCTTAATAATTGGCCTTTTTATTTAATATAATTTCATCTTGTTTAAAACTATATTGATAGAGAATGAATCATTTTTTCTAGGAGTTTAAGAATCTTTGGAGGAGAGCAAATAAAAGATAAATGTATCATAAGAGAATAAAGGGGAAAAGACAATGTATCCAAAGGCATTGCTTATTTGGAAAGAAAATTACCCTGTTACTTCAACAATACATAATGTTTATAATATTGTTGATATGTGGGAAACATGAGCTCAGAATTTTAGGTAATTCTGAAAAATTGTAACTGCCTACCATCAAGGTTATCAGTGCATTGTGGCAGAGTTTAGAACTTCATTTTGAGTAGTTACGTATGCTGAGACATTTAAAAACACTTTATTACTTTTGTTTTTCTGACATGAAGATGTGTGTTCTGGCTTCTCATTTTCTCTTCACTGATTAACTTTGTAAAAAAGCATATATTTTCAATGTATTAGAAATTAAATCATGAGTCTACCAGTAAAATGGTCCACATCTGTTTTGCGATCAAAGGTAATATTCACTCTTTTTAAAATTGGAAGGATTTTGAAAAGTCAACCCAGGGTTAGCTCCTATTTGCAAATTTAAGGGAAAGGTTAGGATTAAATAAAAAACAGAAAATGAATATAAAACCTCTTTGGAACACAAATAATAGTATAGATATAAGGCTAAAATTATCCATGTATACCTAGTATGTGAGTTTAAAAGTACTTTTGAGTAAGTGTAGAAAGACTAAATAAAGTGGGACTGTATCCTTTAAAATTTGGAGAAAGTCAAAAGATTAGGACTGGAAGGTTTGCTCTCAACCTGAGACCCAGATACAATGAACCATTTCATAACCCATTTTATGAAATTGCCACATGGATCAACTCTGGACCGAGCTCAATTTGTAATATCAACTTATGCACACCACAGCTGTTCCCCCTCCTATAATAGCTATATAATTAGTTAAAAAATATTGTGCATTCATTCTTAGTTCTCTTGTGTGGAAATAATGTATGTAAAAAGATAATATAATGTTTGTATTTTCTACTTATGAGCTTTCTCGTAGGTATAAAGTCCCATAAATTATTTCATGTGGTGAAACAATATAATTTAAAAAGTAAATAAATAATTTACTTAACAACCAAAAGCCTTTAAAAAGTTGTGCACATTTCGTTGTCATTGTTAGTTCAGTTCAAGCATCTAATAAATTGGGCCTCAGTTCTATTAGTGAACCTTCAAAATTCTCAAGAGGCTGAAATGTCAGCTTTCAAAAACTCATCCTGTCTCTGTTCTTTGCATTTTTCAAATTTCTTCCATGTTTTATGACACCATTTAACTGATCACTTGAATGGACTTTTTTTTGGTATGCATCTTGAAAAAATACATTTATAAAATAAGATCCATAGTACTGTTTATGTAAATTGAGAAACTTGAGTGTCTTCTGATTTTTAATAGGGACTTCAGTTATGATTTTCAATTTTAAAATAAGTAAAATTATTTGATAATTGGGGGAAGGTACTCCTCTCTTGCTTGGTGTCTTAGGAATAACTAATACTTTTTGTACTTTCATGATTTCAAACACAGAAAAAAACCAATGTTACATTTTGATATTTTATTACAGACTTTTTGCTTGTGAACACTAAGCACTGTTGTCATTTAATTATTCAATTTTAAATTAAAAATTATTCAACTTAATAATTGTTGAGTTTAATAATTTTTCAACTTAAGTTAATATTTTTCCCTACCCTTCTACTATTGTCCTTTGAAGAAAAAAAATCACAATAAAATCTACTTAGAAGTTGAATTACATCAAATAAAAGGAGATTAAGATATTAGAGATATATAAATATAGTTCTATAAATATATATTTCTATAAAATATAGAAATATATTTCTTCCAAAATAATGGTCAACTTCTTTTCCTCTCAATAAGTTAATGAAAATTTTCTTGTTTATAAATATGAATATTTGAAGTTGGGAAAATCATCTAAAATTTATGTCTTAAATTGGTTACACAATTATTTTGTGATTTCTTAGTGAAATTATAGAAATACATTTTATCAGTATCATTTGATAATGCAATGAACTTTAAAATTCTGAAATTTGATCCTAGTAGCTCAATTTATTTTATGTTTTATTTAGCTCTGCTATACAAATAGAAGTTAAAATTAATTAGTCAAAAGATATTTCTTGACCCTGTTCAGTATTTAAAACCCAGTAGTGATTTTCCACTGGATTCTCTAAGGCTTTTTAAAAGAATGGGAAAATACATTTACTTTAATCTTTTTTAAGGCTAAAATAGTAGAAAGTTTGAGTTAGAATACATAATTACACCCAACAGATATTACAACAACCCATGCAAATGTTAATTTTGAGATTTTAAGTTAGCATTCTAAATATCCACTTTGATTAATGATTATCTGTGTAGATGGATAATATATATAAAAAAATGAACTTTAACTAATAAATTTATAATTTCATAAATAAATGCAAGTGTCTTGCATTTGGATAAAATAGAGAAAGTCATGAAAGACCCCAGTTCTTTCTGACCCAACAAAAAGTCAAAGGAGAAACACAGTAATCATCCATTTGAAAATTCCACTGAAGATCTTTGAACACAATATATCTAAAATATCTAAACTCCAGAGAGACAAGCTTTTCCTAGATGAGGAAGCAATCCAGGAAGTGTTCACATTTGTATTCAGTTGCTGATGTCAGGGACAGAGCAACTGGAGAAGTGATCCTGCAGCAGGGGAGTATCTCTGCTTTGTCATATAGGCCTTTCTCAAACAGTCTTTCTTAAATGGTGACTTCTTCATCAAAGTGTGAGACAAGAAGTCAATAACAACAAAACAAACAAACAAGCAAAATATAACCAAAGACACTGAAATAGAGAACAGGCTGACAGTGACCAGAGAAGAGAGGGGAGGGAATTTCAGGGGAAAGGGAGAAGGGTTTACAGGAACAAAAATATAAAGGACACATGGACAAAAACTAGGGGGTGTGGAAATGGGAAGGAGGTAGAGAGGAATGGGTGAGTGGACTGGGATGGGAGTAAAAGACAGAAAACTACTTGAACAACAATTAAAATAAAAAAAAATTTAAAAAAGTAAAAGAAATAAAAGGAGATTGTTTAAAAAAGAAAATAAAAAGAATGAGCTATCAAGATAGAAATCACACTCTTTTGTAACACAATCATGGAAGCACTCTCTCATTACTCTCACAAATTCTGTTGGTTAGAAGCAAGTCATGAAGTCCAGCCCACACTCCAGAGAAAGTCATTCCATAGACAATCATGCTAGAAATTAGATATAATTGGAAACCACCTTAGAAATTTGTTTAAGAAACCCTTATTGTCTTTTTAGGCATACTGTTCAGAATTAAATTTAAAAAAATACAAAACAGAAAAATCATGAAAATGTCAATGGAAATAAACTGATAAAAAACCAAGCTATTGAAATGACCAGCCAAGAAATTTAAAATAACTGTCACAAATATGTTAAATAAACTAAGAATCACATAATGTGTGAACTGAGGGGACATTTAATGAAACATTTAAAATATATTTCTGCCCTGGCTGGCGGAGCTCAGCGGATTGAGCGCAGGCTGCGAACCAAAGCAATGCAGGTTCGATTCCCAGTCAGGGCACATGCCTGGATTGCAGGCCACAGCCCACAGCAACGGCACATTGATGGTTCTCTCTCTCTCTCCCTCCATTCCCTCTCTAAAAAAAAAATAAATAAAATCTTTAAAAAAATAAAATATATTTCTAAAAAATCAAATTTAATAAAAAATGTAAAAATGCACCATCTGAAATTTTAAGAGGACACTAAATGACATTAAAAAGATATTGAACACAGTATTTAAAAAATAAATGAACTTAAAGACAGAAAGTAGCATTCATTTAAACTGAAACGCATGTGGGGAAAATGACTAAAAAAAGTCAACAGGTCTTCACTAATTCAGTGACGGAACAACTTTAAAAGTATAAATATATCTGTAACTTGAGTTTTAGAATAAGGGTAATACAAGGTAGATGAAACTTTTCCAAATTTGACCAAAAACATTAACCCATTTATTGACGAATTACAGAAACCTCAAGGAGAACAGGTGCAAGGAAAAGCACACCTAAGCATATCGTAATCAAAATTCTGAGAATATGAACAGTATAATTTTAAAGGAGCTGACACAGAGGAGCATAATCTATGTTATGTAGAGGAAAATAATCATAAGAATGCCAGGAGATAATTATTTAATTATCTCTTAACATTCTTAGATGCAGATATGCTTGAAACTAAAATAAAACTCAAAGAAGGCAATCCCTGTCATCTTGCCATAAATAAGATCCCATATGGTAGAGAGGGGGTCTAGCATAAACATGCACAATAATGATGTGCATGTAATCATATCAATTGACATGGCACATGCTTCTTATTTTTTTGTGGTTATACCATTTTTCTTCATTTTTTGTTGTTGACACTACTACAAATTTCCCCCATTTTCCCCTTTTGCTGGCCTCTACCCAGTCCCCACCCCTCCTTTCCTCTGGCCTTCACCACACTATTTGAGTCTATAGGGTATGCATCTACGTTCTTTGGCTAATCCCTTCACCTTCTTTCATCCATGCTTCTTCTTTATGGATCTTTTTCTTCATCCATGCTCATGGATGGACAAGTAAATGTAAATCTAAACCTTTACTAAATATGATAGTAAAGATTTGCAGGGTCAAAGCCACCAATGTTAACTTCCCAGATTATCTGAGAGGGTATCTCTTTAGACATTGTCTCCTACTCTTCTTGCCTACTCTCTTGTGCTCTGTTCTAGTATTCTTAGCCTTTCACCATTGTCTTAAAATTGGAATTGTGTCTCTGCCTACTTTCCTTGGGATGGCTCCTCAGTTGTATGGTTCAACCTTTTTATCTATGTTGTGTGGGATTACCACGATGGTCTATTCCACACCCTCTAGTCAGTCTGTGGCTCCTACTTTCTAAGTCAGGAGAATAGTTGTTGATATAGTTTTTAGTGTGTGGTTATTCTTCATGAATGAGAGATCCTATACAAGGGATTAATTTTGAACTAGACATAAAAATAAATTCTGGCAATATTTCCTGGGCTCAATGGAAAAGATGCAAGAAGCTTATCTACTCTATTTCCTCTGGATGATTTTTTTGTTGGTGGTGGTTCATTTTTTGAAGGGCGTGATATTAAACACTTAGACATAATCTTTAACAGCTTGTTCATATAATTTTTTTTTCATTTTCTGTGTACCAGGCTCTGCCTTAAACACTGAGGATTAAATGGAGAAATGACAGACATGTGTCCATGATTTGTGGCTCAGTGGATGTTGGAAGTTGGATGAGTCTATTTTACCCCACTTTTCATATTTCCAAGTAGAAAAAAAAATATCAACCTTGTATTTTCTATACTGTTTTACTAATATTCCCCAGAAGAGGTTAAATGGTTTATCTAATAAGGAGTTTAGGATGGGGCACTGGCATTTCTTTACCCATGTGGAACTACTCAGATTGGAATCCATCAGCTTATAGAAAACAAGTGTTCAAATATACTCTGTTGGGTGGTATAAAAGGCATTTTCAATGCAAGCAGAAGCCAATGATTGTCCATCTGTGACAACTAGTGAGTACTATACAGTTTATCAACTCAGTGGTAAATTATTATCATGGCCATTTGCTCATATACCTCAGCTGTGTCCTTTATTTTAGTGTTTTTTTTTTAATAAGTCAGTAATAAAACTGGCATTTTAAAATCTACATCTTTTTAATTCCTGTGCCTATGTATTTTTCTTGGGCAAGGAAGAAGGATTTATTTATTGAACCATTAAATCTCAATAATGGGAATAAAGTCAGGCACATTTAGTATAATAGGTGCTAAAATAAATGTAATAGAGAGTAAAATAATAGCCAGAGAATGGCAGCTTATGCAAACTGGCAGAACTGTGGTGGTCAGGAAAGAATTTGTTTTAAGTGTACATCTAGAATTCTCTGTTCTCTTTAGCTAGCACCATATGAAAGTCAGTGGATTCTGGGATATATGGCACATAATTATGAATTCAGGTCACAAGAAATAATTTTCAAGTTTGGGTCAGTTACATTTTTTAATTTATTCAACTATTTGTTATTAAATATATATCATGGAAAGTGTTTTTTTAAATCTGAGGATAGAGAAGTGGGAAAGAAATTTAAAAAATCCAAAACCCCATGAGACTTACAGTCTAGGGTAGACAGTTGAGATTTGTGGTTGGTTTGAAGAATCATCTTTCTCCTTTAATTTTTTTTTTGTATAAATAAGCTTTACTCCTAAATCAAGGCCTTTGTATTTGCTACATTTTTTCTGCCTGCAATGATATATCTTTCCTGAGCTACACAGTGTAATACAATTAGAATTTTTCCAAGAGCACTTTGTTTTCTACCTTTCTCTGTTTTGTATTCTGAGCCATTATGACCATCTGACATACTATGTACTGTCTACTCAAAGTACTACAAAGTGTCCCTTTCTCCCACAGTAAAATCCAAAGCCCTCACAAAAGATTTCAAAGCTGTATGGTCTGTGTCTACCTACATTTCCTCTCTAACTTCATCTCTTTTTCTCACTTCTCCAGGGTGATTTTACTCTAAGATCAAAAGTGTTCCAAGCCAAAGAGTTTCATGCCTTGACTTAGGTTTAAAAGTATCTCTCTGTCCACTGGGTTAAGGACAGACTGAGACAAGATGGGAGGGGTTGTGGTTAAAGTTTGAAGAAGGAAGACCAGTTAGAAAGCTCCTGAATTAATCCAAGTGAGAGATGACTATGGTCTGGAACATAGTGGTTTCAAACCAGGGACCAGGAGTGGAGAAAATTAGTCAATTGTAGTCATATTTTGAAACTAGAATCAATATGATTTTCTGAGAGACTGGATTTGAGTTTTGAGAAGGAAAAGAAAAAGCCATGGTTGGCTCTTGTGGTCTTATCTGACCAATTGGAATAATGCCTTCATATTTAATAGATGGAGATTACTACAGGGGAAACAGGTCAGGGCTAGAAGCCAGAAATGAAGTTTGTGACATTGTTCCTGAACCAAAGCGGGGGTTTGGCCACCAGCTGCCTCCAATAGGCAAATTCTAGAGGCAGAGGCTGGTGAGAAAGACAAGAGGTTTTATTCAAATGCTGCAGGATCTGGGAAAATGTCAGTCTCTTGTCTCAAAGCCCATTCCCTCAGAAAACCAGAGGAAAACCCAGCTACCCTCAGCCAGAGCAAAACCAAAGGCAGCATCCAGAGTTCTGTCTCCCATTGAAAGTAGGATCCTTTGGGAACCACAGGCAGCCACTGAGTGGCCATCCTGTGGCTCAGCTTTCTCCAGGCCACTGTAGGCTTCAGGTTCTCTCCTGCAATCTGCATGTGGGGCTGTCAGTGTCACTGGCCACGACACCAGAAGCAGGACGCTCTAGACCGGCCGCAGAGCATTCTTAAGCATGAGCATGGTTACCAGAGCAATGTGACACACCTGCTTCCTGCTCCCAGATGTTTAACCAGGCTATCAGTATCAACATGTTGCACTTAAGATGCTCAATTGCCAGCCAAGCAAAAGTGTTATGTAAGACTAAAGTTTGAGGGATGATATGGGCTAGAAGTCTAAATTTGAAAGTCTTTGGCATGCAAATGGTACTTGAATTTACTAAATGGAATAAGATCACCAAGATGTGAGAATATATAAAGATAAATGGACTGACCCCTGGGGCATTTTGACATTTTGTGGGCAGAGTGCTGAGGAGAAGACAGGAAAAGAGAGTGCAAGGGAACATCCTGAGAGGTGGAGAGCAGTAAGATATGTAGTGTCCTGGAAGCCAGGATACGAGAATTTCAATAAATAAGGAGTGAGGAGTGTCAAATCCTGCCAATAGGTCAGGTAAGAGGCATTAGACAAAATATATAACCCCATTACTAGAAATATGTTTCAACAAATGTCAGGAGGATAAATTAAACACTTGCTATCTTTTTGCCATGTGAAATGTCACAGATAAAAGTTTAGGTAAATTCTCAGTGAGCAAAAAATTTATTTGTCATAGGTTGTCTCCAAACATATACAAATGCACACACATACATGCATATACTTCCTTATTATATCATTATTACTGTAGGTTAATATCCAGAACTCTTATTGTTCTGCAGTACCATTTAAGGTAATGTTCTGTGGGAAAAATCCAGGGGGTTTTAATAGAATCCCTGATGAGAGAGGCAGATAAGGTGGCACACACATACTTTGTATTTTAACTACACAAAACTTTCAGTAGGCAATTTTCAAGTTATACTGCACCCATCACTGTATCACATCTGACCACACTGAGTCTTATTATAGAATCATTTGATATTTTACCATATGGCACATTTTGGATTCTATTGATCAGCATGTCTAATTAAGGTCTATTTTATCACTGTCAGAATCTGCTGTATGAGAATTCCTAAATGAAAATGTCAACACATAGATGAAACGTGCTGTTGAATTTTTTTCATCCATTTAGTCCACTGATAACTTCTCATAAACACATTTGCACACACTCTGGTTCTGTTAATGAAAATGACTCTGTCATTTTATTAACATACAATGATGTTTTCTTACCTACTACTTTCTAAACTATTTTCATGAGTATCACAAGCAATTTTTTTATTTACAGCCAATACAATCATATTTACCATTAATTTTGCTATGTGAGAAAAATAGGATTACACCTGTTTGAAGGCTGTCCTAAAGAAGTGGCCCTGGCTGGTGTAGCTCAGTGGATTGAGCACGGGCTGCGAACCAGGCATCGCAGGTTCGATTCCCAGTCAGGGCACATGCCTAGGTTGCAGGCCATATCTTCCAGCAACCACACATTGATGTTTGTCTCTCTCTCTCTCTCCCTCCATTCCCTCTCTAAAAATAAATAAATAAAATCTTAAAAAAAAAAAAAAAAGAAGTGAAACACCAATCCAAAAGAACCTATGCACCTCAATGTTCATAGCAGAACAGTTTACAATAGCCAACTGTTGGAAGCAACCTAATGCCCATCAGTAAATGAGTGGGTCTAAAAACTGTGGTACATTTACACAATGGAATACTATGAAGCAGAAAGAAGGAAGGAGCTCCTACCCTTTGCAACAGCATGGATGGAACTGCAGAGCCTTATGCTAAATGAAGTAAGCCAGGCGATGAAAGAAAAATACGACATGATCTCACCTATAAGTGGAACCTAATCAACAAAACAAACAAGCAAGCAAAGGGGTGGGGGGAAGATGGGGACAACTGTATTTGAACAATAAAAAATAAACTTAAATTAAAAAGAAAAAAGAATCAGAGAATATGGATACAATTGAGACTAAATATAAAGTATAAAAATAAAAATAAAAAATTAAGCACAGGTATAACTTGTTTAAACATTTGTATATTCATTGAATTTTGGGTAATGACTTTTATTTGTTCTGTTATTATGTCTCTCACTCCATCCTTAAATAGCTCTACCACTAACTCTACCTTTTCCAATTTGGCTGAATTATTATGTTTTTTGATAATATAATATTTTAAAATATTTAGTTAAATAATCAGAATAAAATAAAATAGAAGACAACAAGAAAAGAACATAAATGAGATCAATGAACTCCATAAAAGAAGCCATAGACATGAGTTTGCAGGAGCTGCATAGGACTGCTGAGAACAGGACATTATGGACATCACTCATTCATAGAGTCTCCAGGAGTCATAGCTGACTCTGCTGCACATCAGGCTTTTATAGTATTTTATATTTCCAAAATGACTCTCTTTTTTGGTGAGAACTCTCTTTCAAACATGTTTTGTAGTAACTTCTCATGCATTAGTTTGTATTCTTTAATTGTTTTATTGTATCTATTGTGTGCTTCAGGCTAGTTTCTAAGTTCTTGAATATCAGGGTCATAAAACATAGCAACAAGAACTAATTTTCCAAACACACGGGAAACTGCATAGCTTACAAAAAGTTAACATCCCCTAGAGACTCTTTTAAATTCATTACAATGATATTGCTATTGCTTTAAAAAAAAAAGTCTTTTTCAAGTATTCCTGAAGTTACCTGTGGAGCCATTTGGGTAAAAAAAAAAGTAAATAAATATTTTTATCTTTGAGTCATATTTCTTAGATACGTTACTCAAATGTCATTATGCAAGTAAATAACTCATCTTTCTGATCCCACTGGATATTTAGGTATTTATTAAAAATAAATATATCTTCCAATACCATTCTTTCTAAAAGTTGAACATGAATCTGCTGAAGTCTCTAGAATTAACTACAATTTATAGGAAATCAAGGAAGCAGAGAAAGATGTGAATGTTGCCATGGGAATGTGATCCTCAAAATCCAGCCTGAAAATCTCTCAAGAGGAAAAAAAAATCTGAACACTTCAACAAATAATTGGCAAAGAAACAAATAAAGGGTAATAACATTTATAAATCAGAGAATATTTTAAAATCTTTGGAAACATATCAATTATCTCCAATGCATAGATTTTTCAGAATCTTTATTCAATAAATGCCCTATTAAAAAGAGACAATACAAGCATTTTGATCACTGTAAATAGTTAATGATATTAAGAAATTTTTACAATATTTAAGCTATTAAAATGGCTTTGTGGTTCTATTTTTATAGAGTCCTTTTAGTGACTCAAAATGTAAAAATTATAAATGAAATAATATGGTACCTGAGATTGGGTTCAAAATAATCTAAGGTTGAAGAAATTGGTCAAGAACACATGAAACAAGAATGGATATGGATTCACAATTGTTACAACTTATTGATAAGTACATGGTAATTCTTTATGCTATTCTCTTCTCTTTTGCATATGTTTGAAATTTTCCATGAAAACTTTAAATAGTAAACATATCTCCTTAATGAAGAGAGACTGCCATAATTGGTAATAATATGATGCACACCACTTCAGAAGGCAGTTTCCAAAGGGGACTGTAAAAATATTCTATCTATCAAAAGCATCTTTGGATCTTCCACTACACCCCCCACCCCCTGCTTGGAACCTACTTTTCTCTTTATCCTTTCCATTCCTTTGCAAGTGACTAGTTTGAATTGGATTACAGGCATTTGTGTATAAAGTTGTAGCACATTTTTAAATTAGAAAAAAATTGTTAATTCGCTATTACTATCTTTTCATATCCTCAATAGTGGGCACATGATAGAGACTTAATAAACACATGCCAACTGCTTACTGATAGAGAAACAATAGCTGTCCCCTCTGATGGCACTACCCCAATCCTCCTGGGCTTCATTCTTGAAAACAGTCTTTCGATTTTACCTCTTATTCTAAAGTCTCTGTGGCAGCACATATTTAGGTCATTGTCTGAGATTAAATAGCTTTACAAATATAGAGATCTAGCTGACTATACATTAATAGTCAATAGCTAACTAAAATAAATTATAATGAGTTAACTTGTACCAAATTTGGAGTGGAATAATTTAATTCAGCCCTCCTTGCCTGCCTTTATGTCAGCTCTGTCTGTGCATGGGTCTCTTTATGTTCCATAATGTTTGCTGAATTTAATTGAATTAATTTTGTTGCCAGGGACATATTGAGCCAACTTCTCCCAACTCCCACATCCCTTTGTAGGTTTGTAAATAGCAGCTATTTTATAGTTTATACATGCATCTTAAATTTGCTCTCCTTGATTTAACTTTTTATTTGTCCATCTTCCAAACTTTTTTCTCCTTTTTACACGAAAATATCAGGGTTCGTGCCCTGTAACTGAGGCTAGAGATCCAGATGTGAGTGAATCACACAGTCTCTGCCTTCAGCAGTCTCTGTCTGCTGTTCTTTAAACCACTTGCAAATATTCTGAGAAATTCCACAACTACCACTAATCTTTATTCACTTGTAACTTCACTCTGTAAGTTTTGTCCATCAAACAGTGAGATTTCACTTTGCATGCCTGCTTCAGATCATTTATAAAAATAATCCTAAAATTATTTTTTAAAACCCACTCTATTATTTTGTTATATACAGAAGTAATCAATTATCTGTTCCAGTAATATGCTTTTTATTTTATTTTATTTTTTATCCTCACGCAAGTCTTTTTTCATTGCTCTTTAGGGGGTGTGGAGGAGAGAGAGACAGACAGACAAACATATCCTGATCATTGGCCATACCCTGAATGGGACAGAATCCACAACCTAGGCCATGTGCCCCAATGGGGAATCAACCCACAGTGTTTCCTGTAGTAGATGATGCTCCAACCAACTGAGTCACACCGGCCAGGGCAGTAATTTGCTTCTTAAAAGCCACCAATTTTCCTTTTCTCAGTCTCCTTGTGACTCAAATTTTAAACAATCTTTAATGTAATTTAGTCCAGACCTTTTCAATAATTTGTTTACTCTTTTGCACCCAGACTAATTTTGTTATACCACACTCAACAACCAAAGCAAAATATTTTGTTTTCAAGTGTAATGCAAATTGTGAGATGTTGGGAAAAATAGAGAAAAGTTTAAAATAAAAAATCATAGTCACTCATAACCTCAATTGGTTATTCTTTTATGCAAAAACCCTCAAAGGACTACATAAATCACCCCATTGTGATTCTATTAAACTCATATTTGTTTGGTTGCTTTGAGAATCTTTTTATTGGTTATGGCCTCTTCCCGCTTGCCTCATGTGAAAGTAAAAGTAAGAATTATAGTTGTAGATTTCACAGAAACCCCTCAGGAATTCTTTCCATGTTCATCAGAAGAAAGTATTCGCTCTTAAGGTCAATTCTGAGGGAATTTCATACATTTGTGTTTCAGAAATAACTGGCTATGTATTTGTATTACAAAGATGGTTTCTAAATGAGAATTTAGGGGTTTGACCTTCTTAGCTAGGCAGAGCGGTAAACACAATGCCTTTTGTCTGCACTAGAAGATCATCTCTAATATTTTTGTCATGTTTTATTTCCTCTGTTTTTACTATTTTTTTAGGAACTCATTAGTATGACCTCATTTTCACCTCTGCATTGTATGTTCCTTTCTAACATCTCTGCACTGATTACCTCCTTTGAAGAAGTCTTTGGAATTGGGAGGACAAACAAAGCTAATGTCAAACAAGCCCTTTATGACCTTCGGGCAATAAAATGGTTGATACTTATTACACAATGTTGACATGTGAAAAATTATTTAAGAAAGCCATAAAATCTAGTGCTTGTGAACCAAATAAGTGCTCATAATAAAATTCTAATTTTGTGTTATATGTTTTTCTCCATATACCATGAAAAAGAGGCAGATCTTTAAAATTCTATTTCAATTAGGAAATGGTCATAAGCACTATTAATGATAATTTCTGCTAGAAAACAATTGCAATTTCACGGTCTATAGTGAATTTTACAGTTGAGAGCATTAGAATGCGAAGAGAAGCTGAGCTAGGTACTGTTATAATTCTGACTATTACTATTACCATTTAATTATTTCTGGTCAACATTTATCAGGGATTAGTCAATAGATTTCTTTGCAAAATTTTCCAAAATTATAATACTCAAAGACTTTGTGTTTAATTCTGAAAATAATTATTTTGCTTTAAAATATTTTAATCAAATATGAAATATTTTATATGAGTTTAAATTATAGGAATGATTTTTGTGATTTTGACTTAATATGAATTCTAAATTAGATTTTATATAGGATAAAAAACATATGAAGAAACATTGGTGAATGGGAACTGAAGTCTAAAATAAATAAAAGAGACTTTGGGTTCCTTAAATAAATTTAGGCTGCAGGCTCAGCTTGGAATTAGAATAATCCTTTAGAAGATGGAAAATTCTAAAAGGTGGCAACAGGAAGATGTGATTGCAATATACAAAAAGCAAAAGTAGGAAGGTTTCATGAACTCCAGATTGCTAGTGACTTTGATGTCCACCATGGGCAATACATTAATTAATTCTTTGATTCAGCCATTTAGTAATCATTTATTGAACTCTGAAGTTCTAAACATGATATTAGATGTTGGGGATACAGAAATAAACAGGAAAACTTCCATAATTTTAGAGTTTATAATTCAGTGGAGATTACATACAAGTAAATGGACAATTAATATAAATAACAGAAAATGAATTCAGAGAAACCTGAAGTAAAAAGATTTAATTTGTTAGAAAAGCCTATTGAGAAATCATGATGTGAAGGTATGTGGGAAAAGAGGGAGGGCAGGACAAGTTGGGAGAGAGAAACTGAGATGACAGAACTTTCTATAATGAAAAAATGGCATAGGCCAAGGTCTGAAGGAAAAATAAAGAGCATGGTGTAACTGAGTCCATTGAAGTGATTACCGTATTTTTCAGACTATAAGACATACTTTCCCCCCCAAAATTTGAGAGGATAAGGAGTGTGTGTATTATAGTCCAAATGTAGCTTACCTGGCTCACTGTGGGGGAGGGGACTGGCAGTGGAGCAGTGTCATAGGTTATTAAATATTTTACCACATTTTTTGCTTCAAATTTTTTTCCTATTTTCCTCCTCTAAAACCTAGGTGTGTTTTATGGTTCAATGCATCTTATAGTCCTAAATATACAGTATTAGGTTTCAATATGGTTTTACCAAGAATAGATGGAGTCAAATTACTCAATTCCTCTTCCTCCTTCTCCTTTCTCTTTCTCCCTCTCCTTCTTCTGTTTCCATCTCCTCCTCCTCTTCCTCCTGGCATTTCCTAACTATTGCTGTAAATGAATAAGGCCAGTGCAATTGGTAAACCACTTCAGGAGTTCAGATAGGCATTTAACATTTAATCTCCATTAACACATTTGTAAACCATATAATTGGTTAACTTTACTAAAATGGTATCTCCTGATAAATGGAATTTTTCTGGATGCTTAAATTAAGACCCTGTCCTTAGTACTGTATAATTGATTCTTTTTATCCAAAATTTGGGTAAGGTTTATGAGACTTCATTTTTCAGATTTAGAAATAATGTAAAATACATCAGATAGTTGAAACAAGATCCATAAGTTTTTGGATGAAATTATGGAATAAATATGATAAGATAAATTTTGAAAAATGTTTTCTGATTGTAAAAGTAATCAGTATATTCACTGTAAAAATATTAGAGCCATATAAAAAGTGATGTGCCAGTTATATACATATACATGAAGTTAATACATATATTAATTTATTCCAGTAAACTGAAACAATGATAAAATTTGATATATGCATATACACTTACAATTTTATACATATTTCATATACAAAAATGCCCTTTGAAAAGTGAATCATATTATAATACAATTTTTATTATATTATTTACTAATTATTATCATATGTCCATGTTAATAAATTAATGTCTTATTTATCAAGATGATGGCTACATATGCCATATATACCATAATTTAATTAACAATTTTCTCCTGCTAACATTTTGTGCCTTGACATTTATTTTCATTATATAGACTCTTTTGATAAACATCTATGTATATTCATCTCTGTGAACTCACCTATACATATATTTAAATTTCTGGAAGTGGAAGTACAAGGTCAAAGGGTAAATTCCTTCAAATTGTGATACATATTGCTAAACAAACAAGATAAAATTTAGCACACCTCTAGGACTCTGTGAACAAGCATAGCAATTGAGAAGCACTATCTCTATAAAATATTAAAACATTTTAGATAGTACTATTCCACTAAAGTGATGTGGTTGCTTTAGTAGCCATTTGTTCAAACTGGCATCAGAACATAGGAGACATTTGGAAAAGCTAAGAAGGTTTTGGTTGTCATGATGACTTGGGATATTGTGGATATTTAATACTGGATGATTCAGAGAACAGTGAAACATAATGAAAAATTGTTCCATGCAAAATACCAATAATGCTATCTTTGCACAACACCGAGCAATTACAATCACAGGTTAATTTTATAGAATAATGTCTAGATGTAAAGGGAATAACACCAACATATTAGCTAAAATGCATCTTTAATATTGTTTTTTAATTTTATGTCTTGCAGTTTAAGGTATAGATAGGATGAGACAAATAAGTTTCATTTTATGTATCATCTTCTATTGATTATTAGCAACAGCCTAGAGAGGAAGGAGTGGTGAAAGAACTCGACAACCCCTTCTGGGTCTGGAATGCTCTAATCGGTTACCAATGCCAGTCAGGTTTGTGAGGCAGGGGGGTGATAGTACCTATGCCAAGCATTTGTCATAATCAACAAGCCAAACGGTATTCTGTAGTCAGAAATCAAAACTGCCTCATGATTCTATACATATGCCGCATTTTGTCAAAGTTCCTTTTAAAGAATTTCATGCTTTAAGCACTAAATATGGATTGTGATAATTTTTAGGTCTCTAATGAGCTGAATTGCATCCCCCCAAATTCCTATGTTGAAGCCCTAACCCCTATCATAGTCAAATGTGACTGTTTTTGGAGATAGGCCTTTAAAGTGGTGATTAAGTTAAAGAGCTCTAATCCAATAGTACTAGTATTCTTATAAGAAGAGGAAATTCGGACACACAAAGATATATCAGTAAAGCACACGGAGAGAAAAACATGTGAAAACACAGCAAAAACGTGGTCATCTGTAAGCCAAGGAGGGTGACTTCAGGAGAAAAGAAACCTGCTGACACCTTAATCTAGGATTTCCAGCCATCAGAACTATGGGAAAATAAATTTCTATTTTTTAAGCCACCCAGTCTACAATATTTTGTTATGGCAGCCCTGACAAACTAATACAATACCCTTATTAATATTTTATCATGTAAATTTAAGTACCAAATTTTATCATAATGAAATCAATAGATAAGACAGTTTGAATGATCTGTATACTTAAGACCATTCTTAGCATATACTGCAGTTAAATAAAGAGCTATCTCATATATGTGTTTAAGGACCAATCTA
Organism: Tonatia bakeri; assembly: GCA_004024845.1. NCBI lineage: Eukaryota > Metazoa > Chordata > Mammalia > Chiroptera > Phyllostomidae > Tonatia > Tonatia bakeri. Next base: position 84,156 of record PVIA01002297.1, on the reverse strand, counting down.
CGCCAAAATATGACCTTCTATTGCACTTTTAAACCATTTCTGCACTTTCTCTTTTTGTCATTTGATATTTGCTCTTAGAATTACTTCTTCAGACAACTGGAAAGAAATGCACACAAAAAGTTTTTAAACGTTTGTTATCAGTATCTCTCTTTCTCTCTTTCCATTGGAACAAAGGCATGGATGCGCTTGTACAAATAGAGAAGTAAATGGAAATAGAAAGTAGAAGTTAAAAAAAAAGCAAAGCAACTATAAGGTCTCCTTCACTAAGAAACCAAATGAACTCTTAAGCCTGCCGAGGAGAAGAAAAATTGTAATTGAACTCTGGGTCTAGTCTCTCAGAAGGGTGTAATCCAAGAGAGGTAAAAAAGCCAAACTTTTTCTTCTGATGATTTAGAACACAATGTGCCCTCCATACTAATTGTTCAGACTTTTTCCATGATATTGTGAGGTACAAGTTAACCCTATAGTTATGCTTTTGAAGCCTATATTGTCCTGGAATTGCTGTTACACACTGGGGCTAAATTGGATGTGCGTTTCCTGATTAGTACCATTCTGTGAGGCTGCTTATAGAAGCTTCACAATGTATTGCTTTGGGGTGTCCAGAGATGTTCAGTACTTACTGCATTGCCATGAGAAGCTCTAAAGACTGAAAGCCTCCTCCTTGAAGGTGTGGTCTCTGCCTGTGGACAGTAAGGTATTTGTGTTGATACTTCAACAGATGGGAATGCCAGATGTACAATAAACCAATTCAGAATTTTTGGTATTTTAATTTGAAAATGAGTAATGATGCATTTCATTTTTAAATCAATTATCTGAAAACCCAAGTGATCATAGCCTGATTTTCCAAGTCTTTCTCCAAGGTGCGGCATATTTTGAGATCACTACAAGCCTGAGTAGACAAAGAAAACATGTTCAAAATTACAGATGATATTTCTAGATTGTTCATAAGTAACAGGAAACTGCAGGATGATATTTAACTACTCTGTAGGTAGCAGGCAATTTGCGTTTTTAATATCAGCATAATGAGTTTAAGGTGTGCATTGATCCCATTTTAATTATATGGAATGCAACAAAGCATGCTAATGGGTAACCTAGAAGCATATAAATCAGAGAAAATGTAAAATGTTATAAAGTGCAGAGCTGTTGTAGTAATTTTGCCTGTTTGAAAAATCCCACCCAAGTTATCCACAATGACTATACAATTAATACCAAATGTAATTACAGTGAATGGAGAAGTGAGGATTTTCTATTTTCAATTTGTCATGAGATACAGGGCAGGATTTGTTCTGGAGAGATGCCCCACAGTAAAACCTTGTATGAATGATAGTACCTTAATAAAAATAAGAAGCTAATTTTATAGTCTTGTTAGTCTTCCCTTCTCAGAAATAGCTAATAGATTTTGCCTATGCTGGCCTTTCTTTGTTTTATAGTTGTTGCTCATTAATTTAATTTTTCAGAGTCATAACTCACTTAAATATTCAAAGAATCATTTTGTCCCAGCTAGGCATGTGTATTTTACTCATTTATCTCAATTTTGAGAGAAATATAGCACATTATTTCAAATCATTTTTACTTCATGATTTTTTTTTCTCTGTGATTGTCAATTATTTTAAGGACAGAATAAACATATGAGAACTGTGAGGATAAATGCTGTAATACAAATATAGCAGAGTCAATGTAAGCAATTACAGATTATTTTCCATTTATAAATGCTATTGTTGAGGTCAATTCAATTACTTTGAGTCTTCAGGCTGTAACTAGGCAGGGATCACTTGTTTTTAGTAACATACTGTCACTTTACTTATATCCATAGCACAACACAACAACAAAAATATATAAAATGTAGAAATAAGGGAACTTTTAAAATATGCTTTCTCCCTCTAGTAATCAGAGCAGTGCAAATTAAAAGTAATTTTGTACCATTTCATACATATTCAATTAGTAAAATTAAGATTCGATAATATGGTAAGGATATGGGAAAACAGCCTTGCTGGTGGGAGAGTGAATTGCTACGAAAACTTTGGAGAGCTAAATGTCAGCACTACGTAGAGCTGAAGGTTCCCTTTGAATCTACTCAGCACCCAGAATAGATTATCTAGATATCTTCCCTAGAAGCATTTTCTCAAATGTGCAGAAGAAGGACCATTTTAGTATTTTTAAAATAGAAAAAAAAAAAGAAAAGACTACCTAATCATACCTGAGTAGGGTAATTAATAATGGTATACTTCTAATTGGCAAAGTAGAATGCTGCATAGTAGCAATGAATCATCAGAGATAAATGTAGCAAAATATATGGATAGCTAAAAAATGAGGTTGAATGATAAAAGAATATTTTAGTGTGACTATGTATATGCAAATTAAAATATGAAAACAATGGTAAACTTATTTAAACCTATGAAGTTATTTAAAAGACACACACTGTCAGAACAGTGGTTGCCCCTGGGAAAGGGGAGAGAGAGTAGGGAGTGGGTCAAGGCTGTATCTGTGATTGTTTTCTGCCACTTTTACAAAGAGTGATCTGGAAGAAATTTAGCAAAATGGCAATGCTTGCTAAATCTGAGTTTTCAATATATAAGATATTTATTGTGGTTTTTGCCCTCTTTGGGATGTTTGAAATATTTTGTGTTCAAAATTTTAACATTAAATATGAATTAACATACTATCTCTCATATTTCATAGCTGTACCAATGGCATTTATAAGCAATTAGAGTTTATAAGCAAAATGCCATTGCACATGCTGTCTTCCTATGTGCATTGACTCTTTTAATCCACAGGTAACTATTAGGTAAGTACTATTATTATTTACATTTTACAGGTGAGGAATTAGAAGCACAGCAGAGTATTACAGATTTGGGGTGACCTTGTGTTCTTAACTACAACTCTATTGGCTCTCAAATTTAATAAATTCTTATATGAACTATGGGATATATATGATATCTAGGTCATCATAGATTATTATACAAATATACTCCTTGGATGCCTAAGTCCTCTTATCTGGGACACTTTTATCTGGCAATGCTTCTTAAACATTGCTATACATTAATTAGGAATAACAGAGCAGATGATGACATAATACAAAATCTTTCAATGATGAGGTCCAATTCCTTATAATCCCAGCTCCACCAATACCTTGCTGAATGATTGGTGGCAAGTCCTTTCAGTATTCTTCACTTTAAAACACAATTGATCAAATGTGTCTACCTCAAATGACTTTCATAAAGGTAAAACAATGCAATATATTTGGAAACACACTGAATAATATACAATTATTCAAAATGTACTACAAAGATAGTTTATTTTGATGTTTTCATATTAAATGTTATTTATTTTCACACAAAATATGAAAAAACATATACATTGTCCTAAATATCTATAAAAATGTACATTCCTGCGCATGAATCACAATTACTTAATAAACAACAATGTATAAAATTCTATTATGGATTTTTTTTTGGTCAGAAACACTGTTCCTTTGTCTTTTGCCTCAAACTTTACAGAATTAAGTTTTTATAGCTTTTATTTTGTGATTTTTGCTAGATCCCATGATTTCTGTCCCAAAGATGCAAGGTCTAGCTCCCTCTGAGGATAGTTAGGGTGGCTCTCAGAAAACACAACACATAATATAGATCTCTTTCCTGTAAATTAAGCTCAGAATTAACCGAGAGTCAATTATTGTTAGCATTAAATAGATGTTGAAATCACTGAAAATTGCTAGACAATTTAAAGAAAGGGTGCTAGTGAGTCAAGAAATAGCAAATCTGGGTTTCAAGAAGGAAATGAGGTAGCTCCATATGAATCCAGAATAGACAAAATCTTATAAGAATATGCTAGAAAAACTAAATTAATTAATTGAGAGATGGAGTCACTGCCTGGGTCTTGAGCATTCTGTTATTTTTTCTTTTCTTTTTAAGTATTTTATTGTTTATACTATTACAGTTGTCTCACCTTTTCTCTTTTTGCCCTGCTCCACCCAGCCCATCCACCACCTCCATAATCAATCCCCACACATTTGTCCCTGTCCATGGGTCCTTCATATCTGTTCTTTGACTAATCCCTTCACCTTCTGTCAATCAGTTTTCATCTTCTCCTTCCCCTCTTACTTTTAACTTCTATCTGATGAATAACCTTAAATTTTACTCTCTTAATCTTATATTTTTATTTCTTTGGCTTCCTTTGACCATTTGCCTTATCTCCTGAATCTTCAAGACAAACTTAAGATGGAAAACTCTAGAATCCTCATTCTTAATTTTCACTCAGAGTCAATGCTCTGTGGTGATGTTTACTATACAACCATTTGCTATACAAGCCCAGTGCTTTCTTTGCACTTTATAGAGTTGTGGAAACTGCCTCTTCTTACAAAACCAAGCTGGGGTGTCCTTGCTTAACAGGGTTCATGTGAGCAAATAAAAATGTAGGCAAATATCTATGGTAATGTCAGAGGGAATCATGATCCTGCAGTTGTATAGCTAGAATGAGGATCTATTATAGTAGCATCTACTAGACAAATAAACTACAAAAAGATGTGAATAAAGTTAATGCTATTATGGAAAAAGATATTAAGAATAGAAGTAAACCCAGGATATGCTCATTGAGATTTAGATTAAAGCAGAGATCTGATTGAATCACAAATTTCAAGTGACTTTGCGGAGGGCAATTTGACCATGAAACCCAGGGGATAAATTGGAGTTTCTAACAGAAGAGTGCCTTGCTCTCTTAGAAAGCTATGACATCAAGAGGAAAAGTTCATCCTGAGGCTGGAAAAAGAAGTCTCAAGCATAGAGGTGGGTCTGTTAAAGAGAAGAGAAAGGAGCAATGACTTTTATTAGCAGATAGAACCTGTGCCAAACTTGATGAATAACACATGACTGTTTATTTACATCTTATCAAATCTGCATTCGGTTTTCATTCTAAGCTGTCCTAATAAAATTATTATGCATCATGAAATGCATTATATCTTATTCTAAGTGCTGAATTATTTCTGAGTATTTGTTTCTGGGTAATATTCCAAGTAGAAACTCTGAATTCTGTACCTGATCTTTTATATTCTGTAGTATAGGGATACTCCAAACTGATTACCAGTGTTGCCTAGAGAGTTAAGAAAATAGGTGAATGGACAAATAGATTTCTGGATCCCTCTCCAGATTTACTAAATTGGAAGCCTCAGGAGCAGAGTCCTGGAATTGATGTCTGTAAAAATTTCTATGGTGATTTTGACACTTGACCAACTTGGAGATTCATGTGCCATTGCTGTGGAGATTGTGAGGAAAGAATATTATCTACAAACAAAAAGAAAAAAAAGAGAATCAAGATGTCTAGGGGCTTAGTCTTTGGAGAAATGGCCCTTGCTTTGTTTTGCCCAGTGTGGCAGCAGTGAATTCCGAAGAGAGGTTTCCATGGGAATTGCTCTGGTAGAGCCTCCTGTTGGAAGTTGATACAGGGTCCTGGTTCCATCTTTTGGCAGTCAGATGAACTGAAGGGAAGCAAGGGTCTAGGAAGCTAAAGTTCATTATTTTCACTAATATTACCAAATGACCCCTAAAAGGTGTTAAGGACAATGTTCTGGAATCCAAGAAAGGGCTGGCATAGGAATTATAGGACTGGTCCCATAAAGGCATGATGAGGGTGTGAACAAGGATCTCCCCTTTGGTAAGGTGTGAACATTGTAAGAGTGCAAGTCTGAGGATAAGCAGGAGGTGACCTTTCCAAATGTGGTGGGGAAGATTCATCCCCAGAGCAGTGCTCACATATCTGGAGGCGGGTAAGAGCTATGAATCTACCTTATTGTCCGTGGCTGTCCCACATATTACTCTTTCTTGCTTCTAATGTCACAAATAAAGCATCTTTCTTGGTTGGCCTCAGATGTACTTACCCGAGTCTTGCCAAATCTCTAGTGTGCTCTATTCACCTCAAAAGTCTCCTCACAATATAAATAATATTCCAGGTGCAACAACATCTCACCACATCATTTCTCTTCACCCCTTGACAAAAATGTTAAGGATTTAGTTATATAAAGAAAGCCACCCAAATTCTTAAGCCCAACCATCACAAAGGCAGTCAAAATAAAAGTGGTCATTTTCTTTTTTTGAACAGTGTGTTAACATGTTAACTAGGATGATATAATAAAAAAAAATACATGTTTTATACAGAACAGAGACACTTCACTTTAAATTCCTCATATTGCTTTCTAACTATATGACATTACTCGACCTCTATAAACCTTAACTATAAATTAAAGATCATTTCTACTTTATAAGGTTATTGTTGGAATTAAATGAGATAAGAATATAAAGTATTTTTCATATAGGCATCATTTTGTAAGAATTAAATATCTTTCCTTCTACCTACATTTATAGATATCAGAGAAATATTTGTTTTTCTTTTTCCTTTTGATGAGCTCCCCAAATGTCCAGTGTTCTAGTCTCAGGATCAGGGATAAATACTGAGGAAGCCATAGGCAAGTGGGGGCTCCATATATGGACTTTAAGTGTCAATAATTGTAGGCATGTACATTTTGGGATTAAAAAATTTCATGGTTCTCTTTAGATTCTAAAATGATCTTTGACCTATATACCCACCTAAAATGTTGGAGAGTCACTGTGTTATCTGACTTATAAATCATACTAATTTCTACCCCAAAGCTGAAAATCCTACCTCTATAAGTGTCCATGATTCTGCCTTCAAATTTCTGTGAGCGTATTTCATAAAGTATGAGATCAAATGAGATAATGTATATAAAATATTTTCCTGAGCTGTAAAACTCCATGTAAATAAAAAGAATTATTAATAACAGTAGCAATCTGTACTGTATTCTTGCTTTTGTGACTGTGGGGTATCTCCTCCTGATTTGCTATGATAAAAATCATCAAAATGCTTACAACATTAATCACAATCACACTGCAATCTTATCACAATGCTCACAGCTGAGCAAATTAATTGAAAACTTGACAAACACTAATTGTAGCTATCTATAATTTTTTTCTCGAGCACCACTTCCTATGAATTTACAGCTATAATTTTTTCACTTGTGAACAAATCTTTGGTGGCACCTAATTTAGCCTCTTAGTTTTTAGCTGCGGGAACTGGGCCCTGGTTCCCTCCATGGCTATGAAAATGTGACTTGCCCAGAACTGCATGACTAGTTTATTGAAAGTTAGAATAAAAGAATGTTATTATGCAGTTTTCTTGAATATTTGATTGGCTTAAATGGTTATTTGAATGGTGTTTTCAATTTTTTAAAGGGAATAATGTTTTTTAAAAAAGGTTTTGCTGAAAGTAGTTGTGGTTGATGGATAAGGAAGAGAATTAATACTGTCAAGGAAAAAACTACATGTAACTTCCATGTAGTGTCTGCCCCTGAAGTGCATTTTAATTGGGATGACCCAAAAATCTGCTTCAATTGTACCATGTGTTTCCCTACTAAGTAGCAACTTACAGTTCAAACACTGGTGTTTTAGTCAGGTGCTTTATAATAAAGGCCCCATTTAGGCTAACTTAAATAGAAAGCTGTATTGAAGCATAAAGAAGTAGATCTCAGCCAGGCCCAGGGGAGACCTTTGATAAAATGGAGGCCTTTGGGTCCAGGGTGTTCCTTTGTACGTGTTCTGATCTTTAAATCAAGAGAGACTATTAGCATTCTCTGCTTTCATCATTGTTCCTGTGCTCAGAAATGATGCTGTGAACTTCCAGTTCAAGTACCCAACCTGTTGTACTAGGGTCTCTGTGTCTTTTTATTCATGCTAGAGAAACAGAATCTGATCACTGAGCAGCTTAATGGATTGGCCCCTTAGCTGCAGGACCCAACTCTAGCCTTTTCAGTGGGTAAAGATGAACTATTATTTTGTCCTATAAGTCAGCTAATTTCACATTTTAGTAGAATTAATGCAGTGTTCATTTACCAGAGATGAAAGTTACCTGTAAGAGAAAATTTTAAACTAACTTAGAACATCAGAATAAAAGAATGGCTCTGAAATTTCTAGGGTTCCATGTGTTTTTCAGAATTTATTTTGGGGCATATATTTTGATATATCACATAGCTATGGGAAAGAATTTTAAAAATAGATATGGTATGTTCTACATAATCTGCAATGCATGATTGCCATAATTCCAGTACCAGGAAAACATAGAAGATTCTGTTTTCCTGGGTAAAAGAAATAATCTAAAAAGTTTCTGGGGGATCCTTACTGGCTCTCAGGGAGTTCAGTACATTGTTTTTTTCTGGTTTAATATAGAACCAATTGATATAAGTGACTCCCATGGTTATTTCAGGTTATCTTCTCATTTTTGTCACATCCTCCCAACTCCAAAGCTGCTCTTGAGTTAAGGACATAGTATTTCAATGACTACAAAAAAAGGGGGAAGGCATTTGGGGTTATTCACATGAAATACTTTCCTGAAAGTCACATATCTCCTTGTCTTTTATCAGATTTATATGATGCCATTTTTATCAATTCAGCTAACTTCTTCAGAAAGGCCATTAGTACATATTTTTAACTATCAGCATATACATATTTATACAAAGTCTAAAATATGAGCACAACTCTGCAACTATTTAACATAAACTAAACACAGAAAAACCATAAAATTCCAATACGTACTGATAGCCTTTCTTTTTTTTTAAGTAACAGTTATGAAATTCCGTATCTCTATTATAATCTTAAAGCTCCAGATTAATATGTATCTGTATCAATTAATACATGATTAATATGTATCTTAATAAGAAGAAGTAACTATTTAATTCTGTAACTGAAACTGATGTCTAGAAAGCTAAAGTGGGAAATTTTTGGAGTCCCAGCCAAGACAGAGGCATAGGTAGAAACCACTCACTTCCTCACACAACCAAAAGGAGGATAACAACCAATCTAAAATCAATAAACAACCAAAATTGCCAGAAAATGAAACAGCATGGAACTCTGATAACCAAGGAATTAAAGAAAAAAATCAACCAGAACAACCAGACGGGTAAGGCAGACAGAGCAGGTAGACTCAGAAAAACTGCTGGGAGGAGGCTTAGGGGTGGGGCTGACTGCCGAGCTCAGCAGAGCTGCACTGGGAGGGACTGATTTAAGGGGAAAAGTGAGACTCAGAAGTGACTGTGGGCTACGGCTGGGGTTGCCACAGTGGGGGATACTTCCAGTGTGACACAGGAGTTTGTTGGAAAGTGGGCTAGAGCAGAGCTGGGTAGCTGCACTCTTCCCTCTCTGGCCCCTCCCCCACAGGCAGTGTAGCAAAGAGGGTTGCCCTGCCCTGGTGATTACCTAAGGCCCCGCCCCCTTACAACCTATCAGCTGCACTAAGACAAAGAAATATGGCCCAAGTGAAAGAACAGAGCATAACCTCAGAAAGACAACTAAGCAATGAGGAGATTGCCAACCTATCCCATGGAGAATTTAAAGCCCTGGTAATCAAAATGCTCACAGAACTGATTGAGCTTGGTTGAAAAATGAAAGAACAAATAAAAGATACCCAAAATGAAATAAAGCAAAATATTCAGGGAACCAACAGTGACAGGAAGGAAACCAGGATTCAAAACAACAATTTGGAACAAAAGGAAGAAATAAACATCCAACTGGATCAGAGTGAAGAAACAAGAATCCAGAAAAAATGAGAGGCTGAGGATTCTTTAGGACAACCTAAAATATTCTAAAATCCAAATTATAGGGGTGCCAGAAGGAGAACAACAACGGCAAAAAATTGAAAACTTATTTGAACAGATAATGAAGAAAAACTTCCCCAATCTGGTGAAGGAAATAGACTTCCAGGAAGTCCAGGAAGCTCAGAGAGTCCCTAAGAAGTTGAACCCAAAGAGGAACACACCAAGGCACATCATCATTAAGTTACTCAAGATTAAAGACAAAGAAAAAATTCTGAAAGCAGCAAGAGATAAGGAGACAGTTACTACAAAGGAGTTCCCATAAGGCTATCAGCTGTTTTCTCAAAAGAAACCTTACAGGCAAGAAGGGGCTGGAGAGAAGTATTCCAAGTCATGAAAAGCAAGGACCTACATCCAAGAATACTCTATCCAGCAAAGCTTTCATTTAAAATGAAAGGGCAGATAAAGTGTTTCCCAGATAAAGTCAAGTTAAAGGAGTTCGTCATCACCAAGCCCTTATTATATGAAATGTTAAAGGGACTTATCTAAGAAAAAGATAAAAACTATGAATAGTAAAATGACAACAAACTCACAACTATCAACAAATGAACCTAAAAGAAAAGACAAACAATGAAAACAAAAACTAAGCAAACAGCAAGAACAGGAACAGAATCAGAGAAATGGACATCACACGGAGAGAGTTCAGTAGGGAGGAGGAAGGAAGGAATGGGGGGGAAGGTACAGGAAGGAAGAAGCATAATTAGTAGGCATAAAATAGATGGGGAAAGATAAAAAATGGTATAGGAAACAGAACTCAAAGAACTCATATGTACAACCCCTGGACATGGAAGGGGGGTTTGCTGGAGGGTTGGGGGACAGGGCAGAGGGGTGATAAAGGGAGAACAATTGGGAAAACTGTGATGGCATAATCAATAACAAATACTTAAAAGAGAAATTTCTTTTTCTTAATGCAAGGCTGAGGAGGAAACGATGAATTGTTTTGATTTGGTGTTGGAGGTTTTTAAGAGAGCAAAGAGAAGATTATTTTGACTGTAGAATCTCTTATGAATTTCTAGGAAGTATTTTTAAGGTTGCCAGGATAAGGCTGGGAAAAACTACTGATTTTATCTTATTATTTAGAGGGAAAGAATAGAATTTTAAATATATTATTTAAAAAAGAACCGTGAAATTTGGTTCAGATGATGTGGTAAATAATATAAAGTCAAAGAAGATTCTTCATTCCAGATAGGGAAGTATATGATACAATATCAAAGTTTATTTAAATATATTGTTTCCACAAATAGTTGTTGAGTGCCTATAAGGAGCATGCATTGTATCGGACACTATAAGGGACACAAGAGGGAATCAAATGGGAAACTCACATTAATTTGTCCATAGTTTTAAAAGGATGTACAAGACATTTATAGATTTGAAATAAATGACTGACTGTGGAAGTACATACAAAATCACAAAATTCTATGGAAGTTCATAAATAATATTTCAAAAATAGAAAATCAAAGAGTTTTCTCATGAATGAGATAACATTAGACTTGAGTCTTGAAGTTGGAGAGGGTTTGAACATGCAAAAGTAGGACTAGAGTGGGAGAACATGCTGAAAAACACACACAGAGACACAAAGGCATACACACATACATGAATGTGTAAGTGAGCATCATGCACACAGATGTGTATGTGTGTGTATGTTGAAAGGCCAGTCATTGTATTATTATAGTGAGAAATAAATAGTTTGATGGAAGAGGCTACCTTATTTATCATTGTATCATCTTTTCCTGGTACCTAATGTAGGCTCAAAAATGTTGAATATTGTTCAAGATGGGTAGCGATGCCAAAAGAGATGAAGCAATTTGACAAATGATTATTAAACAGAGAAAAAACATAAATAGTTTTTATGTACCAAAGTATGTGTATGTATGTATGTGTGTGTGTGTATACATTTACACACACACACTTATTTACATATATAAATGAACTTACAGTTGCTTCTCAGGAATGACACAAACCATACAAGTGGAGAAAAATATCTTCATCCTCTTCGTTCTAGAATGTCATGGGAGACAAACAAAAGATAAAGTAAAATGTCTAGCTTTGCCTATCTTTCTAGGTTACTTAATTATAAGATTCAGAAAAGCACATAAATAAATCATTGGAGACAAAAATAGACTTATTAGAAACAGAATTTGAAAAATAGAGAATCAGGAAACATGTTTTGAGCTGGTATTTGATGAACAAAATGCTACTGAATTGCTCCATCAGTGGTAACCCCTGAAGGACTTAAAAATAGGAAGGTTTAATATTCAATTTTAATTATGTACATTATTGAACTATAAACTTCTTTCCTGACTCAAACTGTTAACAGTATTCTGTACATACAATCATACTGGATGAGTAGAATTGGAGAAATCTATGAAAAGATCTGTATCACAGCTGAATCAGAAAGAAAATAAAAAATAGATTAACATTGTGTAAAAAATAGATTGAAATAAGAAAGTGAAGATAAGCAGCAACTCAGAGACAGATGTAATTATAAGGAATTAAATCCCTAGAAAGTCACAAAATAACAAAATTGTGGGTTAGTAAACTTAAGCAATTTTGTTTAAATTTCAAAGAAGACTCTGAGCTCTGTTCCATATACTTATCGTATTTAACACTTGTGATTATATGACGAAGGTGGGGTTATAATTCCAAGATCTCTTCAGTTTCCATTTAACATTCTTTCTATTGTTAGAATAGCAGAAGGTGGAGCAAAAACACCTGGAAATGTTAGCGATTAGAGAGACTATGGTGGGTATGTAAAGAGAAGTGTCCCATCTTTGAGCCACCTTGGTCCAACAAATGGAGACACTCAATGTTTTACCAAAAATAGGGCTGGTGGGAAGTGGGAGTAATCCATGCTGGCACAGGCAATAAGGAATGCATTGGGGGAGTGGGTAGAGAATTTAAAAGCAACAATAAAATTGACTGAAAGTCAACCTGTTGTTGTTGTTTTCATGTACTAGTAAATCTAAACCATGTTCAAGATAAAATCCTCCCTGCTGAGGCTAACTTTACCACTCCCAGCTTTGGTGTGCCACAAGTTCAGTTGTCTTCATTTTCACCCCATCATGCCCCCACCTCACCCATCCCTACCTCCTACCCTAGAACCTACCCCCTTTGGCTTTGTCCATGTGTCCTTTATACATGTTCCTTGATGACCCTTCCTCTATTTTCCCCCATTATCCCTCCCCCCCCTCTGGTTACTGTCAGTTTGTTCTTTATTTCAGTGTCTCTGGTTGTATTCTGCTTGCTTGTTTGTTTTGTTGATTAGGTTCCACTTATAGGTGAGATCACATGGTATTTGTTTTTCACTGCCTGGCTTATTTCACTTAGCATAATGCTCTTCAGTTCCATTCATGTTGTCTCAAAGGATAGGAGCTCCTTTCTTTCTGCTGCGTAGAGTTCCATTGTATAAATGTACCATAGTCTTTAGATCCACTCATTTACTGATGGGCACTTAGGTTGCTTCCAGCACTTGGCTATTGTAAATTGTGTTGCTATGAACTCTGGGGATCTCTTGAATTGGTGTTTCAGGATTCTTGGGGTATAATCCTAGCAGTGGAATTGCTGGGTCAAAAGGCAGTGCAGCCACTGTGGAAAACAGTATGAAATTTCCTCCCCATTGCTTTTTTACTGAGTAAATTGCCTTTTTAACAATAAGTTTTAGGAGTTGTTTATGTAGTCTGGACACATATACTTTGTGAACAACCCCCTTCAGGTTTAGCTCTCCTCCCACAAGTTGAAATCACTTTGGCAGCTTTAACTGTCCTTCAAAAATAAAACCAGTGAGACTTCAGTTTTATTTTACAGTTTTAGCTGTTCTATATCCTTTGCTAAGGAATTTCCTGGGGCCAAACAGCATATAAATATGAATCTTTTTCTTTTGAAAAAATTTATTTATTTACTTTTAGAAAGAGAGAAAGGGAGGGAAAGAGGGAGAGAAACATCAATGTATGGTTGCCTCTCGAGCACCCCACACTGGAGACCTGGTCGGCAACTCAGGCATATGCCCTGACTAGGAATCAAACACAACCCTTTGCTTCACAGGCCATGCTCAATCCACTGAACTACACCAGCCAGGGCCAGACTTTGTAATAGTTATCAGTAGGAAGATTAGTTTAACACATACTCATCTTTCATTAACTGAAATTGAGACTTATTCCTGCTTTTTTACTGTCCTATTTCCAGATGCTTTAACAATCTTTTTTGTTTGTTTGTTTGGAATTAAGTGGGAATTAACACAAATTTTAAAAGAAGTATAATACTTGGGAAAGCAGAGTCTATGGACTAAATTTTGTTCCTTCAAAATTTATATGTTAAAACTCTAACCCCCGGTGTGAGTGCATTTGGAGGTAGGGTCTATGAGGAGGAAATTAAGATTAAATGAGGTTAGAAAGGTGGGGTCCTGATTCAATAGGATTAGTGTCCTTCATTTGAGAGAAATTAGAATTCTCTTTCATATCAGGGAAGACCTGGTATCTGCAAGTCAGAAAGGGAGCTCTTACCAGGAACTGAGTTGGTCAGCACCTTGATTTTAAACTTTTCAGCCTCTAAAACTGTGAACAATAATTTTTCATTGTTTATTCTATTCAGTTTATGGTGTGGCAGCTTGAGAAGACATTTTTTTTTTCATCAAGCACACAGACAGAGTAAAGTCTACATTAAACTATTAAACAAGTCCAAACCAACTCATGGCACAACACCATGTAATTTAGAGTTTATAACAGTGTAATTCATTACTCCCTGTATTAGTCATCTCTTGCTATATAACAGATTACTGCCAAACAGAATTTTGAAACAACAAACATGTATTTTCTCACAATTTCTCTGGGTCAGGAATGCAGGCACACTCAGCTGAGAGCCTCTGGCTCAAGATCTGTCAGGAACTGGGATTGCAGTTTCATTGGAAGCCTCAACAGAGATAATCTGCTTTCATGCCCGCTCACATCATGATCATTGGCTGAATTTCAGTTCCTCTCGGGATGCTGGACTAAGGGTCTAATTTATTCTCTATTGGCCACTTCCTTACCTTGTGCACCTTCTATACCTGCCTCTCTTCAGAGAGGATGAGGAGAGAGAGCAGGAGAGAGTGACTAAGATGTATGGGGGTCACAGATTTTTGTAAATTAACCTTAAAAGTGACATCTCTTTGCTTCTGCTACATTGTCTTCACTAAAAGTGAAAATAAATTCAGTCTAAGTGGAGGATTATATGAAAGGAGGTAAAGTTTATTGGAAGTCATCTTAGAGCCTGTGTAGGACACTCTCCTTACAGGAAAAATAAAGAATCATTAAAAATTTAAATTTTAATAATAAATGGACCTCCTATCTTATTTGAGGCACTGCTATACTGTAAGAGATGGAAAGATAAATACAATGCAGTTCCTGTCTTCCAGGAGCTGGTGGTCTAGTTCAAGAAGTAAGATTGTATAAATGTGATCAGTGCTGTAAAAGCTGTAGAAGTTGTAGGAACAGGAAGTGTTGGTGGCAGCAAGAAGGGCACCAGCTGTTAGACTGGTGGGGTTGGACTGGATCTTGGTTCAGCAACCTCAGTACTTGAGTTCTAGCTAAGAAAGAGACTAAGAGGTAATTCAGAGTCAAGTCACCACTATGAGAGAAAGTTTATTTAGAAAGTCACAGAGATAAAAGAAGTGAGCTGTAGAAAAAATGGGCTGAGGAAATAAATTACAGAGGCAAAAAGAAGAGTCCTTGGAGCTTAGGAAAGAGGAAGGTAAAGGTAACATGCCTGGGGGGCAGAAGAAGATAAGGGGGAGGAGAGCATGCTGGACCTCCAGCCTAAGAGCTTTTAAGGCTGAAGATTTTAGGGAGGTCCCAGAAGAGGATCTCAATAGAATATTCTTCACCTTTCCATGTGTGTGCTTTCAGAGTCATGGTCTCTACTGATTGGCTTGTTGGTGCATGGGCAGGGCGTCTTTAGTCAGTGCGGCTGGTCCTAATGTCAGCCATGACATTGTTAGCCTGATTTTGCTCCTTTTGGGGCCTGGAGGTGAAACACAGCTGAGGCTTAGATGTTATCTTTAAGGGTGAAGGCTTAAGGGAGTGGTCATGCAGCAGCCTGTCTGGAAGTCTCACAAGGCCACTTTTTAGCCCCTTGTTCTTCCTCCAAGGGGGTCTACCATGTGACCAATGATATGCTAGGGGAAGAAGGGTTACCCTAGGATGAGGTCCTTGTTTTCCCAGTTTTTCTCATTGCTAGGCACCTGGGGCTCTCTGCCCTGGTGACCTTTTGTACCCGACCCATCATCCTTGCTCTGCTCATGTCTGTCTTACCGCCTACCATAGAAGGACTTTGTAAGTGTGAAAAATGATGCCTTCACAAAGGAGGTAAGTCTGTGCTGTGTTGAAGGAAAAGGGTCTGCTTAATAGAGGGGAGAGAAGGCACCTTCTAGCATGTGCCTGTGAGGACCCTTCAGAAACATACGCATCTGAATGGCAAAACCAAGGGTCCACACTAGTAGGAGTGGTGAGGAATGAGGCTAGCTGGAGGAGCCAGAAGCTTTATTGTAAAGGGTATGTTGGGCAAAACTAAGGACTTCGGACTCTATATAGAAGTGAAGTAGAAATGTAACAGGGTGCTAAACTAGAGGTCCCCAAAATGAGGAAGTCCCCCACTAACTTGGCTTGAGGGAGAAAGAAGCAAAGGACAGCCATTGAGAGTAATTTTGCATATCTGAAGAACTTGGCTAGTGTTTTAGTAATGTTAACAGCTGTGCCTGCCATGCTGGGAGCCAGGGAGATGGGTGTGACTCTAACCCATCATGCAGCCAGGAGACAGTCCCCCAGATACAGAGCCTGCTTGGGAGCCACATCATAGGGCCATGCCTTCCCAGACTAACAATGGCAGCCACAGAAAGGCAGAAGAAACCAGAGTGTTGGCAAGTGTAACCCTTTGTGGGAGGAATCAGAAACGGGGTTAGGGAGGAAGATCCATGCCGGGATTTAAACCCAAGTGATAGCTGCCAGGCAGCTATCGTTCTCTTAGCTGTGTGGGGACTCTTAACCTCCATGCTTGGAAAGGAGCACAAAAGCAAGATGTAGCAGCCAAGCACGGGTCCTGGCCACATGGTTTGAAAGGATGTAGAAGGACCCTTACCAGCCCACCATAAGGAGGGGCCATGTAGTTTTGGATTAAAAGCAGCAGCCTAGCCTAGCATGGAAGACTGGGAGAATTCAAGCAGGAATATGGACTGGAACCTGTTTAGCTAAACATCAGGCTTCTATTTCTTTTTCTGAGAAACAGTACCTTGGACTGACCTGGGTTGGCAAAGGGAGGGAGGACTGTGCATTTGTGGATGTTACTTTTGGTTTTAAGGGAGTGGGTTTAACAGAAAATTTTGTCATTCTTTTAATAAATATATTAAATATATTTATTTAATATATCTTTCAAATAAATAGTTCCTTTCCTTTTCATAAGACTCTAGCACTGGGAGTCACAGTTATTTTTGGCAGTGGGCAACAGAACCCAAAGAGGTTTCTGTTTCAGAAACACTGCAGGATTTGACCAGATATGCCCAGTATAAAGAACACTCTTTCCTGAGCTCAGTGTGCTCTTCCTCACTGATACACAGATCCATAAAAAGAGGAGTACTATATTCCCTATGCTTTACTTCATACCTCTGTGATGGTATATGATTCCAGTTGGGTGCTGGAAATATCGAGGGGGACACCGTGTAAAGTATATGATTGTATAACCACTAAGCTGTACACCTGAAACCAATACAAAATAAAATTGAAAGAAAAAAACAGGAATATGTCTCCTTTTCAATTACACAACCTCTAAGACTCCTGCATCAGAATGACTAGGTCATAATCCAGGTGGAAAACTATCTGAGAGTTCCTTTACTTTAAGTCAGATCACATATTTCAATAACAATGCACCACATCTCAATGACATGTAATTTCTCACAAGCACTGCCTTTTGTAAAGTAACTGGAAGAATATAATTCAAGTTAATTTCCAGAGAAGAATGAAAGAAAATAGTGGTGTTCCTGCATAATGTTAACCATGATGTAGCCCAACCCATAGCTCCTTTATTTAGCTTGCTAAATTCAATGAATCTCTAAACACTTTAATTATTTACTCCATCCCTTTCTTCCTCCATGGTGCAAACTCTATGCCATTCACTTGTTAAGACTCCCTTTGAAACTCATTTCTCACTTTTACTCAAGAATCCAGAAGCTTTCTATGTAGAAGTAAAAAAGAAGCAATGAGGCGTATATTCAGTGATACTTAAAACTGGATGAGTCACTCCCCAAAAATGCCTGGGAGGTATTGGAGGGCTCAGCCATGTACCACAGTCCACAGTCCTGTGCAAATCCAAACAGCTCAGATTCTACCGAAGTATGTAAATTCTGCTTGTCTAACATTCTTTTATGAGTGTTGTACTGTCAGAATACTCATAACCCAAGGGATCAAAGGATTTACCAATGTTTACTAAACTTACACCGTCATCAAAGGGCAAGGATGACACAGTCCTTACAGCATTACGTGATCTCTGGTTGTGCAATGAAGATTTAAACAACCTGCATGTGTGAGGTCCCCATAACAGTAAGCCTTGCTCCAATAGGCTTCAGAAAAACCTGGCACCGCTGAGTAAAAAGTACATAAAGTGAGATCTAGGTCACCCATTCTCATAGAGATTAGAGTCTCTTGTCAAAATAATAACATTTTCTTCATAAAATTTTAACTTTAGAAACAAGTAAGAAAGATGTGATTATCTTTAAAAAGTCTTCTGTTTTAGATTACTGTATTTATAACTTTATCTACCAAAAAATACTTTTTTCTTCTTAAGTTAGATTAATTCATAAGCAGTCCAGCAGGATGTTCAGATATCAGAAGCCAAAAACACTCATTTTATTACCTACATCTTCTTAACTGGGATTATGTAGGGTTTTAAAATTATCATTTAATTATGACTGAGGAAAGGCAAGCTCTAGGGAAGATTAAAGGATCTGGCACGGTCTTTCAGAGCAGGTGACTGACAGGAAAACTTAGTAAGTATATATTAGGCAAATTTGAGTGATGACAGATGTAGAAACTGAGTAACCCAGAATGAAGTTACAGAACACAAAATCAGAGAAGACATTCTCTGGTCCACTGTGGCTTATATTGTCAGGTTTAGAAATGTTTTTAAGATAAAATGTTAGCATTTGTCATCAGATATAAGTTAATGTTGGAAACATTAACTTATAAAGTTATAAACCTAGAAGTAATTAAGAACATAGAGATGAGTTATAAAGTATTTACAATAATATCAATATGATATTTTGCTATTTTGGAAAACTAACACTCAAAACTCACATGGCTATGTTATCATAGAGAAATGGAAATATATATATATATATATATTTATACACATACACACACACACATACATATAATGTAACAGCCAAGTAAAGCCAATTCTTACCAAAGAGATATACTAGATAGATAGAAGTGAGAAGAGTAGGGATAATAGGCCAGGTACAGAAAGTCACCAGCGCAGAAAGCCTCAAGGTGACTAGCAATGGGCTAAACTAGATCGGAACCTCACCCCTAGGATGACTCATCCTCCCCTAGCATATTTGTTGGTCATGCAGTTTAGGCCCTGTGACCTTTCCTACTGTTGCTCATGTGGTTTGAACCATTCCCTGACCTCTGCTTCCCTGGCATTTCACTGGCCATGTGATAGACCCCCTTAGAGGAGGAACAAGGGGGCTGAGGGAATATCTCGTACTGTACAACTCCCATGTAAGCCCTTTCACAACCACTCCCTCAAGCATTAAGCCTTCAAGACAGTGGGGTTCTGACCTGCTTCAGACAATCTCAGGGATAAAGCCTCAGGTCTGTTGACTACAGAGACAGAGTTTTGGTCAAACTAGAGGTGACATCTAAGTCTCAGCTCTGTTTCAACTCCAGGGCCAAAAATGCAGCAAGGCCAAGTAGAGGACAGTCCATTACAATAAAAAATTTTCCACACAAAATGCCAATAATGCCATCTTTGAAAAACACTGTGCATCAGGACCAACTACAATGACTAATGACCCCTGCCTTGGCACCAACCAATCTGTGGAGACCATGACACTAAAAGGACACACCTGGAAAGCTGATGAATGTTCTATTGAGATGCTGAGACTTCCCCTAAAATCCCTGCCTTAAAATGCAGGACCCAATGTGCCTTCTTTCTCTCTAGGCATGTTCCTGCCTTTCTTCTTTTCTTCCCTCAAGTCACATACTGTTGTTGGCTTTCTCCTAAGCTCCAAGGGCCCTTCTTTTGCCTCTGTAACTTGTTAGGACTAAGGTTTAACATCTGGCTTCATTCACCATTAATATTCGGATGTACTTAATTTAATATGTTATTGTTGGTCATTTTACTATCAAGACATTTTTTCACATGGACATCAATGAGTTTTAGTCTTTGTTCTTACCTTACAAGTATGTGATTACTACTTTAAAAACAAGTATAGATTACATAATTAGCTGGAATATAATGTTAAATCCATCTTAAAGCAAAATTTAGATTACAATATTTTTTGCTCCCAACTTAAGGAACACAAACAGGATCAATTGTGTCATATTTTTCTCCTATTCATTCATTTTAGTATTTCTCAGGAACACTGAAGGCATTCCTCTATACTAGAGGTACTATGCTGCCTTTGTGTTCACAGAGTAAAAAAAGAGCAAAGTTTTCAAAGTTGCGTCTACGCAGGTGTGTGGTAAAGGTGTGGTGAAAAAGGCTGAGAAATCCCAAGCACAATCTCCTCATATTCCATGATTTGGTAACTTAATGCCAGCACTAAAAAAAGTAAAAATACGCTTATTTTCCCAAGTCATTTGTCTTGGAACTTTGGGTGTTTCGTTTTTACCTCTCTTGTTTGCTTTATTTACTTGATTTCTTTTTCCCTACATAAGCTCAGTCACCCAGTTAGAGTTACAACCAACAGTGCTGAAAATACTACTATTCATTACATACGCCATATTACGTCATTTAAACTCCTTTTTTATGCGTAAATTTGGATTTGAATAGTGGTTCTGTTCCTGACATCCAGGGTTCTTGGGAACTCCTGAGATAGAAATCAAGAGATTTCACCACAAATACAGTTAGTACTCGGGGAGATGTTTATTAAAAACCTGCTGCACCTGAAGGAAATAGCATCTGAAGGGAGAAATAAATGGCTCTTGCAGTCTGAACAAAAGCCAGAGAACAGTTTTAAAGAAGTTAAGGCAGAAAAGATGACATCAAAGAGTGACTCAGAGGTACATAGAGGCAGGATTCCTTGGCACCTGCACAATGGAACCACGTGCATCTTCATGCCCCATTAGCATGTTAAATCTCCACCCAGGGGGGTGTTTTTAGCCTTTAAATGAGGAAGTGTCACCAAAGGACCATCTTTTTTTGTTAGCCTAAATGTGTGAGCAAAGGGAACAAAATTTAACCCCAACAAAATAAATCTTGAGGCAGTAGTGCCCTCCAGTCTTGTTTGCTAATTGGCTGTAAGGGGCAGGGAAAGCCTTGGGGCAATTCATGGGTTTCTGGTGTCCTACCAGCTGGACCCAGGGTGTAGCCTGTCTATCTCAGTCCCTAGTTTCACTTCCTTGCTTACCACATAGTTTCTCTTCTTGTCCCTGGCTGAATTAAGAGCTTCTTAGCTCTTGAAGACGGAAAAGCTAAAATTTCTGAACTGTTTTATTCAAATGAGAGTATACTTCAAATAATCTAACAGGATCTCTATAAATCCGTTTTTATTCCTGTAGGGTAAATGGAGTCATTGAGGCTCCGTGTAGGGTAAATGGAGGCAGTCTGGCTTCCTCACCCAGGTGTCTGGGAAACTAAGGGAAGCAGTTTCCCCATAACCTTGAATGGACCTGACAACTAGTGTTCTCATAGCCCTGAGACTGGGTCCAAAAAACGGTTCCCATAACATGAAGTGTGCTCACATAAGCAAAATCAGGCTATGACATATAATTTTTTGGCTTTTTGCTGGCTTTTTTTTTTTTTTGTCTCCAATACTTAAGGCAGGTAGGGGCTTCTCACTAGAGAGATGCTCAGCCTGCAGTGTGAGTGGCTCACACACCCCCCACCACCCCTCGTGAATAAAGGCATGTCAAGCATCCCCATGGCTCTGCACATTTTCTTCCCTCTCCCTGAACCTAGAGTGGACCTGCAAGGCCTTGACCAGCTGTAACACACTTCCTCACTCAGATGTCTGGGCAACTAAGATAAGCAGCATGCCTATAGCCTTGAAAATGGGCCTGCGTGCTCAGAATCACACTTTGTTATACAATGTCTTGGCATTCAGCTGGCTTTGTGTGTATTTAGTATATAAGGGAGTTGGGACTTCCCACGGAGTGACACATGGCTTTCGGCTTGCGTGAATTGCTCCACCTTTGAATGTCAGGCATTCCTACATCTCCGTGAATTTTGTTCTGACTGCCCAAATCGCTAGTGAACCTTCCTGGCCTTGAAAGGCTGCAAGACAATTCCTCTCTGAGGAATCTCTTTTACATTCAATCTACCCCATATTTCGTGGATGATTCACTTTACCAGCAGCTTCTGCATCCCCTTCCTTCCTGTTTGCATCATGCCTATTCCACAACACCTGGCTCTGCTCAGCCTCAAGTAAAAACTCTACAAAACTTTTCCTTTCTTCTGTGTCGCTATCTGTCCCATGGTTCAGCATCTATTTTTTCGTGTCTCTTCTAAAGTTGTCAGTAGCATCTTTATTTCTCTACATTCCCCATTCTTCCCAGTTGGGTATTATAATCTCTGGGTTAACTCGCTCTTTTCCTGCTCCTCAGTTTCTAAATGTCAAGAACCTGTTTCCTGACCTCTAATTCCTTTAGTTTCTTTCTCTGTAAAACATGAACATAGTTGTATTTTCATTAGATTTGAACGGCTCTGAGTTTCTTTCAAATTTCTTTTCCTTTCTAACACAGAAGGGGCTATCAGGTCAACCCTCCCTTCTTTTCTTTCTTCCTACCTCTATCCTTTTGGCTTTTGTGTCTCCATAGCTATGAATAAACTCTTGATTATTTTCTAAGAACCAAGATATTAGCTGTGATTTTTCCACTCTTCCCAAATTCCTCCATCTCATAATCCCATGTAAAATCTTTTTACAAGTGTTACAAGAAATTCAGTCACATTCAGAATAAACTTTCCTAAGGATTAGAGCACATCAGGAGGGAGGAGGCAAATTGACAACCTGTAGTATTCTTTAATTTCCTAAATGTTTTCCGCTATCTCAATTAATTTCTCTTCTCCTTAACCCTTCATCCAGGGTTTCCTTGTTCAACCCTGATTTCAACAGGTCAGACTGATGTTGTTCTTGACCTTAAGCTATAAATGGGGGCACAAAGGTTTAACCATTAACCAAAGAGACTTACATTATTAACTAGATTTGGTGGGGAAAAATACACTCTTGTGAAAAACACTCAAACAATGGAGATGCAAAAATGAAAATTAGGTCTTCTTGAACCCCAGGCCCTCCCCTAGACTTTTTCCCTTTAGGTAAACATTGAACTGGGTATTTTTCTAGGAATATTTTGTGGATATATAAACATTGTGGACAAAAAGAGGGCCACATACTAAATCTGACATGCTCAGGGGAAGCCTGCAGGGCAGCCTTACAAACTCAGAGACCTAATGTAATTACATAGGATGGCCTGAAATTAAAACTTTGTGACTAAAAGTGGTTCAAGGTGGGTAATGATGCCCTAGGGTGGTATTTTTCCCTAACTACCCTAGGGAAATGAGGTCAATCTTCATTTTAACTAAGACTGCTTTTTTTCCCCCCATCTAAAATAATATTTGTTTGGAACATCAAAAGCAATTTCTTTTCCGGATACCTCAAAGCATAACCATTGCACAAGAGCAGAGAACACAAATCCTTTCATTGTTATTATCATGTTAATTTTTGACTGTTAACTATCTAAAATAATTATATGCCTATTCCTTTTACTTTTTATCTAACCCAGAGATTTCCCCACTTTGCTTTCTCCCACCTCTCTAATGTATCACCAGTGGATTTTATATAACCTGCTTACATCTTCCCCTTTGATTCTGATGTATAAAATAAACGGTAAAGCTGCTGTTTTTTGGAGCATTTTCTCAACACATTGAGATTTTCCTTCCTGGCAATTGTTGCCACTTTGGCTCATATTAACTCATAAAAATTTGTAGTTTTAGATGTTTCTTATGTTGACCACATAGATGTTTACAGGTCCTTTCTGTAAAACACAAATTGTAGCATGTTACCTTGACTGGTCAGCTCAGCAGCATAGGATTTTTATTGTTGTCATAAACTCCACAAATTCACTACAGTATATATCTCTTGTATTCCTCTTGTTGAGAAAAGGGGTCCTATGAAAAGTAACCTCTCATGGTGAACATAAATTCCTAGGTAGGCAGGTCATGGTGAATAGTCATGCCCCAGGCTAATAACTTCTTTAGTAAAAGGTTTATCTTTGCCTGAAGGGAAGCTCTGTTCATTGTCCTCCTGCATCTAAGTTAACATACTTTTAAAATGCCTCTTTTCAAAAGCATAACCACCCTCAAGAGAGCATATAATCTTGTTAATTGTCCTGTAAACCAATCTCTGCCTTGCTTTCTTCTAGGTTCATGTAATCTTCTTTCTGTTTCCTCTGTAAATCTGAATGCATAAAAAAGACTGCAAACTGACATTCTGGGAATCATTTTTCTCAGTCAGTTGAAGTCTTGCTTCTAGGCATACACTCTATTTGGCTCAAATAAATTTTTATAAAAATTCTCTACAGGTTTGGACATTCTCACATTGACACTCACTTTAGTTGAGCTGAGTAATCTGCAATAGCAACCATTTTGTAGGAGTTCATCAAATTACAGTATTAAATTTGTTTGGCACAAGGGAACAAGATAACATAAAAGTATATAATAGTACTGTTTTTTAACTCACCACTCTAAGGCAGTCTTTCTTAACCTTTTACCCTGGAAGAGCACTCAAAATGATCAAGTCTAGTGGAAATGTTATATATTGATAAATCTATTACATGTATATCTCACAGTATATTTGCATGATCAGTAAATTGTAGATTAAAAAATTTAATAATAATGCCCTGGCTGGTGTAGCTCAGTGGATTGAGCACCAGCTGCGAACCAAAGCATCGCAGGTTCGATTCCCAGTCAGGGCACATGCCTGGGTTGCAGCCCATGGCCCCCAGCAACCACATATTGATGTTTCCTCTCTCTCTTTCTCCCTCCCTTCCCTCTCTAAAAATAAATAAATACAATATTTTAAAAAATGTTTTAAAAAATTAATAATAAATGCCAGTGTTCCATTGAATCAAAATGACATTTTTAATTTTGTTATATTCATTATAACCAACTTATTAGCCTTTTCCTTTTGTATGGTTTCCCCACTCCACAAAGATGATAAATACTAATGTAAGTCCATATAGTAGGTGAAAGAATAAATTTCCTTCTCTTTAATAAAATTTCTACTTGATTTTTTAAAAAACCTTGTCCATACTAGCCTAAATGGGGTAATAGAAAAACAGTTTTTCCTTTGTATAAAACTAAAAGAAACTTTAGCCAAACTTTTCTGAAGTAAAAAAGTAGTTATCTTCACTTTCATGAAATTAATCATTTTTTCTCCCATTCCAAAAGGTTAAAACACTCATAAGGTATACATAATCAATTTTTGTTAAATGACTCAAATCAAATTTTATTGTGTCTTCTAAATACAAGATTTGGAGATTTAATTTAAATATAAGCTGCAAAATGAATTAATGCTGTTTGCAATGTGAAAAATCTATTGATAATATGTAATAATAAAACTATATATCCATAATCCAAAGGACTATGAGTAATAATATAGCATATAACACAAATTTTATACAAATGTTGAAAATAGATTTTTCTTATTCTTTTTTTACTCAAGGACGATAACATGTGTCATCATTTATATCAGCATAAGACAAACATAAATAAAGCTTCAAATTGATGCATCTCACATTAATATCATTCCTTAAGGTCTTGAGAACATAGAAAAGATAAAAAAGAATTAGACAAAATATCACTGTCATCTATGACTACTTCTTTATTACAAAGTAAATTAACCTTTTACACTAGAATCAACAAAAGGAAATTAACTTAATCTTTCAATTCTAGAACAAACTTTATAATGATGTTACAGAACAGACCAGGTGGAGGAATAGTGAATGGTATACTATTACCAAATGGAGCCACCTTTATGCTCTACACCGGTACTAGGTTCACCTTGCCCGCCACCAGGGAATGATGTCTCTCAATGCCAAATATTAGTGAAAAGGAAAGGGATTATTTATTTTAAGAGTTATACAACCTTAATAGTAATAACTTAATGTCTTCATCGAGATCTCGAAATCCTTTAGAATACCCACAAATGCACAGTCCTTCCTTCCCCCTTTTCCCAATCCAGGGTACTGTATCTCAGAAAAAGAAATAAAAGTCCATGGTTCTTCTCTGCCCAAGTCATGTGGTCCCAGAAACATGCAATGGCCCCAAAAAGACATGCCAAAGCCTTGTGGTCCCAAACAGATGCCACATGGCTCCTGCACCTGGGTTTAAATCCCAGCACCAATCTTCCTCTGCCACACCATTTCTGACTCCTCCCACAACTGGCCACAGCTGCCAGCATTTCCATATTTTTCCAGCTTTATTGGGCTGCCATAGTAAGTCTGGGCAGGCGTGGCCCCATGGCATGAAGCCAATCATCTCCAAGCTCTTATGCAGACTCCATAACCAGGGGGAATTGGCTTCCAGTTACATCATGGATTGAAGTCACTCCCATCCCCCTGGCTCGAAGGTATGTTAAACAGTTGTTCTAGAGGTTATCTGCAAAACTGTTGCTATTCTCAGTGGCCCTGCTTCATGCATCCTGTCCACCAGCTCAGCCTTGTGGGGGTGAGGACATCCCATATATATTTTTTTTCTAATATTTCCTGGACACTGAGTTCTGGACCCCATTACAAATCCCTATTTGCCCTCCCATCCCTTGGCTGCATGCTGTTACAATGAGGGATTCTTAAGTTTACATAGAGTGGGGGACAAAAGGAGAGAAAATCTTTTAGGACAGTGTTTCTCAAATTTGGCTACTTTCACAGACATATTCTTGGGGATTTGCAAGGTTTTATGATAATGTTTTTAATTTATGTTTTACTTTTGTTTTTAATCCAAACAAAATAATACACACTTGTTCAGGAGTACCTAGATGGTCATTTACATAACACTGTTGCTATATGATCATAGTATCTACGTTGTACATATGATGCCTGTAGCACCAAGTGAAGAATCACTGTGCCCAATACTTCAGGGGGCATTTTTCAAATTGGGTCCTCAGACCCTTCACAGAACTTTTGAACATTTCCTATGAACTCTGTGAGTTGTCAAGGTGAAGAACACTGATTCAGAGCAGTGATTCTCAAGATGGAATGAGGGGTTACTGGGGAAACACATGTAGTTTGAAAAAACATATTGAACATGCCTATTGATTTCATAATATAAACCCTACGGAGTCAAACTCAAAATAATTTTTAGGAAGTAGCATAAAATTAACTACAGATTCACCCTAGTGGGCATAAGATAAACTTGGTTGAGAACCATTGACTTATAGGTATAGGCATCCTGGCACATGAAGAATAATCAGTAGGAACCACATGCAAAGGAGAAAGAACTTTTCTGGGGTCAGTGACAGAATCCTAAGCTATAACTTGTCATAGTCCTTTGGAACCAAAGGGGCATTTCATAAGAAACCCAAGGTGTCCTTCAACCATCTCAGGCCTGTGGCTTGTGGCAAGTAGGTCAACTTTTAATACTGAATCAAAAAAAGAAAAGCCTGTTTTTGCCAAGAATCTTCCCCTGCCATTTTTTGTTTAGATATTTCAGAATTTTAAGTAGCAAGTTGCTGCAGCTGGGTAAACGTAGCCCTAGATACCTCCACCAGGAAGAGGTGCTATCATTTGCACTGCCATCCAGTTCTCAAGGGAGAATTCAGCCTCTGATCTGTAACGGCTGTAGAGCTCCGATTTGCTTTAGCTGCAACAGTTCCCCATGTTGATGCATATTTGTTAGATCAGTGAATCCACCTATATACACTCTTTACCAATGAAGACTCAGGGGACTGTTCTGGCTCTTGTGAGCTATTGCAAATAATCCTGAATCTTGTCTGTGTCAGTGGTCGCCATGATATCGACATATTCCAAAATCCCTTGTTTGAAGGGGAATTTGGCTGTGAAAATACATTTTTCTGAGAAGTGACATGAGAAGACTCAGGTATAGGCTTAGAAATATCAAATTATACACATGAGTTGATTACTTGATCTTATTTATGTATCTGCATTTCATAAAGTATAATATTTGAAAGTAAATTAAAAAATGAAATTTTACTTATTTAATGTGCACCCTGCTTTTTCTTTGTTTGTTTGTTTTGGGTTTTTTTTACTGTGCAAATAATTTATGATTGAAAGTGATAAGAGGACACACATTATATTTTCAACTAAAATGGGGCAATTTCCACCAATGATTTTAAATGCTCGATCAACAAGAAAATAGTAAGAAAATGTTCATTGCTTTTTGTAATGGCAATGTTTGTTTCTTTTCTCAAAAATCCAGAACTTGTCTAGACATCATTTTTGTCTTTAGTATATGATCAGATGTATGAAACAAAGTTCTTTGTCACTCAAATTTATATTCTTAGGTTGAGAAGAATATTCAAAGTTTCCTTCATCCAGTCATACATAAAAACTGTTCAGTAGTGTTCTGTTACACTTTCAAGAGTTTCTAACAGTACTAATCTCTCTCCTGACTCTCAGGCCCAAGCAGCACAGGAAACAGTTTACAATTCCTTTTGCAACATGATATATCCACTAATCATGTCACGTGAAGTCAAAATATTTTCTCTAGGACCTTGCAGAGACGTACACAAATGGTTTGGATGATGAAACAGTCTGCCAAGTTCCACAGATCATTGTTGGGCAGCCATACTTCATTTTCACAGGATTGCAGCAAAATCTGGCTGACTAATTTCTTGACAGTACTCCTGAAATTATCCTTTCAGTTTAAACTCCCTTTTGAGATGTCTTCAGGAGCATCATCCAAACTTTCATCATTCCATCTCCAAGAATGTTTGATGCTAGCCCCTTTCTGGTGTGAAAAATAGTAGTACATTTTGATCACATTCAGAATTGTCTTTTTCCTTAAAAGATACAAAAGCTTCTAATGGAGTACCATCAGTACAGATACCAAGACAGCTCTTCAAAGACATATACTGTGTTTCCAACAGTGAAGAGAAAAAAGTATTTTGGTTTTTGCTTTTGATTTTAGGGGACAGTTTTGTGTAACAGAAATGAATCATAAATTTCACTATCATTTTCAAATTTTACAAATGCTAAAATATGACATTTACTTAAAAAATCTGTTGACAACCTATTTAGAGAAGCTATTAGTTTTCAACTTATTAAATACTTCCATAAAATACTTACATAATACTTACATAAAAACTTCCCAACATCATGTGGCATGTTATCAATAAATTGACTTATTTTATAATTTTTTATCAGAATGTTTTCAATTTCTTCATTGCAAGCCTTATCAGAAGTATGTCTAAAGTCTAAATTTAAAAGTCTAAAATTCTCCTTTTTTTCTTTATATCTCTTCAAAAATCATAACTTGAATTTTCAGACTGCTTATAAATAAAAAAATATTAATAATATATAGACTTGAAAGACATAAAAATAACTAAATGGAAAAACTTCAAAAAATCAAAATTTATCTCATTACAAAAAAATTATAAACTGTACAATCCATGTATTGCAATGTGCTCAACAACAGAGGAAAGGCAAGTACAGTTGAGTGTATTGTAAGTCCTTTTTTACAATGAAATTTAAAAAAAAATCCATTACACTAATGCAGCTTTTTTATTCCCATAAGTCAATTGGTGATTGGTAGCAGGAAATTGAGGAAGATAACTTGTGAAGAAGAGGTCATTGTCATCAACCTGTCATTCCCTTCTTACTATGCAGAAAATGCTAATTGCAAACAGTCTTTTATGCTAACAATGCAGAATGGAATCAATGAAATAAGCACAGGTCTACTGTTAGCTTCTATATAGGGTCAATAATAAATCTGATAACACAACTCCACGGTCACTGTCCATCATTGTGACCACTGCACAGTTTTCAAAGCTCAAAAATTATGCTTTTCCAAAAAAAATACTATCTGTTGTAGAACCCTTCCAACATCTCATAGTACTCTAGAGTTCTACAGAACCTAGTTGAGAAACCTACTGTAGGAAACCAGAGGTCTACAAAGTTTTTACACTTTCCCAGTTATATTTTGCTATGTAATAGATCACTTCAAAATGTAGGGCTCAAAACTACAATTTATTATTATTTCTCACATTTCCTGAATAATTAGGTCAGCTGGACAATTCTTTTTTGAGATTTCTCATGTTATTGCAGTCAACTGGTAGCTGGGGCTGGAGTCATCTGAAGTTTTCTTCATTCACATATCCAGCATGTTGCCTGAGATGGCTAGAGCATGTGAAAGTTGACTGGCTGTCTTTCTCCATGTGACTTCATGGTGAGCTTTGGCTTCTTCACTAAGCAAGTCCTTAAGGCCAGCAAACATTCAACTGAAAGGGAATTTGGCTCCAACTATCAATAAGAGGAATAACTGATTTTGTAACCATCTTTAATCCATGATATACTTTTGTTTAAACTCAGGTCACAGATGTGTAGAATTTATTTATGTTTTGGAATGAGAAAGAGACTTAGCTTGGAGTAGTTAAATAACTTGCTACTAATCTCCTTCAGTAAATTAATGACAGAGAAGTGAAAAGAATTATAGGTCTGTCCAAAAATGTCCAGCCATTGTTAATATAATGAGAATAGTTTATGTGACACCAGTGTAACCTGGCAGCCAAGAAGAATGGACTGGGATGCACATGCACAAACAATGATGACTTCACTGTACTAGTCAGTGAGGACAGTAAATGCTGTTGAGCAAGCATGTGTACTGTTGTGGCCATTGCATCCAAAATGACTGAGTGAGCAGAGTAGCAAATCTGTATCAAATTTTGCATTAAGCTTGAACATTCCTCCACAGAAACTATTTAGATGATTCAGAAGGCCACAGCTATGGACAAGTGGTGACTGGCAATTTCATCATGACAATGCTCCTCATGCATCACTTCTCATGCAGAGGTTTTGAGAAAACATCAAATCACCCAGGTGACTGAACCCCCATATAGCCCAGATTTGGTGCCCTGCAACTTCTGGCTTTTCACATTAACTAAAATCACCTTTAAAAGGGTAGAGATTTTAGACCATCTATAAGATTCAGAAAAATATGACAGGGCAGCTGATGGTGACTGGAAAAACTATGTGAGATCCCAAGGTGCCCACTTTGAAGGGGACTGAGGTATCATTGTCCTATGTACAATGTTTGTTGTATCTTATATCTTTTTCAATAAGTGTCTCTAGTTTTTCTAGTAAATGGCTAGCTATTTCCTGGACAGACTTCATATATAAATCTTTTAATTCTTTAAGCAGCAGATCCTCTATTTGCCAAGTATTTTTAAAGTGAATGATACATCCTGAATAAAAATCTATTAGATGATATTTTAAAGATTCTTGTTTATGTGCATTAGGAGCTGTTTGCAAATAAAATCTTTTCTCAAACTAATGCTTTCTTTTTTCCATCTCCAAATCTCCTAATATTTCAGTCTCTAATGTTATAGATACATGTTACAAAAAAGCTACTGCACATATAAGTTTTCTCAGTAGTTATTTTATTCTAGTAATTCTATAGCATGGAATTACTGTTTGACCTTATCTTCTGAAAATTGAACTATAAGTCAAGTAGGTATCACAAAGGTTTGTCTGTTTAACATATTTTACTCATGAAAATCCACTTAAATCTCAATAAGCAAAAGTTGAAATGTTAGCACTTTTGGCTCCCTACATTTACTTTAAGCTGTGGTTTGGAGGAAAAAGAGAACAAAAAGGTATTTTTTAGAAGCTCGTGTATGTGACATTTCAGGGAATGAAGCTGCATTCTTTGGACCTCCCTCTACTTTTTAACTCATTTTTCCTTCTACCCAAATCAGTTCTTTTTAAAATTTTTGTTCTTGATATATTCTGTCACTTTTTGGAACAAAATTAGGAACAGAATGGGAAAAAAAGGGGGTCTGGACCAGAGTTTTTCATCAGAGGAGTGAAGAGTGGGTGTTGGTAATGAAGGATTTTTAGAAATACCTGTGGGATTTTTTAATCACCCATGACCAACATTCTCACCTACCCCAATGTGGAAATGGTTTTACATAAAAATGGGATGAGGCTGGGGAAAAGATATTGTGGCTTAATAACATTTCCTTACGATTCTTATGCATGCCTGGCCTTCCATTTGAGATCTACTGATCTTGGAAATAATGTTTGCTTAATATTTAGGCTATTAATACTACAATCAATCAGATGCAATTTTCAGGTATATATGGTATATGAGAAATTGTGTAATCATATGGTAGAAAACCCTCACTGTGATTAGCAAAGTCAAGGTTTACCTTGTATTTTGGGATTCTTTAGGAGAAAAATCTAAAAAATAATCTTTCTGGCCCTTGTATTTCATATAGACAATACTTAGAAAAATTTAAGCAACCAGATGACCGCCATAGCCAGTATCCACCATTAATGTGGAAGTACTTCAGTGAATTGTTGAGCAGTGCTACAGATAAATTAATTGTCTCTGAATGTCTTATTTAGTTGCACAGATACATAACATGAAAATAAATGTTACCACAACAAAATGTTAAAAATATAATAACAAATTTATTTTAAATGTGGCAGATTGCTAAGGAAATAAAAGCACAATATTCTGTTTAAAATTTTGAGCAGTGAAACTGGGTACAATTCATAGAAACTGCAACAACACCTAATATTTTAAATATTTATTTATTCAGAAATTGCTCTAAATTCTTTACATGTATTTATTTAATTTTCTCATTAAAAACACTACTATTACCTCTACTACTATCTCCATTTTACATATGAGAAAATCAAGTCATAGTCATTAAGTAACTGAGGCAAGATCACTTGGTACCAAACATCCCTACCTTCTCTCAATCAAACCACTGAAAATGTTGATTCCTCATTCTTGCCTATTAGGCTCATAGCCCATGGGCTCTGAAGTAACTGGAAGGTCACTGTAGCCTCAGGCCTAATAGGGCTATGAGAACATCCAAAGAACAGGACAGTTATCCACTACGTTAAAGACAGCATGCTAACTGAAGTGGATGAGCTAGAAGTAGTATATTGAAGGCTCAGGAAGTTTTCTAGTCTATTTATATGCTGTCATTGAGGCCATATATCTCTCCTGTTTTACCTCAGTTGGTGATTAATCACTCTTGGCCATTCATTTTCCTTTTTAAAATTATCAGTTTCCCCAACAACAGCCTTCAAATTACATAATCCTATAGAAATATTTTTATATATACAGTTTCTGCCAGATATAATTCTTTTTTATGAAGAAAACAATTCAATAATATTTTTCTATATGAGAACAAATTCAAATAAGGTAATGTATAAAAAAATTATGATGTAAAAATGATGTAGTTCCAATCTCTGAGTTTAGGACAGCTAGAAAAAGAAATGTATGGGAAACTAACCCATAAACCAATCACTACAAAAAAGAATAAAAAAAAAAAAAACAATGTAGAGGATTCTCAATTTCCTGCTAGTCTAACATTGCTGTCAATCTGCAAAGGCGGTGGTAATTTTATGATATATAGTTGACAGGCTGATGCTGGTACTATTAGGCCCACATTAACTCTATTTCTTAATGCTTAAATCCAACCACCCAAATAGTACATTTGGTGAACCTAGGGAATCCCTGTAGGGTTGAAAGAATGACCAAGATCTCAAATAAGCCAGTGTTAAGTATGTGCTGCTCTCCCATGGACTGGCCCCAGCTGTGTCTTTCTCAGCTATTCTAGCCCCTGAAAGGACTCCCTCTGGCAGCCTGAGAGATAGAGGAGAGAACACTGCAAAAACTAAGAAGAGTGCCTTAAGGATGAGAGGGTCAAACTGATGATTGAGTTTCTGAACCTTTAGGGGAAGAAATATAGACGGAAGTGGACAGGATGGCAATAAGGTCAGAGTGGGTCATAGGTAGTTGGAAAAAGGAGTTATAAAGCATAAATTGTTAATGGGAAGCAACTTATAAGTATATTTCTTCTAACATGTTTGGGGCTTCTCTGAAGACTAGTTTAATGACACCCACAGAAAAGATACTGGTTTTGGTGCATATACCATAGCAGATGGAGTTGAGACATTTTTAGCTTTCATTTGTTTACTGAGTATATATTCTATGCCAGGCTGTGTGATATGTTATGCTGGTGAGAGAGAAAGAGAGAGAGAGAGAGAGAGAGGGAGAGAGAGAGAGAGAGATGCTGAAGATTGGATTTTTACTTTCCAGGAATTCTACTTAGCTATTTTTCTGTCTTGTAGAAAACTTACAGCAAAGAATATCTATTTATTTAGAGTGGATTGCATGGGTGAAGGCTAAAGTCAATATTGGTATTGTTTCAATTTAGAGCCTCTGCTACCAGCTAGTATGTCATGAGATCTTTGCTTATAGCTCGATTCTGCAAGGATCCACATGCCTTACAGTGCTAGCATGAGTAACCCATCTTGTTTGTGTCTGCTCACATATCTCTCTCCTGACAACTGTAAGGCAACCTCATTTTACATATAATGCTTTATATACATATTTTCTGCTGCTTCTGAGTAGAGACAGACTGTTCTGTGATAGCACAAACACAAAATCTTTCCATTGATTCCCGGATGCTGTAAGAATCTTAAAAAAGGAGAGAAAACGGGAATGGCAGCTGACTGGTTCCATCAAAAGAAAGAGAGAAATTACCTTGAAACTAGTCAAGTAAAGGCTGCAACAGATTGCTGAATATTTTTGTGATTAAAAAAAAACAAAAACTTCCCTTTGTATTATTGGAGAGATGTACCCAAACACACTGACTGTGTCATCACTATTTAGATGTGACCTTGGGTGCTTGCTTTGGCAGCACATATGCTATATGTGACCTGGAGCCTCGAGGGATCAGCTCTGCAGTGTAAATTTGCAATTTCAAAACCTGCAGCATATTCAGACCCGCTTTATTTGACTCAGCTTGGCAAAACAGACCATTACTGGGCAATATCACTGGGTGACAGAGTTCAGAACTCCTTTACTTATTTAGGTAATAACACACTGTTAATTGTTCTACAGTTTGTTACTTACATTGCATGCTCTCAACAGTAGTTTTTTTAGCTACTTAGTTATTAAGATCACTGTTCTACTTAAACAGTATCATGAACTATAACACCAACATGAACCAAATGCCCAAAGCTTTAAGCAAAATAGTCTTATAAATAGCAAGACAAATTTAGGTAAAAACACAGAGCTATTGATATTCTCTATAATTCTTTGTGTTATAGGCTGCAAGTATCTATTTTTGCAGCTCCTTCATGTGTGTTGTGTGGTCTGTAAGTCAACATAATATTTATGATAGGAAGATGATATTTAAATGCCTCATATCTGTATGTTTCTGAAACGTGGTTCTCAAATTAGGCAAAAGTATTGGTCTCAAGCTTAGACTTCTACAGAGAAAATACAAAAAGTCCAGAATGTTTTAGAAGATACCAATGTCTTCTTTTCCTTATCAAATGTGCCTAAACATTTATCTATACTCACTGTCACTTTTCTCACTCATTTTACCCTAGTCTGGCTTCTGCACCGACACTTGATGAGACTGTTCTCTCAAAGGTTACAAAACCCACCTAATTGTACTATTACCTGCCAGGTACAAAACTGAATGAAAACCCACCATGTACTATTCAACCTCTCTATAATCTGAGCTGGTTGTCAATGTGATTGCTGTGCACCCACTCTTTCTCTCTATTCCATTCTTCTGATGGCCCCCCTTCTCTAACTGAAGCAACAACACATTCATTTTTTATTATTCCTCATCTTTGCATGTCATGAGTTTAACACAATGATTTAATTACAGAACAGTTATTGGAAAAGTGAGCAGCACAGGGTGCTCAGATAGTAGGGATTCTCCCCAGTTCACATGGAAGTTTCTTATGACTCAGAGCTGCATTCATTTCATGAACTGTTTCTCTCTTTTCTTTAACCAGCAGGATGTAAGGTTACAGGGATTATCATGACTCATTATCTCTTCTCAAACAGCATGTGCAAATCTCTCTTCTCTGTGTGAGCAGCAGGCTTCTAGCTTCACCTCCTTTGTTGTTCTGGGTGCCACTTCAGAGCCATGGAGGAAAATAGCATGGGTACCCACATAATATTTTTTCTCTTTCTATTTACTTTATTCTTTAAATTACAGTTTACATTAAGCCCTGGGTAGTGTGGCTCAGTGCATTGAGAACTGGCCTGGGAACCAAAGGGTTGCTGGTTTGATTCCCAGTCGGAGCACATGCGTGGATTGCAGGCCAGGTCTCCAGTGGGGGGCATGCAAGAGAAACCACACGATGATGTTTCTCTCCCTCTCTCTCTCCCTTCCCCTCTGTCTAAAATAAATAAATGAATGAATGAATAAATAAATAAACAAATATTAAAAAATAAATTACAGTTTACATTCAATATTATTTTGAATTAGTTTTATGTGTGTAACATAGTGGTTAGATAATCACATACTTCACTGTGTTCCCCCATTTCCAGAACCCACCTGGCACCATGCATAGTTATTACAATATTATTGACTATATTCCCTATGCTGTACTTTACATCCTTGTAACTGTTTTATAACTACCAATTTGCACTTATTAATCCCTTCACCCTTTTTTACTCAGTCTCCCAACCACTGTCCCCTCTGGCAAACATTAGTCTTTTCTCTGGATCCATGATTCTGTTTCACTTTTGTTTGTTCATTTATTTTGTTCTTTAGATTCCACATATAAGTGAAATCATATGGTATCTGTCTTTCTCTGACTGACCTACATAATATTGTCATTGTTCTCAGTGTGGGTTCTGGGTTTTCCTCTTGAGATGCACCGTCTTCTAGGGACAGATATGCACTGATGGCCTGAACTCTTGCAATCATTCACTCTGGTCTTCTTTTCATACCTATTTTACTTGCACTACACAGATCTCACACATTGTAGTTTGGATTATAAATATCTTCCATTTCTTGTAAGATGAGACATATTTCTGTTACTTGTTCTCTTTCTTTTTGAGAGCTTTTCAGGAGAAAAATGGGACAGGATTCTTTTTTCCCCATCATTTAACAATCAAAAATCAACTTACACATTTAGATCTAATACATGCTAAGAAATACTGTCTGAGACAGAAGAGTGGTTTCACCCCCTTTTATTAAGATTAAATTTCCAGTCCAATTCAACTGTATGCATTTTTTCAATTAAAAATGCAAAAAAAACCCAATATCATTGCAATAGATAAATGTCAATGATTTGGACAACACAAATGCTAGCATTGAGCACTTTTGAGCATATAATGATTTTAACATTTAACTGGATTTTAGGCTGTGGGTACTTTAAGGAATTAGAGGACCACTTGTTTTTTTTTAAGTAGCTATTTAAATAAATTCAATTGTAACTAAAGAAGTCAACTGATGCTCAAAGGTTTATATATTACTATATACTAGGTGTTTTGCTTAAGTGTCAGCAAAGCAGATGCATAATTTCCTGCAACAGTAAAATAAATTAACTTTTTGTTAGACCAATGTAGGCATATACAATGTAAAGATCTTATACAGTCATTTATTATGTAAAGATCAATAGTTTAAGGTTATTCTGAAGCCAATAGAAATTCACTCTCATATTCCAATCTCACAGGAAAATTTCCTTTTTCCTGGCTTCAGTGTGGTAACTATTTCATCTATCTCTGATTGACAAATGCAGAAAAATGTTAAATTTAACACAAATACTATATATGTTTTTTATTTTCTTTTTTAACTTTTTTATTGTTGTTCAAGTACAGATTTCTGCCTCCCCCCCACACCTTCCCACCACCCCACCCCTCTCCCCCTCCCTCCCCTGTTTCCACTGCCCCTTGTTGTTATCCATGTGTACTTTATAACAGTTCCTGCAAATCCTTCACCCTTTTCCCCTACAATCCCCTCCCTTCTTCCCTCTGGTCACTGTCAGCCTATTCTCTATTTCAGTGTCTTTGGCTTTACTTTGCTTGCTTGTTCATTCTGTTGATTAGATTCCTGTTAAAAGTGTGATCATATGGTATTTTTCTTTTACCACCTGGCTTACTTCACTTAGTATAATGCTCTCCTGTTCCATCCATGCTGTCTCAAAGGATAGGAGCTCCTTTTTTCTTTCTGTTGCATAGAATTCCATTGTGTAAATGTACCATAGTTTTTTGATCATTCATTTACTGATGGGCACCTACGTTGCTTCCAACACTTGGCTATTATAAATTGTGCTGCTATGAACATTGGGGTGCATAGGTTCTTTTGGATTGGTGTTTCAGTGTTCTTAGGATATAGTCCCAGCAGTGGAATTGCTGAGTCAAAAGTCAGTTCTATTTTTAGTTGTCTGAGGAAATTCCATACTGTTTTCCATAGTGGTTGCACTAGTGTGCAATCCCACCAACAGTACACTAAGGTTCCCTTTTCTCCACAACCTCTCCAACACTTGTTTGTTGATTTGTTTATGATGGCCATTCTCAATGATGTAGGTGGTATCTCATGGCAGTTTTAATTTGCATATCTCTGATAGCTAGCAATATTGAGCATCTTTTCACGTATCTCTGGATCCTCTGTATGTCCTCCTTGGAGAAGGGTCTGTTCAAGTCCTTTGAGCATTTTTTAATTGGGTTGCTTGTCTTCTTAGAGTGGAGTCATATAAATTCTTTATATATTTGGGAGATCAAACCCTTGTCAGAGGTGTCATTGGCAAATATATTTTCCCATATGGTTGATTCTCTTTTCATTTTAATGCTGTTTTCTTTAGCCATGCAGAAGCTATTTATTTTGATGAGATCACACTTGTTTATTCTTTCCTTTATGTCTCTTGCTGTAAGGGACATATCAGTGAAAATGTAGCTGCGTGGAATATCTGAGATTTTCTTGCCTATGTTCTCCTCTAGAACTTTAATGGTGTCATGGCTTATATTTAAATCTTTTATCCACCTTAAATTTATTTTTGTCTATGGTGTAAGTTGGTGCTCAAGTTTCATTTTTTTTGCATAAAGCTATCCAGCTCTCCCAACACCATTTGTTGAAGAGGGTATTTTTGCTCCATTTTATGTTGCTGCCCACTTTGTCAAATATTTATTGACTGTAGAGACTTGGATTTATTTCTGGGCTCTTTGTTCTCTTCCATTGGTCTATGTGCCTGTTTTTATGCCAGTACCAGGCTGTTTTGATTATAGTGGCCTTGTAATACAGTTTAGTATCAGGTATTGTGATCCCTCCTACTTTGCTCTTTCTCAAAATTGCAGCAGCTATTTGGGGTTGTTTATAGTTCCATATAAATTTTTGAAGTGTTTGTTCTATGTCTGTGAAGTATACCATTGGTACTTTAATAGGTATTGCATTGGATCTGTAAATTGCTTTGGGTAGTATGGACATTTTTATGATGTTAATTTTTTCGATCCATAAACACAGTTTATGTTTCCATTTGTTTGTGTCTTCCTTGATTTCTTTCTTCAGTGTTCTGTAGTTTTCAGAACACAGGTCTTTTATCTCCTTGGTTGGGTTTATTCCTAGGTATTTTATTTTTCTTTTTGCTATATCAAATGGGATTTTTTTCTTGATTTCTGCTTCTCCTGTTTCATTGTTGGTATACAAAAATGCCTTTGATCTCTGGATATTGATTTTGTATCCTGCTGTTTTGCCAACTTCACTTATTAGGTCAAGCAGTTTTTTGGCGGGGTCTATAGGATTTTCTATGTACACTATCATGTCATCTGCAAACAGTGACAGTTTTGTTTCCTCCTTTCTGATTTGGATGCCTTTTATTTCCTTTTCTTGTCTGATCGCTGTGGCTGAAACTTCCAATACTATGTTGAATAGAAGTGGTGAAAGTGAACAACCTTGTCTTGTTCCTCGTCTTCATGGAAAAAATTTTAGTGTTTGTCCATTGAGTATAATGTTGGCTGTAGGTCTCTCATATATGGCCTTTATTATGTTGAGGAATGCTCCCTCTTTGCTGAGCATTTTTATCATAAATGGGTGCTGTGCCTTATCAAATGCTTTTTCTTCATTTATTGATATGATCATGTGATTTTTGTCTTTATTTTTCCTTATGTGGTGAATTACATTTATTGATTTGTGAATATTGTGCCATCCTTGCATCCCTGGGATGAATTCCACTTGGTCATGGTGTGTGATATTTTTAATGTATTGCTGGATGAGGTTTGCCAATATTTTGTTGAGAATTTTAGTGTCTATGTTCATCAGCGATATTGGCCTGAAGTATTTTTTCTTTGCTGTGTCTTTATCTGGTTTTGGGATTAGTGTGATGCTTGTTTCATAAAAGAATTTGGGAGTCTTCCATCTTCTTGGATTTTTTGGAATAGTCTGTGAAGGATAGGGGTAAGCTCTTTCTTAAGTGCTTTGTAGAATTCTTCTGTAAAATGATCCCATCCAGGACTTTTGTGTGTCAGGAGGTTTTTGATTACTGCTTCAATTTCTTCTGCTGTTATTGGTCTGTTTAGGCATTTTGCTTTTTCTTCATTAAATTTTGGAAGAGTATGCTTTTCTAGAAATTTGTCCATTTCACATAGGTTTTCAAATTTCTTGGCATACAGTTCTTCGTAGTAATTTCTTACTATCCCTTGTATTTCTGTGGTATCATTTGTAATCTCTCCTCTTTCATTTCTGATTGTGTTTATTTGGGTCCTCTATCTTTTTTTCTTGATGAGCCCATTTATAGGCTTGTTGATTTTGTTTATCTTTTCAAAGAACCAGCTCCTGGATTCATTGATCCTTAGAATTGTGCTTTTAGTCTCTATGTCCTTTAATTGTACTCTGATCTTGGTTATTTCCTTCCTTCTCCTTGCTCTGGTCTGTCTCTGTTGTTGTTCCTTCAGTTCTTGTATGCATAGGGTTAGGTTGTTTGTTTGAAATGTTTCTTGTTTAGGTAGGCCTGTATCACTATGAACTTCCCTTTCAAGACTGACTTAGCTGTGTCCCATAAGTTTTAAGTTGTTGTGAGTTCATTTTCATTTGCTTCCAGGATTTTTTTATTTCTTCTCTAATTTCATTCTTGACCCATTCACTTTTTAATAGCATGCTATTCAATCTCCCTGATTTTGAGTGTTTTGAGTTTTTTTTTCCTTGGGTTGGTAGTTAGTTTCAGCCCTTTGTGGTCAGAGAAAATGCTTGATATGATTTCAATTTTCTTGAATTTGTTGAGGCTTGTTTTGTGTACTCTCATTTGGTCTATCTTTGAAAACACTCCATGTACATTTGAAAAGAATGTCTATTTAGCTTCTTTGGGATGAAGTATTCTATATATATCAGTTAAGTCCATTTCATCAAGGGCATTGTTCAATGCCTCAATATCTTTGTTGATATTTTGTTTGGAAGATCAGTCCATTTTTTATTGTGGGGTGTTGAAATCCCCTACTATAATTGTGTTGCTGTCAATATCTTTCTTGAAGTCCTCTAAGATTTTCTTTATGTATTTGGGTGCTCCTGTGTTGGGTGCATATATATTTACAATGTTGATGTCTTCTTGGTGGATTCTTCCCTTGAGTATTATGTAGTGACCTTCTGGATCTCCTTTATGGCCATTTTTTGGAAGTCTTTTTTGTCTGATATGAGTATTGATACCCCAGTTTTGTTTTTTTGTGTGCCTGTCCATTTGCTTGGAAAATTTGTTTCCAGCTCTTCACTTTCAGTCTCTGTAGGTCTTTTGTCCTGAGTTGGATCTCTTGTTGGCATCATATGTGTGGGTCATGCTTTCTTATCCATTCAGCTATTCTATGTCTTTCGATTGGAGCATTTAATCCATTTACATTTAAGTTTATTATTTATAGGTACTTATTCATTGCCATTTTCATACCTGTGTTTCTCTCTCTCTTTCTTTTCCTTTCTTTCATTAAATTAGTCCCTTTAGCATGTATTGCAGAGCTGGTTTGGTGGAAGTGTATTCTTTTAGATTTCTTTTGACTGGGAAGCTCCTTATTTGGCCTTCTATCTTGTTTGAGAGCCTTGCTGAGTGAAGTAGTCTTGGTTGCAGGCCTCTGGTTCTCTTTACTTGGATATTTCTTACCATTCTTTTGTGGCTTAGAGAGTTTTCATTGAGAAGTCTGCTGCTAACCTTATTGGGGCTCCTTTGTATGTTACTTCCTGCCTTTAGGATTCTCTCTTTGTCTTGGAATTTTCCCATTTTAATTATGACGTGTGTTGAAGTGGGCCTCTTTGTGTTCCTCTTGATTGGAACTCTCTGTGTTTCCTGGATTTGTGTGACTTTTTCTCTCATGAAATTAGGGATGTTTTTCATCATTACTTTTTCAAACAGGTTTTCTATCCCTTGCTCTTCTCCTTCTGGTATCCCTATTATACGGATATTATTACATTTCATATTGTCCTGCATTTCTCTTTTTCTTTCTGAGCCTCTTTTCCTTTTCTTGCTCTTTCTGGGTGTTTTTTTCTACTTTGTCCTCCAGCTTACTGATCCAATCTTCTGCTACATCGATCCTGCTTTTGATTCCTTCTACTGTGTTCTTCAGTTCAGAAACTGTATTCTTCATTTCCTTTTGGCTCTTGTTGATAGTTTTTATTTCCTTTTTCATGTTGATATAGTTTGCAGTGAGTTCATTGTAGTTTCCCTGTAGTTTCTGGTAATTCACTGTAAGCTCATTCAGCTTCTTGATAACCATTGCTTTGAACTCTATATCTGATAGCTGAGTTGCCTCTATTTTTGCATAGCATTCTTTCTGAGGCTTCCTCCTTTCCCTTCATTTGGGGATTGTTTCTTTGTCTTCCCATTGTTTGTGAGACTCTTCTTATTAGCCTCTGCTTCTTAAATTGATCTGTTCTGACTTTCTGGGTTTATGGTGTGAACTTCTATGGTAGAAAACCTGTGAGATTCAGTGGTATAGCATCCTTGATCTCCTCAGATCACTGGTCTTGGGCTGTCATTTATGTTGGCTCTCTGTATGTCTTTGGGTTTTGATTGTTGTTTGTTTTTTTGGGGTTGGTCTTTCCCTCAAGGTGATTAATTGAGGGTCACTCTGACCACTGTGTCTTGTATTCTATTGTGCACGTGTATACAGGTTGTGTTGAAGCTGATTCTTCTATGTGTACAAGGTTGTGAGGCTTCTCTCTCACTCTTGTTCAGTTGTTTGTCCTGGGTAATTTCTCCACCATTTAGTTGCATTTCCAGATCAGTCCTGGATTGAGGTTAGTGTGGCTTCTACTCCCTCCTCCACCTTCTTCCATTGTTATCTATTGGTGGTTCCTTTTTGGTGGGTTCCCTCTTCAAGATGGTATTCTGGTGTTCACAGCTCCCACCTACTCTTTTTTTTTTTTGATGAGTTGCAGGGGGAAGGCCAAATGGTTTAAGACAGTGGAAGTGTATTCTATGGTATTTAAAGTACCAACCCATAGAGAAGAGATAGGGAATCATTTGGCTATGTATACTTTTAATCGTAATATTCCACCCAACTAGCCACTTGTTAGAAAGGGTAGAAAGAAGATAAGACTCTTGTTGGGGAGGGAAGGATTGTGAGTTGGATCTAGAAAGCAGTGAACTTGTGGGAGGTCAGATTATGAGGTAAAGTGAGAGTAAAGGATAGAAAATAACTGCTCTGTGCAAGAGATAATGTTAACCACCACAGTAATAAAGTTCAGGAAACCGTGAAGTGAGCTAAGATTCAGGAGGGGTGCTGTTTAGTATTTACTGTTGTACAGAATAGCAATTATTTACAATAGTAATGGAGCAACAATTATATGACAGAATCTATGTGATCTGAGTAATAAGTATAGGAAGTACAGGACCTAGAGTAGTGTGCTATTGGAACACAAGTGAAGTGGAAG
Organism: Tonatia bakeri; assembly: GCA_004024845.1. Taxonomy (NCBI): domain Eukaryota; kingdom Metazoa; phylum Chordata; class Mammalia; order Chiroptera; family Phyllostomidae; genus Tonatia; species Tonatia bakeri. Next base: position 40,471 of record PVIA01002297.1, on the reverse strand, counting down.
ATGGAAAATTAAAAATTCACTATGAAAGAGAGAATAAGGGAAACCAATCAAACATGCAATTTAACAAACCAAGTGAAGCAGACTAAACAGAAAGAAGAGAAATACAAAAAAATACTAATAAAATAAATGACCTAAGAATATGAAAAAGTAATAATAGTACAAATATACAATAACTTGCAAGTTCTCTGGAGTAGCAAAGTGAAATTTGTCTCACTGTCTCAGTTGTTGGGATGACCCTTCTTTGGGTCTAACTCTGATCTTTTCACAGTTTCAGGTTTTATTGTCTCACTTGTGGGAATAAAAAAAGGAAGGAAAAAGGAAAAAAGAAAGAAAGAAAGAAAGAAAGAAAGAAAGAAAGAAAGAAAGAAAGAAAGAAAGAAAGAAAGAAAGAAAGAAAGAAAGAAAAGAGAGAGAGAAGGAATTTTTAAAAACATGAAAAAAAAAGCCTTTTGCTGGCTTTAAACTGGCCAAGCCAGTTCTGCTGGTCTTTTGGCTGTAGCAGGCTGAGGAGGGATTGGTTTCACTTTTCTCCCTTCTTCGCAGTTGTCCAGCTTCCAACCCAGTTCCTCAGTTCGCTGCCGGGCCCCCAGTGCCCTTCTGTGCCCAGCTTACCCTTCAGTCCACCAGTGGTGTTGTCCTTGAGGTGCACCAATTACAGGCATCTCACACACCACCTTCTTGCTCTTTGCTGTCCTAGATGCTAGGGACTCTCAGCACCTCTTCAGGGTAGTTCAGCCCCCTCCCTGAGTTAAGTCTTTCTGGGGATTACTGACTCCCTGAGCCCTGCAGCTCTCCTCTGCAAGGTCCTGTCTAACTTCCTCTTAGAGAGCCAGTTGGTCCTGCAGGGCCCTGGGCACAGAGGCCAGGTGGGAAGTGCCTCTGGACGGAGGGGTCAGGTGCACTCCCTCCCGGGGCTTTGGGACGGGATGGTCCTGAGCACTTGGCCTCACTGCTGGGGTGGGACTGGCAGATGCCAGCTGAGGAGTCAGGTGCACACTCTCCCTCCTGCTTTGGGTGAGAGTGCGGCCGGTTGGTGTTAGGGGCACAGGAGGCAGGGGCGGCTGCTGTGGAAAATTCTCCAAACAGGTCCTGAGTGCCATTTTTTTCTCTTTTTCTTTTTGAAAAATTCCTCGTATTCAAGCCTACTGCTCCAAACAAATGCCTGGCCTCTTATACAGCCCGACTCTCCAACTAGACCAGGGACTGACTAGGTGAGGGTCTGTCACGGCCCAACTCTTCCCAGCCTGTGTCCACAGTCTCAGTGGGTGCACACCAACCCTGTGTGTTTGCCACTTTGTCCTTATTCTCCACCCTGTGACTTCAAGCATCCAGGTCCATCCTGGTGCTATTCAAATCTTGTTTGACAAGGGAGGGAGCTGTTGACCTGGCTCTCTCCCAAGAATCCTGCTGCAGACCTGGTGGGCACTGGGTCTGGGGCTGCAGCCACCCTGGTCTCTGGGCTGGTCCCAGGGACCTTATTGTCCTGAAGCATTCTCCTTATCATCTGATTTTTCAATGTCCTCTACAAGTTTTGTCTCCAATCTTCATATATGCTGGGATATCGTTGGCTCTTCACTCTATTTCTCAGAAGATCAGCTATGTGTTTTATCCACATGCAGGGGGAAATGGACTCTGCTTCCACCTGTCTCACCACCATCTTCCATCCCCCCTGTTTTTTTTATTTTCTATATTTATGTATGAGCTTAGACGTGAGTGACTCTTTGACTGTGTTGTGATAGGATCAGGTCTTCTATGCAGGTCCACAAGGGAGAATGAAGCAAACAAAACAAAAAGGAAGGAAATAACTAATTATCATTTATAAAAACAGAGAATACTACTTAGGAAATAATGAATTTCTATTTTGGAGAGCTTTTGCTTGATGGGTTGCTTATGGGTTTGGTACTGGTCTTATCTAACCTATTTTTCTTTAGCAATAGCAGAGGGACATTTTTTGGTAGGACAGTTCATATCAACCATGAAATTTCTTTAAGGAGATCAAAGTTCACAAGTGTACTTGGAGAAGCATGGTGTGGTTTTTCAAGGATCAGCTTTCATCATTCTCAGACTGATAGATTCTTAGTGGGTTATTGTGAGAAGCGACTTATACACAAAAAACATGCCCAAAAGAAACATTGTCTGGGGGCAAGCTGTCTCAGGAGATTAGTAACAGGCAACATGAAAACTTTAACCTTGAGATCAAAAACTCCTATCTACCTTTCCTCAATAGTGGTTAGGAAGTCACTATTTTTATAGGGGAAAGAAAGAAGGTACTCCAACCATGGTGTTTGAATATGTTTGTATTACAAGTCCTAGTTTGAATATAAAAGAAGGGATTTACACACATACAGAAGCACAAATAAATACACAAAAGCACACAGAGGAATAGAACTCAAAGAATGTTCAAAGATATATAAAAAGTGTTCCTGAGCAATAGAATTATGGGTGATTTTAAGTTTCTTTTTTTCCAGTTCTTATTTTCTACATACTACACAATAATATATATATTCATTTTTATTATGAGAAAAATTAAAGCAATTTTCTTTCTCAGAATTTTGTAAAATAAAAAGATAACCTCATCATTTTCTCAACCTGTATATCTCTTGGCAAGTAACTCTTCTGTGAGGCATTCAATTTTGTCTTCAATAGCTGGTCCAATTTTCCAACTTTCTCATTATTTAGTAATTATGCATCCAAATTAGGTATTAAAATAGGTCAAATTGCCATAACTCCAAAAACCTCTAAGGGACTATCCAAGTATTTTTCAGACTCAATATCATTTTAGAAATTTTGCTTAATTTGACCTAGTTTTATATATATATATATATATATATATATATATATATATATATATATGAAAGCTAGTACATACTCTTTTTTTAAAAGTCATAGTACAAGGTTTTTAATTTAAAAAAAAAGACCCCAGGCCAGGATGGAGGTGTAGGTAGATACACTTTGCTTCCTCGCACAAACAGAAGAAAGACAACAACCAATTTAAAAAACAAAAAACAACCAGAACTGCCAGAAAATCAAAGTGTATGGCAGTCTGACAACCAAGGAGTTAAATAAGAAACATTCTTCCAGACTCATAGGAGGGGTGGAGATGGGCAGCCAGGGCAGAGAGGATGCTCAACAAGGTGGTGGCTGTTGGACCAACCCGGTGAGGCAGTGGCTGACAGATCAGGTGGTCCAACATTTGCATATAGATAAACTAGGAAGAACAATTGGGGAGTGAGACAGACCCTGCAACCTAGGGTACCAGCACAGGGAAATAAAGCCTCAAAACCTCTGGTGATAAAAACCTGCAGGGATTGCAGGTGATGGGGGAAACTCGAAGTCTCACAAGAGAGTTCATTGGAGGGACCCACAGGGCCCTAGACCACCCACCTGAAAATCAGCACCAGAAAGGCTCAATTAAGTAGGTAGTAGAAGTGACTGAAAGAGGGGTGAGAGCCCAGCAAGCAACATTGTTCCCTGTCTCACCCCTCCCCCACATACAGTGCCACAACACAGAGAAATAGGTTGCCCTGCCCTGGTGAATACCTAAGGTTCTACCCCTTAGAATGTAACAGGTACACCGAGACAAAGAAATATGGTCCAAATGAAAGAGCAGATCTAAATTCTAAAAAAAGAATTAAGCAAGGAGAAGATGGCCAACCTATCAGCTGCAGAGTTCAAAACACTGGTAACCAAGATACAGAAATGACTGAATACAGGTGCAAAATCACCCATCATAAAATGGGCAAACATGTTGAACAAATCTTCAAAAAAATTAACTGAAGTGGAATGCAGCTTCTCACAACAATGCCAGCTGGTATACTGATATAGTTGTGTTCTTAGAAAACTCACCTAGTAGGGTAAGCCATTACTACAAGGGCTTGCCATCCAGAAGATAATTCCATGTTTTGGGGGTCCCTCTTTATATTTCATCCTTTCAATAGTGGTAACTATTCAGAAAAAATAATGCATCAGTGAAGAAAATATGAAATATTCAAAAGGGGTGAAATATTACATTGTTCAGGAAAGGCTTTAATGAAGGGTGACTTTTATTTCCTTAGGGAAGTCAGTGAATTAGTCAAGCTATTTAAAGTCAGAGGTATCTGGGTAACAAATAATATAGTCCTGTGGCACATGTGTGCCCGGTGATTTAAAATATCCTTAATTATTTATGCTTCTTCTAGTATTTTTCCACATAGCTAATCAATAGTATTTATAAATATTAGACATGTTCTATTGTATCCCACCTATATAAGTCATTGTCTCTTTGCTATACTACTTTCCATTCCATTTATCCTTCTTTGTTCTCTAACCTAATAATATTAGAATATTTGTTAATTTGATTGTCATCTTTTATATTATTTTGACAGTACAAATAATATTTATAATAACTATGAAGTTTTACATAAGTTAATTTTTTTAATTAATGAGTACCTTGTTCTTCATGTGTCTGGTTTACAATGCAACTGGATTAATATTTTTCAAAATACTTCAAGATCCCCATTTAATGCCCATAAGCATTGTTTATCATTTATTGTCCTAGTCTTTTCTGTCTTTCTTATTCAGTGAGAATCTTGTTCCTTAGGTCTTCTTCCATTCAACAGACATGTGTTTGTGTCATTCTGGGATTTATTTGATAATTGACTGTGTTGAATCTCTTGTTACCTAAATCTCATTTCTTCTTTAATTGCTACTTCATGTTTCTTACTGGACTATCCAAATCAATTTCTTATTTTCATTGGTGGCTGATGATTGCATTTGTCTGTGCAATTACCCTTTATTATATTTTTTACTTTTGAGTTTTATCATGTTTTTTTTTACATGAAACCCAAGGTACTGAATGGGATACACAATTTAAAAGATTACATAAAATCTCATGTAATAACAAGTCATGTAATTTGATACCATGTCTAGTTAATCCAGTTGCTAAACAATATCATCATGAACCCATGTTTTGGGCTCCATCAGACCTTTTCCAATTTTTGTATCAGCCACCACAATCAGAGCTGACTGTAATAGCACTGGGCATCATCAGCATCTAGAGGAAAAGAAAGACACATTTTTTTATTATGTCAGTATCTAAATTGGGGGTTACCTTAGATACTAGTTCTCTTGAATTAATTAGTCCAGAGAAGAATCTTTTAATCTTCACCTATAATGGGGAGTGGCTTCCTTTTTTTACCATTCTATTTCTGTTTGAAGAACTCCCTTTAGACATTATTTTAGGATAGGCCTACTGATGCCAAGTTACCTTAGATTTTATTCATTTGAGAATGTCTTAATTTTGCCTTCATTTCTGAAGGAAATTTTTTACTGGTTATAGAATTCAAGGTTGACAGTTATTTTTCTTAAGCAATGAAAATATGTTGCTTTCTTCTGGCTACCATCTGGTGAGAAATTTGCTGTCATTTGAAGAATTGTTCCTCCTTAGATAATGCATCATTTCTTTCTGATGCTTTCAAGATATTTTATCTCCGATTTTCTGAAGTTTGGCTATTTATTTGTTGGGTTTAACTAGTTTGGAGTTTGCTTAGCTTCTTGAATTTTTAGATTTGTGCATTTTTTTTGCCAAAATTTGAACACATTAACCATTGTTTCTTTGAATCCGTTTTTATTGTTTTTTAAAAAGAGTTTTAGACTCAGTAAAAGTGAAAAAACATTGAATACTTGTTAATTCCCATATTATTTCTCTTTTTCTTCCAAGACTGGTTAAATTTTTTTTCAGTCTACCATCCCTCAATTGTTCAGAATGCATACTTTCTATTGTTTTATCTTTAAATTTATGAATTGTTTTTTTTCTGTCCCTTCCACTATGCTGTTGAACTTGAGTCAGTAAAGTTAGAATAGAGAATTATGGCTTCAGGCTCTACTGTTTCTTTTTGTTCATCTTGGCTGCAACATTGCAGATGTGACTGACCTTTACAGACTACCATTTCTCTCTCCTCTTCCTCTACAATTTCCTGTAATTGGGAGGATCAAAAAATAGTAATAATAATGAAGAAGAAGGAGGAGGAGGAAGAGAAGAAGAAGAAGAAAGAAGTAAGAAGAAAGGAGAAAGAAGAAAGGAGAAGGAGGAGGGGGAGGGGTGGGGGAGAGGGAGAGGGAGAAAGAAGGAGAATAAGAAAGAATAAGGAGAAAGAAGGAGAAGAATAAAAGAAATTGCTATCTGGAGAGGAGGGACAAGAATGAGCTACATCCAGTAGTCACCCTACTAGCCTCATAAGGTGAGGACCACCCTATCCACTCTCCTTGCTGATGTTTAGTAAAAATCTTCCACTTAGACCCCACTGGAATGTCTCATTCTCAGAAGTCACCTATTCTCACTTCTCAAGTGCATACTATTGCTTTAATAAATTGAATGTGCTTTGCTAAATATTTCTGTCATGCTGTTAAATCCTTTCCTGGGCTGTGGCAAGAATCTGAACCCTTGTATTGGCCTCCCTCAGCACCACCTGGCACCAGACTCTTATCACTAGGCTCTTTATTTTGATTATTTTTAATTTCTAAATTTTTCATTTGATTTTCCTTTATATCTTCTATTATTTGATAATTTTCTATTTTTTCACTTGTTTCAATTACTTTTGAAATGGCTTTATAAACTATTAAGTCCTTGTCAGATATGTTAACATCATTGTTGTGTGCATGTTGGTACCTCTTGATTGACTTTCCTCATGCAATTAATGATTTCTTGGTTCTTGGTGTGATGAGAAATTTTTGATTCTGATTCTAGGAATTTGGGGTTTTGTTTTGTGAGACCTTGAATCTCATTTAATTTTTTTTCCTTCTTCTGTTTCTCCTCCTCCTCTTCCTCCTCCTTTTCTTCCATCTTTTCTTGGTACATTTATTGCTTTGCTGGTAGTCACTCTGCTGATGTGTAGAATGAAGGTCTGATGGTACACTATTCACAAACCAATCAATGTAATACATCATATAAACAAAAGCAAAGAAAAATATCACATGATCATGTCAGTAGATGTGGAAAAAGCATTTGATAAGGTACAGTACCCATTTATGATAAAAACACTCAGTAAAGTGGGAATAGACGGAGCATTCCTCAAAAAAGTAAAGGACATGAATAGTGTCTTTCATTCATCTATCCATCCACTTATACTTCCTTCACACCATTCTTTTTATTCATAATAAATTTGGTGTGTGTTGAGTAGGTATGAGGTACTCTCCTGGAGACACCTGAAGCATGAGATGAGAAACATGACTACCAAGACTAATGAGCTCTTGGTCAATTCTACACAATATTGTAGGAGACATCATTGAAAAAATAAACTATGTCCCAAACAGAAGAACAAACAACAAATCATTATTATGTTTGTGTATATGTATTATATCTATTTATAATAAGCAATACACATTTTCTATATGTAGCATAAGGATCAATGTGAAAGATTCAAAGGCCTCCACACCCACCCACTGATTTTGGTGATAGTGGTTATGTAGATGCACTTAAGTTATCTCCTGGTAAAAGACGGCCACCTGAATCAATTCTATTCCCTCCTGTCTCTCGCCCTGTGAGTGTATTTTCAGTTCTTTAAAAGCTCTGAGATGCCTGAGCACTCTTACAATATGTAAACAGTGTTCACAAAATTACCTCTTTACAGTTGGTCTTGGCTAATAATGTTTCATTTTCTTCACTAGCAGATTTTCCATTGGAGCTGTGGTATCTCTGGTCACAGAGAGATCACCTTGCTTACTATACTACAGTGACAGCTGCCACCAGTCAGACAATTACAAACTCTCAGGTCAGATATACTAAGTCAACCAGTGTCTCCTAAATTATATGTGTGAATTGCCCAGGGGCCCTTGTCTAAGTCTGTAACAGAGCTGAAAATAAAACTCCTGACTCTTCCCATACAACTGCCTTGCCTTTCTGAATGTCTCAATAACCATGTTTTTCTTCTGTCTTGGGTATCTCCCTTTGTTAGTTTATTCAGCTGTCCACTTTAATCATTGTAGGCTCAGTAACAATTTCCATTTTTTCCTGATCTTATTAACAGGTTGTACCAAAGATATATGTGTCATAATGCCATAGAAATAAATGTCTCCTTAATTTGGTCTCTCTCCTATTATTATGCTCTAACATACACACACACACATTTTTTCATATTTTGTATGTATTATAATATCTTACCCTTATGTTGTTTTATAAGAAAGCTTAGTCTTTAAAACATTCTATGACAAAAAATGTGTCCTGACTATAGCTCTTACAGATTAAAAGTACACATTAGTACTGTTAAAGAACTAGTACTATGAAAGAAATTTTACTTTGTTTAATCCTATATTTTTGAAACTTATTGCCCAAAACAAATTTGTATAATGTTTTCACAAATTGCTTTTATAAAAGTATTATTTTTACACAGTGCAGCACACTAATCTCAAGCTTACAATTTGTCTAGTTTTGACACATGCAGACATCTATGTAATCCACACCTCCCTATCAAGATGTAAAATATTTCAACACTGCAGAAATTTCCCTCTCATTCCCAGACTATTTTTGCATGTCCTGATGAATCCATGAATCTGTGCTCTGCTATTGTATGTTATTCTTGACTTTTTTCATATAAATAGAATCATACATATACACTCTTCCATGTTTAGCTTCTTTAAGTCATCATACTGTTTTGACATCCATCATTTTGTATATTTCAGTAGTTCTATCACTTCTATTTCTTGATAGTATTTCATTGTATATTTCAGTTTATTTAGTAATTCTGTTGACAAACACAGAGACTGTTTCTACTTTTTGTCTATTTTGACTAAATGCTATGAGTGTGTTCATGTACAAGCTTCCTGTGGACATATGATTTCCTTTCTTTTGGATAATTCATAGGAGTAGATTTTATAGGCCATAGGGTAAATGTATGTTTAACTTTTTACAACACTGAAAATTTGTTATCCAAATTTGCAGTAACATTTTACACTCCACAAAAGGGAATGAAGATTTCTGACCATAAAGATTTTATGTAATTTTAGTCCACAAGGAGGACAAGACAGTAGTAGATTAAAAGGATTTGTTTCATATCACCTTCTAGAACCAAACTGAAAATAAAAATAAAGAGGGAACTATCTATTCAAAATAAACTGAAGACTACCTGAAGAGGAGACACTTAACCAAGGATGGATAGAAAATACCTTGAATCTGCTAGAAAAGGCAAGGAGGTGGAAAGGGCACCATTTTTGCAGCAGTGGGCCAAGGTTCTGACATGGCTGTGGAAGGTTCTCCCTGAGAGTAGGGAAACCTAGACCCCAAACCAGGCTCCCAAGCATAGACCACTAGTTCTGGGAACACATACCCACACAGCATCCAGAGGTGAAAGGCCATGAGAGTTTTTCTCACCAGAGAGAGTCAGAGTCCACTGCAGGCGAAACCACATTTTTCTTTTTCACTTCCTTCCAATTTTCTAAGGGAACAACACAGAGGTTGTACATTCACAGCCATTCACCTCAGACTTGGGGTAAAGGAGGGGAGCATGGTTTCAAGTAGCAGGAGGAGAATCTTGAGTGGGAAGCAAGAAGAAGCCTGGGGGAATAGCTGCTGGTTTTCTGGTGGTAGGCCAACATCCATACCATAACCATTTTTCTTGAGAAGAGAAAATGCCTCCTGGGGGAAAAATAATTATCTCACTTTGTAGAAACCACTCACCCTACCTTTTGTAATCTGTCTTGCCCCACCCTGCATTCCTTTTAAAAATATGTATTTATTTTTATTTTTTATTTCTCAATATCCCCCAACATGCATCTTATCTTCTGCTTAGGAGAAAACAACATAGGCAGATTCAGGGGTGTTAGAGACTGGCTTTAGGGCACAGCTATTCCATACACTCTCCTGGGAACCAGACGGACAATTCCCCTTCATGAGAGAGCCTAGGAACACCCCCTTGGTTTTTAGCAGACCCAAAATCTAGGATTTGGAGGCCCCACACTTTCCAACAGAAGGTTTGCCTTGCTGAGTTCAGCAACAATCCAGGACAGACTCAGACATGTAGCACAGGGATGGGGAAAACACATCCACTATCCTCCCTAAAGTCTGAATAATACCTCCCAGGGGAGATCTAGGGATTCCATCCTTCCAATTCCACCAGAAACCCTCTCAGAAACAGATGGGTCAGCACCTAGACTAAGACTAATGGCAGGACCACAGGCAAAGGCAGATGGAGGCGGTCCCTACCATAATTTCAGTCATTAGTTCACCCATGTTTGGGCCCCACACTGATGAAAAGCCAACCCTGCAGAGCAATGAGGACTATCCTGAATGCAGCCAAGCTCAAAGGAGACATCCACAAACTGTGGATCCCGTGTAGCTTTGAACAGGCTGCCTAGAGCTAGACGTGGACATCTCACATTAGTTTACATCAGCTTCACACAACATCAGAATCATATCCAGAAAGACAACCCAGTAAGCAAGCACAAAACATTGATGAGACAAATTCCACTTCATTCTTTTTATTATTTTTTCTTTTGCATGGCTTTTTGTCATTTTTTTCTTTTTCCTCATTTTCTCTATTTTTTCTTTCTAATCTCATTTTACTCATCTCTTTTCTTAGTCCATCTTACATTTGACCTTCCTTTTATTATTGTTTTTAAATTTTATTTTTTTCCTTTCTTTGATCTTTTATGGCAATTACCTATTTCTACTCCTTACTCTTAATGTTTCTTTGCCCTCTATCCTCTTGTAATCATTTTTCTTTCCTTTGGACATTACATATTCTTTTATTTTATTCTTATTCTCTTCCCACCTTTATCATTCTTTGTCTTTTGTCATTGATTTTGCTGCTATTGTTGGGTGGTAGTCTTGCTTATGTGGGCCTTGTTTTCAGTGTTGTTTTGTTCTGTTCTGTCAGCACCTGTACAACAGCATACACGTTGTAGTGGGGGTTGAGCCTCTCACTCAGCCAGCTGGAGGGAAGCACCCACCAATGAATGGGCCTAAATATAACAGGAGAGCCCAAACAAACTGCATCAGAGGCATTCCTAGAACATCCAACTCAGGAGATCAAGGAGATTGCACCATTGAGTCCCACAACCCCTACCACATAAGGCCACCCCATGAAGACAGGGAAGCAAAGCAGCTCTATCTAATACATAGAAACAAGCAAAGAGAGTAAGCTAAAATGAGAAGACAAAGAAACAACCCACAAATGAAGGAAAGAAGGAATCCCCAGAAAAAAGAGCTAAATGAAACTGAGGCAAGCAATTTATAAGACATAGAGGTCACAGTTATGGTTATAAGGACATTAAATAACTTAGATCTACAAAGTTCTTAGTAAAAGCTATAACAGCATGAAAAAAGGACATAAAAATGATGAATAAGAACCAGTTGGAAATGAAGAATGCAATATCTGAAATGAAGAGTACACTAGAAGGAATTCAAGTAGGCTTGGTTAAGCAGAGGATCAAATCAGTGATTGGAAAACAAGGATGAAAAAAACAATCAGAGCAACAAAAAGAAAAAAGACAAAAAGAACAAGGATAGTTTAACAGTACTTCAGGAAAACATGAAATGTAACAACATCTGGATTATAGGGATAGCAGAAGGAGAAGAAGGTGAGCAAGGGAAATAATGATAGGAAACTTCTCTAACCTCGTGCAGAAAAAAGTCACACAACTTCAGGAAGCACAGAGAGTTCCAACCAGGAGTAACTCAAGTATATTTATGATAAGACACATCATAATTAAAATGACAAAGTTTAAGGACAAAAAGAAAATTTTAAAGACAGCAAGAAAGAAACAATTAGTTACCTACAAGTGAGCTCCAAAAAGACTGTCATCTGATTTTTCAACAGAAACACTTCAGGCCAGAAGGGATTGGCAGGAAGTATTAAAGTATTGAAAAGCAAAGATCTGTGTTCAAGACTACTCTTTCCAGTAAGGCTGTCAGTTAAAGTTGAGTACAAAATAAAGAACTTCCCAGACCAAAAAAAATAAAATAAAATAAAAAGGTTAAAGGAGTTCATTAACACCAAATCATAATTGCAAGAAATTTAAAAGGGACCAGCTTAAGGAGAGAGAGAGACATAGGTATAAAGGAATAAAATGGCAATGAACAAGTATTTATCAATAATAACCTTGAATGGATTAAATGCTCCAATCAAAAGACATAGGGTAGCTGAATGGATAAGAAAACATAACCCATATATACGCTATCTACAAGAAACTCACCTCAGAACAAAAGATTTATACAGGCTGAAAGTGAAGAGATGGAGAAAAATATTCCATGCAAATAAAGATGTTGGGGTAGCAATACTTATATCTGACAAAATACAGTTAAAAACAAAGGCCATGAAAAGAAACAGAGAAGGTCACTACATAATGCTAAAAGGATCAATCCAACTAGAGCATATAACTTTTATAAACATATATGCACCCAATATGAGAGCACCTAAACATATAAAGAAAATCTTGGTGAACTTTAAGGAAGAGGTCAACAACAATATAGTCAATGTCTGGGATTTTAACACCTCACTGTCAACATTGGGTAGATTTTCCAAACGAAATGCCAACAAGGAAACAATGACTTTAAAAGACATACTGTATTGAATGGTTTAATTGATATTTACAGAACATTTCATTCTAAAGCATCAGAATACACATTCTTCTCAAGTGCATGCAGATCCTTCTCAAAAATGGACCACATGGTAAGACACAAAATAAGTCTTAACAAATTCAAGAAAACTGAAATCATTTCAAGCATTTTCTTGGATGACAACCTCATAAAAATAAAAAATACTTTAATACATAGAAGCTAAATAGTATGTTATTAAATAATGAATATACCATCAGTGAGATAAGGAAAAAATGAAAAAGTACCTGAAACAAATGAAAATGAATACACAATAACCCCAAACCAATGGGACACAGCATAGGCAGTCCTCAGTAGGAAGTTCACAGCATTACAGGCCTACCTCAAGAAGACAGAAAATTTTCAAATAAACAATCTAACCTTACATGTAAAGGACCTAGAAAAACAACAACAAAAAAAGACCAAAGGGAGTAAAAGAAAAGAAATAATCAAGATCAGAGCAGAAATAAATGACATAAAAACTTTAAAAAAATGTAAAAGATCAATGCATCTAGGAGCTGCATCTTTGAGTAGATAAACCAAACTGACAAACCTTTAGCCAGACTCATCAAGAAAAAAAAAGAGAGAGGATCCAAGTTGATAAAATCAGAAATGAAAGAGGGGAAATAACAACAGATACCACATAAATACAAAAGATTGTAAGAAATTATTATGAGTAACCATATGTCAAGAAATTGGACTCCTAGGTGAAAGGGATAAATCCCTAGAATCATACTTGTACAATTCCTCAAAATGGAATAAAAAAATAAGCAATAAATCTGAATAGACTGGTAACAAGTAATGAAATTAAAGCAGTAATGAAAAAATTCCCAGCAAACAAAAGCTTTGGGCCAGATGATCTTACAGGCAAATTTTTACCAATCATTCAAAAGAGAAGTAACACCTATCCTTCTCAAACTATTCCAAAATATTCAAGAAGATGAAGTTTTCCAAGCTCTTTTTATGAGTCCAGTAGTACCCCAATTTTAAAACCAGGTAAAAACACAACAAAGAAAGAAAACCATAGGCCAATATCCCTGATAAACACTGATGCTAAAATCCTCAACAAAATATTAGCAATACATTAAAAAGATCATATACCATGATCAAGTGGGATTTATGCTGGGAATGCAAGGTTGGTACAGTATTCACAAATCAATAGATGTGATACATCACATAAACAAAGGATAAAAATCACATGATTAAATCAGTAGATGTAGAAAAAGCATTTTATAAAATCTAGCACTTATTTATGATAAAAACTCTAAAAAGGAAGGAATGGAGGGATCTTACCACAACACAATAAAGGTCACAATATGAAAAACTACAGCCAATATCATACTCAATGGGCAAACCTGAAAGATTTCCTCAAAGATCAGAACCAAGACAGGGATGTCTGCTTTCACCAATCTTATTCAATGTAGTACTAAAAGTCCTAGCCACAGTGATCAAACCAGAAGAAGAAATAAAAAGCATCCAAATTGGAAAGGAGGAAGTAAACCTGTCATTATTCACAGCCAACATGAAATTGTACATAGAAAACCCTATAGGTTCTATGAAAAATCTATTAATCCTAATAAGTGAATTCAACAAAGTAGCAGGATACAAAGTCAATACTCAGGAATCAATAGTATTTCTATACACCAATGATGAAGTATCAGAAAGAGAAAGTAAGAAAACCTGTTTATTATTGCAGCAACAAAAAAAATGAGGTACCTATGAATAAATTTAACCAAGGAGGTAAGAGACCTGTATTTGGAAAACTGTAGGTCACTGAAGAAAGAAATTGAGGAAGATACAAGTAAATAGAAACATGTACTGTGGTGGTGGGTTGAAAGAATTAACATCATTAAAATGTCCATACTACCCAAAGCAATGTATTGATTTAATGCAATTCTTATTAAAATACCAATGGTACGTTTCATAAATCTGTAACGAATATACTAAAAATTTAAGTGGAACCAAAAAAGACTCCAAATAGCCTCAACATTATTGAGGAAGAACAAAACTGGAAAGATTACAATACCTGATATCAAACTATACTACAAGTCCACTCTAATAAAAACAGTCTGTTACTGGCATAAGAACAGACATATAGGTGAATGGAACAAAAAAGGTGACCACACATTTATGGTCAACTAATATTTGACAATAGAGGGATGAGCATACAATGAATTAAAGACAGTTTTTCAAAAAAATGGTGTTGGGAGAATTGAACTAGTACTGGCAAAATAATGAAACTACACCACCAACTTACATCATACACTGGAATAAACTCAAAATGGATTTGATACTCAAATATAAGTTCAATACCATAAAATCATAGAGGAAAACATAGGCAGAAAAATTTCAGATATCTCCTATAGAAATATTTTTGCTGATATATCTCCTAGGGTAAGGGAAACAAAGGAAAAAATAAGCAAATTGGACTACACCAAATTAAAAAAAAAACAAACTTCTGCATAGTTAAAGAAACCATCAATGAAATGAAAAGTGAAACCACTGTATGGAAGAACATATTTGTCAACTATAATCAGACAAGAATTTAATCTCCAAATACGTAAAGACTTCATAAGACTCAACACCAGGAAGACAAACTACCCAATTAAAAAATAGGCAAAGGAACTCAATAAACACTTCTCCAAGGAGGACATACATATGGCCCACAGACATATGAAAAAATGCCCATCATCACTAAAAATGTAAACCACAGTGAGATGTCTCCTCACACTTGCCAAAATGACTATCATTAACAAATGAACAAACAACAAAGGCTGGTGAGGATGTGGAGAAAAGCAAACTCTAGTACACTGTTGTTTGGAATGCAGACTTGTGCAGCCACTGTGGAAAATGGTGTGGAGATTCCTCAAAAAATTAAAAATTGAAATGTTTTTTGAGCCAGCATTTCCACTTCTAGGCATACACCCAAGGAATCCAGAAACACCAATTCAAAAGAATATATGCACCCCTGTGTTCACATAGCCAAGATCTGGAAACAGCCTAGGTGGCCATCAGTAGAAGAGTGGATAAAAAGCTGTGGTACATTCACATGGTGGAGTAACATGTAGCAGTAAAAATGAAGGAACTTTTATTTTTTGTGACAGCCTGGACGGAACCAGGGACTATTACACTAAATGAAATAATCTAGTTGGCAAAAGACAAATACCATATGATCTCACTTATAACTGTAATCTAATGAACAAAATAAGCTAATGAGCAGAATAGAATTAGAAACACAGAAACATGGAATAGACTGACAGCTATAAGAGAGGAGGGGTGCAGTGGGGACTGGTTGAAAGAAGATGAAGAGATTAGACAAAGAGCATCCATGCACGACCCATGGACATGGTTACAGTATGGGAATTGGCTATGGGAGTTGGGGTACGCTGGAGGGAGGGGGCAAAAGGAGAAAAATTTGTACAACTGTAACATCATAAACAATAAAAAATGTTTTAAAAAAGAAAGGTTTTATATTTACCTGGCAAGGGAAATACCGTGATCATAAAAAAGAATGATTTTATGCAACTTTTGGTCATATACCTAGTAACAGACTACAGTATAAAGTGTGAAATGATAATTGTAAATATTACAGAAATGGGTATGGTCAGAGGAGGTAAGAAAGATAGAAGTTTACTTTTTCAAGATCTGATTCAGAGAAATTCAGCTGTATGTCTTGAGCTTGTTTCATTCATGATTCAAAGTTTTCTTAAGATGTAATTCTCTGAGGAATGAGAGATTTTAGATATTTCTTCATATTTTTATAGAGTGTCTAGGTAATTTCACTGCAAAATGTTTTAAAAGTAAATTACAAGAGACTGTGTAAAGTTTTTATTTAGTTTATTTCTGTATAGCAAAGTTTATAGTTATTCTGGAAATTCGTATTTCATTTCCATATTAAAGTGACAGGTATTGAATGACAATAAACTATTAGATATTGAATGTAGGGAAGTTTTCTTTCTAGCTGAAACTTTATGGTATTCTTACAATGGAGTCTGAGTTTTGTAAACCTTATTTAAATCTGGATTATTTGCAGTGTTGCTTAATTAATAATATTTCAGGCCATTCTACTGAAACATTTTAAAAACATGTATGCTGTGGAAGGTCATTCATTCATAATAAATAATCACATGTTTAAGTTTTATATTAGAGGATATTTGTTTACCCAGGGAATAAGATGTGGGTAAGTTTAAGAGGGGTTCACTGATTTTTTTTTAGTAGAAATAATGATACTATTATGACTCACAACTACTGAGTCATTCATATTCACTTTACTTGACTTCTAAAATTTTCTAAACATTTTATGATATATTTTCTATTTATAGGTGCATATAATGGTAAAGTAGGAAAGGGCCTTAAAAGCTTTCATTAGATGCTTACATTTCCTCTAAACCATCTTCTCCAGTTGTTTAGTTTCAGTAATGAATGTGCATGTTTCTTAGGTATAAAGGTCTATGTAACAAATATTTATGAGACAGAAACAAATTTTGTCATTCTTTTATCATTCATATCTGTCATGCTTTTTTTTTATTTCAAGACAAAAAGGGACATGAGAAAGTGCATTATGACAAAAGGTACACTTCTTACCTAATACTAAGTCTTTTAAAGAAAGGGAAGCAACTAATGCCTTTCCAAGTGGAAAGCAGAGATTAATACATCTGGAGAGCACCATGTGTCTGCACTTAAAGACCACAATGCTACAGCCACCAAAATGCCTTCTTTTCTGAGATTCCTTTGTGTGTAGTCATCAGCACAGTGTCACTGACATCACACTGCATTTATTGCTCATTGGTCACAGCCCCTTCTCCAGCTCTCAGATACTGCATCAGAATATTATTGCTGTAATTCTTCTAATTTGTTACCATTTTAATATTTTTGAAGCCTAACTTTTTTTAAGGTTTTATTTTATTTTTTAGACAGAAGGGAAAGGAGGGAGAAAGAGAAGGAGAGAAACACCAATGTGTGGTTGCCTCTTGCATGCCCCCTAATGAGGACCTGGCCCACAACCCAGGCATGTGCCCTGACTGGGAATTGAACCAGCAACCCTGTGGTTCATAGGCTGGTACTCAATCCATTGAGCCACACCAGCCAGGACAATTTAATTTTTATTGTGAAGTATTTTCTCTTTGGAGAGAACAAATTATTATTTTAGGAATCACTATTTTAATCTACTCTCACCAAACCTAACTGATAATACTCCAAATAAATGCATTTCCTTTTAACTGTCTTATTTCAAAGAAAAATGATATGAATGTCAGAAAGTAAGAGGTTGTCTGACTCAGAATATATCCTAAAATGTTTTTTGTTAATAACATCAGAATTTCTTTTTCTCCAGATGCAACAACCACTCATTACTAGTGTTATCATAAGTCTCTTGTTATTCTGTAAACATTTAGATTGCTTTGGAAGGGACAGAAGGAGAAGAAGGGATAAAAGCAAAAGCTAGAGGTTACAGGTAGCCATTTAATTCTACCTGAGCTTTGCTTATGTAATGTGTACTGGGACACACTGGAATCCCTCGTGAGCATTTATCTGCCTCTTAGGTCATTGTGGCAGGCAGAAATCTAAGATGCTTCCTAAGATTCTGAGCCCTTGATTCACATGCCTTATATAATTCCAGGGACTGTGACTGTAATTTGTTTCACTTTGGTAATTAGACTATGCAATAGGAAGAGTTTACTTTAAGAAAGGGAGATTATCCAGGTGATGCTAACTGAATCACATAGGCCCTTTAAAAGCACAAAATTTTCTTCAGTTTGTCACAGAAGAGAAAGTCAGAGAAACACTCTGGCTGACGAGGAGAAAAATCAAACATCATTGTTATAAACTACCTATGGAGGCCACATGGCAGGGAGCTGCAGGCTGCCTTTAGAAGCTAAGAATAGGCCCCAGCTGATATTCAACAGGAAGATGGGGATCTTTGTCTTAGAACTGCATAAGGACATAAATTCTGTCAACAACCAGTCAGGCTGGAACAGACTGAGCCCCAGATGGTAGCCTGACGTGTTTTGACACCTTGATTTCAGGTCCATGAGACCCTGAACAGAGAATCCATACACACTATGGCCAGACTTCTGATTTACAGAAACTGAAATAATAGGTTGGTTTAAAGCCAGTAATATAAAACTAATGCAATAGACAATCAAGATGAATTGGTTTATTAATCAAAACCTTTATTTAAAGTAGAAAATTATGGCAAGTGATACAGACATTTCCATTAAAAAAATAAATACCTAAGTGTTTTTTGAGTTCCTATTTTTTGTTGTAGGACAAATGAATTCTACAATTAAAACTCCAGTTGTCTTTTTATATAGATCATACTTACAATGGTTCCTCCATATTTTCAAGTTTTGTATTCTTTAAAAAATCTCAAAAGCAGTTGTGCAATGTCTGATTACTAAAGCATTCAAAATACTGTGCTTCTTCCCACCACTGTTCCCAATCTTTTCAGCTGTCTGATCACACCTATTGCCACAGCAATCACTCAAAGAGTTACTTTATTAAGTCTTTGGAAAGCATTTAACTTAATTTCCATCAATTCAACCACATTTTTCTCTATTGTTATTTTATTATTTTATATTATATATAACTAAATTATTTCTTTTTAGTAACACATAAAGTAGGCATAAACAGATTTGGGAACAATACAGATGACTAGTATACATTTTACTTGATAGAAGTACATTTGTACAGGTACAGTGGTCTGATAGCCACAGCATTCAATGTGTTTGTCTCTCAGTAAGAAGATATAGCTCTGGCCAGGTAGCTTAGTTGTTAGAGCATCATCCAGATACTCTAAGATTATGAGTTCAATCCCCAGCCAGGGCACATATAAGAATCAACCAATGAATGCATAAATGGATGGAACAAATTGATGTTTTTTTCTCTCTTTCCTTCCCTTTCTTAGAAAAAAAACAGAAATTATAGAGGGAATGGAGAATATAACTTAGTAAGTAAAGTTCTACTTATAATTGGCAAATAAATAAAATGGAGGTATGATAGTTTCAGGAACCATGAGGCAAGCTAATGTCTTTTTCCTCACCAAATGGCCTGTGGGTAGAAAGAGAAACAATAGTGGAGATATTCTATAACTTGGGAAATTGGCACTTTTCAGGGAGGTAGAAAAGATGATGTGTGTAAAATATAAAATAATTGGGAAGTCAAGGGAAAATGGATTAAAATGTATAACTGAAAAGTAACAGAATCTCAAAGAGTTTTTAATCCTTACTTTTATTAGTGTGATGATTTAGTGGAAGCTCCAAATGGAGGATGGGGTACCAGTTCACACCTGTTGCTTTGAGCGAGTTTCATGATTTATGTGTGTGACCTTTCAGGGCACGTTGCAGAGACACCAGTTCTACAGAAATAAAACACAAATATACTCTCCTTCGTTCACACACACACACACCCCACACACACACCCCAAAATCTTTTATCTGTGAGCTTCAAACATTTGTGTTGCCACCTGTTGGGACAGCTGTAATGTCCTTACAATAATGCCTTTTCTAATAAAAGATGAACAGAACTGAGTGCAAACTCAGCTGTTTCTTCATTGAAGTCTTACTATATTATTATCAATCCCCATTTCTTCATTCATTAAAAATATGTTTTGAGCATCAACTACATCCTGTTCTCTCTTCTTAGAAAAACAGTAAAGAACACAGCAGATAAAATTGCATAGAGTTCAACTTCTAGTTGGGAAAAATAGACAATAAAATTTTCAAATGTGAATATATGCCTGGGAGCCAGGGAGCACAAAGGTGGAAAGAAGTTGCTATTTTATATAGTGTAGTTAAGAAGAGTCCTACCTGATGAACATGACATTTAAATAGGTAAATTACTGAAAATGGGTACTTACTGAAAGAAGTAAAGGGTAAAAGATTTATATGTTCAGAAGAGAAACCAGAGTATGCAAATTAAAACCACTATGAGATACCACTTCTCCCAGGTCAGAATGGCCATCATAAACAAATCAACAAATAACAAGTGACTGTGAGACTGTGGCGAAAAGGGAACCCTAGTGCACTGGTTGTGGGAATGCAGACTTGTGCAGCCACTGTGGAAAACAGTGTGGAACTTCCTCAAAAAACTAAAAATGGAACTGCCTTTGGCCTGGCAATTATACTGCTCAAATTATACCGTAAGAATCCTGAAACACCAATTCAAAAGAACCTATGCATCCCAGTGTTCATAACAGTGCAATTTACAATAGTCAAGTGTTGGAAACAGCCTAAGTGCCCATCACTAAACGAGTGGATCAAAAAACCATGGCACAGTCCTGGCTGGTGTAGCTCAGTGGATTGAGTGAGGGCTGCCAACCAAAGCATCGAAGATTCGATTCCCAGTCAGGGCACATGCCTAGGTTGCAGGCCATGGCCCCCCAGCAACTGCATATTGATGTTTCTCTCTTTCTCCCTCCCTTCCCTCTCTAAAAATAAATAAATAAAATCTTTAAAAAAAAACATGGTACACTTGCATAATGGAATACTACACAGCAGAAAGAAAGAAGGAGCTCCTACCCTTAATGATAGTATGGAGGAAACTGGAGAGCATGATGCTAAGTGAAATAAGCCAGATGGTGAAAGACAAATACCACATGATCTTACCTAGAAGTGGAACCTAATCAACAGAACAAACAAGTGAGTAAAATGTAAGCAAAGACATGGAAATAAAGAACAAACTGACAGTGACCGGGGGGGCTAGGGGATGGGGATAATGGAAAAAAAAGGAGGAAGGGTTATCAAAGAACATGTATAAGGAACATATGGACAAAGACAACAGGGAGCGGGGAGAGGATTGAATGTGAAGGTGAAAGTGGGTAGATCAGAGGAGAGTAAAGGGGGGGGAATGAGGACAACTGTTATTGAACAACAATAAAAAAATGAAGTGAGGGAGAAAGCCATGGAAATAGCTCTGGAAAGAGTATTTCAGGCCAAAGTCTCATCGAGTGCAAAGGCCTTGAGCTGGGTGTGGGCTTTATGCGTTTAAGGAACATTAAGAAAGCCAACATAGGCAGGAAAAAAAAAAAA